>CM028127.1:32386203-32456824 GCA_016254315.1 Anopheles parensis
CTGGACCTGGTGCAAAACGATATCGATAAAGGATAGTAGAGATGCGCTGTTCCAGCACGAAGGAACGAATCGAAGACACGAACAAAAAAACAATAGAAAAAAAATAGAAAGCATCCACAACAGCTGGACAAGGTAGTGAGACACTGAGAATCGACAATTGTTACGCAGGCAGAGAGTATACAATGCTAGTAGCCAAAGGCAGGGAACCAAACATACAGTAAGGGGAAAAGGAAACAATCGAAACAATAAATCCAATCATCCGAGACACACCAGTGAGCATAACATACACACACAGAGAGATAAACATTCACAGACAGGAAGAGAAACACTGACGTTATTGTTGTATTCATTTTTTTAATGTTTATTATTTTTGTTGTTTTTTTTTTTGGGAGACCAACCTTTCCGTGGCACTAGGGCACCTTCTGGCCAGAAGATAAATTTTTTGACCACGAAAGCTTTCAATACACAAAGAATAATGGGAGTTTGATGTGATTTGGTCAATTGCGATGTATTGTTTATTTTATTATTTTGCACCATTCGCACATGGAGGGAATTTATTTAAAACTTTGTTCTAAAACTAACTATAACTTTTCGTGGAAAAAAGGTAGGGAAGTTTAAGTGGGGAAGTGTTATAGGAATAGTGAAATTGTTTTTTATTTCTTATTTTAAAAAAAACATTGCGCTACTTTTCCCAAACAAAGCAGTAATTAAAGCTGAACCATTTTGAGGATCTATAAATACGGGAAGATTTTTTGTTTGTACGTAAGCAAAGATTTGGTGCGGAAAGTTCGATAAAGCAACATATGAAAAGTATCCAACTTTAAGCAAGTAGATTCGCATCATTCATCCGATACTTTCACATATCAGCCGTTTGTGACTGGATGAATCGGTAGGGAAAAAGTCACTAATATCCCCCTAATTAATGACATCCGTCCGACTGTATACGCCACCCTTCCTAAAAGGGGGGGGGGGGGAGGTTGGGGGGCGATATATCTACTGCCAACGGCGAGCTATTTTGCTGACACTAACCTAATCATCCGATCGTTTTCGTATCGATGATGGACGAAGCTAATCAAAACGACACAACCAAAGCAAGCACCAAGGCACAAGCTCTGGTCCGATGTAACTCAATCAGATTCTGTAAGCAAAAGGGCGAGAGACATTACTAAACCAATAATGAGCTGATGCACGGTCGGCACTCAATTCGACCCGTTCGTAACACAAATCGATCGGGAAAAGGGCAGAAAGACAACAAACAACGCTAAGCAAGAAAGCTAAGCCAGTTTTGTGGTGTGGTCGGTACCAGCGAGGTAAGGATGGTTTGGAAAAATAAAAGCTACAAGACATTGGTTCTTGGAAGACGCGAAGCAAATGCACGGGGGGAAGCACTAAAGGATGGTCCACGAGTGGTTTTTACTGCGACAGCAGCAGTNAGCAAAAGGGCGAGAGACATTACTAAACCAATAATGAGCTGATGCACGGTCGGCACTCAATTCGACCCGTTCGTAACACAAATCGATCGGGAAAAGGGCAGAAAGACAACAAACAACGCTAAGCAAGAAAGCTAAGCCAGTTTTGTGGTGTGGTCGGTACCAGCGAGGTAAAGATGGTTTGGAAAAATAATAGCTACAAGACATTGGTTCTTGGAAGACGCGAAGCAAATGCACAGGGGTAAGGACTAAAGGATGGTCCACGAGTGGTTTTTACTGCGACAGCAGCAGTTTCAGATTGTTTGTGGACAATCTTGTCGACATTGGCGACATCACCTTCAAACAGCAAAAATGAACGATAACACGAAAGGCTGGGAAGTGGCAGCAGGAATCGTAGAAAGAGGAAAAAAATCGATGAAAAATTCTCGCACAGTTTAACCTTTTGTAGGAGAATGTTTTTCCTTTCCTGGTCGAAACAAAACCAGACTTAAAAACCGGTCTTTCCTTGCAGTTTACTTTGCAGTTTTTAGTCAATCGTTTCCGTTACGCTCAAACGACTTCTCGTATGGAAAGGTGTACCGAAACAATGCAAGAAAATAACGTTCGAAACATGGATCGTGAAGGATAAAAGAAAAGAAAGAGAGAGAAAGAGAGACAGAGAGTGAGAAAGAGAAAGAAAGAAAAAGACAGAGAGAGTAATAACGGGGAGAAGAGCGAGGGTAAAAGTTGAACAAATAAAACCAGAGCCAAGAACAAACAAGAAACCCAAGTATTACAAGTACAAGAGCGTAAAGAAGTTAAAGAAAGGAAAAAACGTTCACAAAGAAAACGAAATTACCTATGGATATTCAAGCTTTCAAGGAGCATATCCCAGTAATCGGTTCTATGTAGATATGTATATATATAAAACGAATCAGAAACACGTACATATATGTATAAATCATAATCAGATTTTTTTTTTTGGTTGTAGTTATAGTTGTGAGAAGAAACACATCATAAGAGAGGTTCGGAAAAAAGGCTGGCAAGCGTTTTGGAAACGTTCACATGGACTTTTGCTGGAGGTTTGCTTTTCGGGTTGGTTTCTGGTTTGTGAAAAGTTTGTATTTTTTTTCTTTAATATTCTCACATACACCGGTAAAATGGTGGCAGTGAAGTGAATATTAGTCGAAAGGAATTGACGGACAGGGGGGAGTTTGGGTATATGGGGAGATATGCAAGATTGAATGGGCGAACTAAAGTCGACAGATGATGTAACAAGCTTTTGTGTCGGAAGGCAAGTTACGCGAACTTTCCCGGCACGGCCGGTAACTCTGCTATACTCCGAAAGTTGGTTCCGAAAATTGTGTTTAAAAGTTGTGATGAAGAATATATAAAAAAATTTTGCTTTCCATGAAATTGTGGTACAACAACGTGGGCAAAACGTGTAAAGGGCACATGTTGATACTTTGAGAGGAAAACAATATGCACAAAAGAGAAAATCGTCAGGCCACAACTAGTACAAACAGGGAATGTTTGTTTTGTTTTTGCATTTGATTCAATGTAGTAAAATATATAACAATTAGAAGAAGGAAAAAAATATTGTAAGTAAGTTATAAATCAAAGACACATTAATAACAAAGAAGAGATGGAATCACAACAAGACGCACAGAAACAGTAACCCTTGTTCAAGACGGTTCAATCGAGAGCGAGAGAGATAAAGAAAAAGAAAAGGAAAAACATCCAAGGGAAACGTGAAAGGCACATCGGTATGTACAGAAGTAGAAAAAACAGATAACATAAACATAAAAGAAAGACAACGAAGAAAAACACAAATACAACAGAAGAAGAAAACAAAGAAAGGTGTACAACGAACATGATCACNAAGAAAAAGAAAAGGAAAAACATCCAAGGGAAACGTGAAAGGCACATCGGTATGTACAGAAGTAGAAAAAACAGATAACATAAACATAAAAGAAAGACAACGAAGAAAAACACAAATACAACAGAAGAAGAAAACAAAGAAAGGTGTACAACGAACATGATCAAACGACGTTCAGCGCAAGGGGCAGAAGAGAATAATGTGGTGAGAGGGAAAAGAAATAAAAAAGAGTAAAAAGTAGGAAGAAAACAACATGTGAAAGAGCACACAATTTGCTCCGGATGTTTTCGTGAATGTTAAATGTCACACCCCCGGGAACGGCAAGTATCGGTTTGAACTAGTGGAATGAAAACTAGAGGTAATAGTATGAAAAACGGGATAAACAATATTTCATCATTTAAAGTGCGATAGTTCCGTTCACACGGACGAATATCGGTGGATCGTATATCGGTAAGAAGAAGTAAAAAAAATAACTAGGTTATGTCAAGCTACGGAACGGCGTTGATAAGCGTTCCAATCAAGTGTTTCGAAAAAGTTCGCCCACACTACGAAGGGTGTGAACGAGTGAAATGAAACAACACAATGTAGCGTAACATTGACGATGAGGATGCAAGTAACAACTTGTTCAACGGTGGCATTTTGATGAGAAAGAGTAAAATAACATGAAAGAAGAAAAAAAAGATATAGAAAATGGCGGAAGGAGGCGAAATGCGTCTTCTTGACAAGCGTTCTGTAGGGGTTTCGCGACGTGAAGTTATGCAAGACGGGAATAGGGAATGTTGTGGGAAACGATGTGAAGTACTAAGTTTCCCGAAGAACTTATGCGTTAAGGAGAATGCGAAGGGCGAAGGGAATGGTGGCTCGGAAGGGCGTTAGCGAATCATGGGAAAATGGCACAAAGAGGCTGTGTTTTTTGGTGCTGATGATGAAGAAAAAAGAGGATAGCACAGTGCAATTGGTCTGGTGCATGGTTAGTGTTGTATGTAAAAGAGCGAGAGAAAGAGAGAAAGAGAGATAGATGCGAGCGAGACAGTGAAACAGAAATAGAGTGAGGAACAGAAAGACGGTTGGATTAGAAAGGGGGACAGACGGACGGACGGACAGAACAGACAAGGCAAAGGCAACAGTAGAGTGGATGGGCTTGATCATGCATAAGCGGAAACGGGTAGTACTTACGATGGTGGGGGCGACGGTAAAGGTACTTGGTGGATTTTCCACGTCGCCTCGGACATCGAGTGCTCGTCGGCGGCGTAACATCTCCAGAGCGACTGTATCAGCGTCGCGGCCGGTTGCCGACGTCGGATCATGTGCTTCTGTCGCTGCTGCTGCTGCACCTTCAAGGCGAACCCGCTGCCAAGGATGCCCTGTGAAGCGAAAGGCACACGAAGAAATGATTAAATGAACAGGACGCTCGTAACGCTACACTGCAGGTAAGAGATCGTACGGGCAGGATCGCGACACACACATACACACACAAAAATAATCACAATTGCATCGACCGTATGGTGCACCGAGATTAATTTTATGCAATTGCCGGAGTGAAGGTTCTAATAACGAGCACACCGTTACACAGGTGACGTGTATTTACTAAGGCAATTTGCAAACAGAGCAAATTGCTTTGTGAAATATTTAACATGTTTGTTAGAAATTTAGGTAACCATAACTTTTTATCAGCGTAGTTAGCGAAGCTTTTTAAAAAAATATGCCTGAGTATAGAACTCATCATTATAAACTCTCTAAATCGATTGTTCAGTTTCTGTCATTTTAACTGTCAAATATTAGTAAACCAACAAAACGGAAAGCTTGACATAAATGTCATAAGAGCATTTTTAACTCAAAATTTCATTTTTATAGAAGTTAGTTCAGTTTGAAAACTTTTGTATACAATAACTTTTATTACGACTGTTTTATTCACTTATCCTTGGAGTTCATTTTACAAATTATTAAGTAATTTCCTGTTTACACGTTTTTATTTATACCAAAGCTATTTTGACTTTTGTTTTGCATTATATTTACAAATTCAGCTTATAAATTTTTTAAAGTAATTTTGTTACAATCACAACAAATAAAATTCTCGAAATATGTTCCACCTATCATTTCTACCCAATTTAAAGTTCTATCCAAAAAGCACAGCCCATTTTCAGAGTTCATAATGTGATTTTCTTTAGCACCTTTTCATCACCTTTGCCAACCGTTAAAGCTGCTCCTAACAAAGTGCTATGTAGAACACAAATTACTTGCCACGTTCTTAAACATCCACTACGGATACGGTTACATTCGAGCACAAAGTGTAGGAAACTTTTACACAATAATTGGCATAAATTGCATACTGCAGCACACGGTTTGGTACTCTGGACGACCGGACTGGTAGTGGTACCAGGTATAAGCACACGTCATCTGGAGAAAGGTGAACATGATTGCAACGACCATCAGAACCGGATGGTATGGTAAACCCAAAAGAAAAAAAAAGGCAACTACCAACCGAACCGTGGAAAGCAACACGGCCAAAGGTAGACCAACTTCCAAGAAAGAGGTCAGAATGCAAGATTTATCCTCTCAGCTGGAGAGCCAGATGGCACAGAAGGGGTTGAATCTGCTGCTCGTAAATGCCACTAGTGTCCCCTTCGGATGTGTTTTATTTTTGCTTATGTTTTTGTGTACGTGGGAAACCATGTGTGTGTACGGTGTTCCACTTCAAAACTGGGCAGGTTGTACTGGCTCTCGACCGAGAGCCACTTCACATGGTGAGGGTCAAGCATGACGTGCTTTAAAAATATTATACACTCGGGAGAACTAAAGCGTACCCCCGCCTTAACCGTATGCGTTGGGAGAAAATGAAAAGTCCTGGACGACTTCGGGGCATGTTCCTAAGACAGACAGGTTCATCGGATGGAGATTGTATGAACTACAAAGTGCAGATAGGGGAAGTGGGGGGTGGGACGTACGAGAGCCGACTTGTTCGGGAGCAGCAATCTTTCGCCTTACAAACGGCTTTCAAGTTTAAGTTTTGACGTGCCATGTCGTACTACAGACGGTCGGAACACGTTGCCTAGTCAACCGGTTTCTCTCGATTCCCTAGCGGCCATCACAATGCAAAAGGCACGTGCTTAAAAGTTCATTCGTTTTATGTTCAAAGTTTCTCAGTAACTTATTTATTTATTCGACGTTTTTTCCCTATGCCAACGAAGTGTTTTCCAACGGGTGCTATCCAATCGGTTTTGTGCACGAGCAGAGCTAGGCGAATAGTTAGAACGAAATTCGTTCTGCCGCTCGATTGGCGATGGTGCCGTAGCATCTTTTCGGTAGGGGATGAAGTTTTCCGAGCCCAACCCGAATCTTCTTGGTTTTCACCTCTGGCGGGAACCAAAATCACTCATTTTTCAGATTGCTTCTAATTGAATTTACGACCCGCACGGAAGTGGTCCAAGTCGTAATAATATTTCATTTTCACATCATATTCAAGATGGATGATGGGAGGCAAATTTTTGTGGTATTCACATTTCTAGCTTTTTTGGGAGTAGGAATTGAGAACCTGGTGTTTAACACAAAGTGGGAGGATAAAGTTTTTTTTAAGGATAGAATCCACTTTAAATCTTTATTCCGGGAAGGAAAAGTTACGTCCCTCGAAGTTAAAAACAGGAGAGCAATATATTTAATGGTTTCAGAAATGGTTTTATTTTTTAGTCTGTAAAGTTTAAAGTTTTTATTTTTAATTTTCAGTTAGATTCTTTTTCGTAAGGAAATGTTTCTTCTTTTTTATTAATGATTACATGTTTTGGAATTTAAAGGTCCATGCCTTCAGTTTTTTGTTGGTTTTTATCATTTAATCTACCCTGACTAGTAATTTAGATTCCACTTCCTTCCATGTACACAGTTTTTTCAGATTATAAAATTTTATCGTCATAACAAATCATAACTTGTATACATAAGCTTTGATACAAACTTATCCGATGTATTTATTAACTACAAATCAAAAAACTTTTATTAAAAAACGCTTGAAATGCTTTGTAGTTGTAATGTTAAATAATTATTAAATATTTATAAGATACTAAATACACTCCAACATTAATTACAATATTTTCAAACATTTTACAGGGCCAAGAATAATTACTCTTTTAACTTAAGCCTCACTACTGTGATTATATTCTTGAGTTTCATATTTACTGGCGACTGTATAGTTTCCTTACTATGTCACTGTTCGAAGAACAGGATTGTCCTTTCACCTTGCTTATGTTGCATAGTTCAATACCAGCAAAATGATCCCCCAGGGGGGATAGTGTGTATGTGTGTATAAAGGGGCACTGATTTATACGCACCCAGTAGTGTAAAGACACCGACCAAACAAAAAAATTAACAAAGGGAAGATATTCTCCGAAGGTGTCTTCTATAAATCCGACCAGCTTAGTCCGGTTGCTGGTAGGAGTATAGTTTTTGCCCCCGTACCGAGATGGTTTGGATCGGAGCAAAACCAATCTAAACCACTAGCAGCAGGAAACAAGACATTACAAAGTAAAATTAATAGCCCCGATCAGCTATTAACAGGGTGTTAGGATGGAAGAAAGTCCGGCCAACCCTTTTTTGCAACAGACACCACTGTACTGTACACCACACATATAGGAAACATTTTTCTTGTACCGATTTGCCCGAGACACTACGATCCCAGTAAAGCAGTACCCAACCCGGTAGGGTAAACTAATAAGAAAAATTAATAAATAAACACTTACCGCGGGCAGCGCGAAGAAGGAAATGCCTAGCAGGGCGCAGAACGATGCTATAATTTTGCCTTGCCACGTCTCTGGCACCATATCGCCGTACCCGACCGTGCACAGCGTTATCTGTGCACCGCGGTTGGTTAGTTTTATGTGTTCGGTGGCCAAATCGACGTCCCACACGACGGATTTTTGTTGTTGTTGGGTGAAACGTGTGTTGGTGGCGATTTGTATCCAATGCCGAGGAAAGAAGAAAAGAAATAGTGATAAGAAAGTAGAAATTATGTTTATGCTTACTATTTCTCATTAGCAAAACAGTGAACCGATGAGAAATGGGTAGCGAAATATTTATATGATTGAATAAATTAAATGTATGCGATTTCCGGGTGGGTCTTTCAAGGATATGAAGGTTATGGCACTGGAACTAATTTTTATCCACCTATCCTCGATCAGGAATCACGCACAAGCGGTGCTATAATTTAGAATTTAATTTGCGTTTCCGTTGAATATTGAAAATCTGCACGCCTGCGGGTGGTCCCTGTCTTAAGAAAACCCACCGAGGGCATTAAAGATCTTTCAAGGGATTTCTGTTGGGAGTGCTTTTTTTTCTTTGATTGTTTCGGGCACGGTTGAAGTTCTGTAGGAAATAGGGGAGAGAAAAAGAAAGACGAAATCGCACACACGAAGGAAGGAAAAGCGTTCTACTTACCACACCCCACCACAACGCTTGAGCAAAGTTGCTGAACTTAGTTCCCCTTACATCCTTCTCCATTAAATACACTAAAAACGAGGCAAAAATAAGGCCCAGAAACCCTATGTACAAGGTTGTAATTAATTCCTGTGAAAGAGAGAAAAAGAGAGAAAAATGAAAGATAGTTAGTTTACGGTACGAACTCGAACCGTTGGTAAAACGATTATGTGTAAAAGTCCTTCTGGCTGGCACAGGAAATTAAATGAGTCCAAGGATAATGCGGTTTGCAATGGTGACCAAACAGCTTCGGCCGGACGTTTACCACTACGAGCGCTGCCCTCGGGTGGGAAGCATTTGAGGATATCGTAAAATTGGAATTAGCTTTAGCATTAGCCCGGTAGCCATTTCCATACAAAAAAAAACACTCCCTCATATACTACATGTGAGCGTCTATCGTTCCTTCGGGCCCGGTAGAAGTACCTGTGCCAAAGGTGTAGAGGAAGGATACGATGGACACGTGACCGATTCGCAACACAAACCGATAAACCGGGCCGAAACGCACACACATATGGAGCAGGTGTGGATGGTTTGGTTGGGTGGAACGAAAATTAATCTAAAGCGAACCGAGAACCCTCTGGGCTACGTTGGAATATTAAACGGAAGAGGGTCTAAAATAGAACATGGTTGGATTCATTCGTGCTTCACCAAAGACTTTGGATGGTTTATCTGTATTTCGTACTATGCAGTGTTAGAATAGAGTTAGGCACGTTGAGATATATTGCACCTTGGTTAAGTAACTACAATATGAAGAACGATTTGAGTTTTAGGTTTTTTTATAAAGATTTTTTCGTTTCAATGCATCCTTCTAGCCTACGCTATTAAACTACGCTGAATGATATTTGTATTATTATTATTATATTATATAATTACGAGCTTACCCGGCAAATCTAACTTTGTCCTTAAACATGCGTTTTGTAATTAAAGTTTTCTAGCAAAAAGTTTGAATGTTCAATTTTGATCCGTGTGTTGATTAGAGAAAATCGTTGATCAATTGGAATTTTTTAAATTTCCTTGACGATTGGGATTTAATACCAGGTCCTTCCGTGCAAGGCGCCAATTCCAAACGCAAATCACTACACAACATATTTTAATTATTCACACACTTATCTCGCGTTTTACGTACTTAACACTCACTTTACGTTTTAATGAATAAAATTACAAAGTACAAGAAGGAAATGCCTTGTGATAAATGTATTTGATAATGTATGTATTTAGCATTTTGAGGCTGACAATACTGCTAAATGTCGTAATAATTATTCATAAATATTAAATATTTTTATTCTATTATATAGGGATAGGTTGGTATTACTTGGGCTATTTGTTAATTCGAACCTCAAACGAATTTCAAAACAATCAAACTAATTTATGAACTTGATATAAGCATGGTTTTTTACTTCGTTTGACATAAAAATTTTTCACGTAGATATCTGCCAAACGTATCCACATAAGAACGAAATACCTTGTGAAACTTGTATTTAGTCATAAATATTTAGTATTTAGTTTATCTGCCAAACGCAGATCTATCATATCCCAACCAGTGAGGTCCGCTGGTATCTGTGTATCTGCCCAAAATTATAAAAACAGCTGATATTTTGTAGCTCATTTCATACCTAAAATGTATGTGAAACTGTATGTAAGAGGTACCGCGCATCACGAGAACTACCTGTACTTTAATGTTACAGGGTATCCCGCAATTTTTACAGGGATACAGGGTATCCCGCAAAACATGACCCACCACCAGGAAAATAGTCAAGTCAGTAGTAGTAAACAAAATCCCCGAAAAAATTGTTTCTACTTGTTTTGATTTGTTGCACGTGTCAGAAAATGAAATATGAAGTTCTTTTGAAATACATTTTTTTAAATATAGAGATGATTTTGTTTACCTACATTTATACACACCCTGATTATTTGAGTTCTTCCAATCTAATATTTAAATAGCTACTCAGAAGTACTCCGCGTGCTAAGAACTTTAGGGAAGAAATTAGCTCCATAAAGTAACATTCAAAAATAATTGGGAAACTGTTAAAAAACCATGGGACGAAATCAAAAATCTCTGAGAAAGTGTCAAAAGATTATGCGACGAAATCAAAAATCTCTGGGAAAGTGTCAAAAGATTATGGGACGAAATCAAAAATCTCTGGGAAAGTGTCAAAAGATTATGGGACGAAATCAAAAATCTCTGGGAAAGTGTAAAAAATTATGGGACGAAATTAAAAATCTCTGGGAAACGTTCAAAAGATTATGGGACGAAATCAAAAATCTCTGAGAAAGTGTCAAAAAATTGCGGGATACCCTGTATTTGAATTATTTACATTAATAGTGTCAAAAGTTTGGATAACTTAAGCCAACCAAACCATACAAAATGGTAACAAATTGATCAATTATACAACGAATATTAACTTTTCAATAATTTTATACTTACTTATCAAGTAACTTATTTCAGATTCAACGTTTATCAACGCTAAAAATTTCTATTAAAAAAAACTTCTAACCTATTAAAAAAGCTTTCTATAAAAACTGCACTATCAACCATTGCAGCATGTATTAAGAAATGTTTTCATCTAACTTTCGCATCGCAAAGACGTGTGCCAGAAGTAATTAATCCTAAGTGGCTCAAGCAGTGTTTTCTGCTTTCAAGATTTTATGTCAAGAACAAATCATTTTACATTAATACAATGACAATTGAGCACTATTAAACCGTTGCCATCACTCGCTCGACACGCTTCAACTTCCATCAATCGTCGCCTGGATTGTAAAATTACTCCCACAATTAATTTATTAGGCAATTAGCAGCTAGTTTATCTACGATGAAGTATTATTACTACACCACTCGATACATCAATATCGTGTTAAACCATTTGTTTGCTTATCTAATTGAACAAACAAACCAATCGCCGACGGTAGAACACATTTAGCTCGCATTGTTTGACGAGATCGTTATCTTCGTCTTAGCGGGTACGGGGTAGCACTTGCAATTCATTATCAGCTCTCTGCACAAATTGCAATTGAATAAATCCTCTCATTTTCAAAGGTTTAAACCGCCATCTTCTTATCTTTATAGCCATCAGCTATTTGGCGTAATGAAAATGATCTTCTTGGCTCGGCAACAAAGTCATTTTTAAACCACATGAATCGTAACTGTTTCGTACTGTGCGAGCAGTACGAGTTGCGAGTGTGAAAATTAAGGTTAAATTCACAATAATTTGTTAAGGTTTAATCCTGGCAGATTATTTTTTTGTTGTATACAGCAAAAGTTAAAAATTTTATCTTACAGCGCAGCACATACAAAACATCCAAAACCGTTCACTATCATTAGCTCCAAAATGAAAAGGAATGCATTTTTCTTTGTTTATAGCCACGCTGGCTGCATTTCATGGTTTCTTTTCATACACTTTTCTGCACAAAACCAATATTACAAAGAGGTTGCTGTGCAGGCAGATTAAAATGTGTTTTATTCCAATTAACTTCCCACAACAATGGAACCCGAGGCGGAGAAGTCCACTTTCGAGTGGTAGGTTCATTCAGGCACACGTGTTTAAACGGTTTCTCGATTTCATCCATCCATGCGGTTTGTTTTGGGAAGCAACGCACAACCAGCTGAAAGTACCGGGAAGCAGTAATGAAAGTAGTTGGCCATGTTTTCGGGATTATTAATTGGAATTTAATCCTTCATATTGTTCCGGCAGTTTGGGCGACCGGGTGGACAGTCCGTGAAGAGTTTTGCAATGAATCGTCGACGCTGCCTGAATGCCGATAACACCGTCTGGTGCGAGTACTAATCCGATTCAACAGTACCAACGGTGGCAACATAAATTCGCAATGTTCACCAAGCCGTGCCGATGCTTTTGCCTCGATAGCATTAAAGTTTTGTATGGATGCAGGGTTTTTCGTTTCACATTAATTGTTGTTCAATGTTATATCGCAATGTATTTGCTATAATATGTTTAAATGTTTTTTTTTTGAAAGAGACTCAACAATAAAAATAATGCAAAAAATGTTAATGAAATAGAGTGTTTTAAATAATTTAAATAGTTAATTTAAATAACTATTAATAAGATATAGAAATAAAACTAAGGTTAATAAGTTGAATGAAGTTGAACAAATTGAAACATTTGTGGTAGTTTGACGTTTCTATTTGCTCATTGAAACTCGACTGTAACCAGATAAGCAGGAAACACGGATAAAATATACAGAGTGTAAAATGTATCATAGACTATGTCTTTTTAGTTGTTTTTTTGCCATTTTATTTTACTTTCTGGTTTATTATTGCAAGAAATAGCTGTTATAGTATAATAGGGACGGTTCTGTGGTGTATGTGATAAACGGTGGTGTATGTGATTATCCGGCTATGTGGTAAAATATAAGTTTAGTAAGCCGGCATGATCTGTAAGGCCGTTAAGCCAAGAAGAAGAAGAAGATCAGTTATTGTTCGTGCAAAAAGTATAATTCATTACAAAAGCCTTGAATCTAATGTAGCCATCGGTGTAAAGTTGCCATGTCAAATACTGTTTAGATCTAGAAGAATTACGAATAATTGGATAATCACGGAGACATTCTCCCCAAATGTTAGAGTGTTAGAATATTCGGAGATAGATCAGACAACGTTATAGCAGGGTCAAATGTTTATTTCAGATTTAATGAAACGTAATCGCGATGAAACCGGAACTGGAAAATAAAAAATAGGGGCGAAAGGTGCGCTTTCGGCTTCTTTTTTACCCGACACTTAAAATATAAACCAATTTGTGGTTCTGTTTCATCGACATACCCTACTGATAAACACTTATACGATATTTTCTTTTACAACAGAAAATAAAGAGACATCTTTAAGCAGCTTTAGATGAGCTGATTAATAATAAACAGAAAAAAATTGAATTTTTTGTCCCGAAAAATGGACATTAAAATTTATTAATACAATGCTATAATGACTAAATTGGGGATAGCACTACTCTAGTACCCCTGTTAAGCTTTATTGCTTTGAGAAGGATTGTGTCCTTGTGGCCATGGAATGAAATAGAACGATCTTCAGAAGCACTACCTATGTTTAGCAAAGGTAGATGAAGCAGGATGGAAAATATAAAACCACTTTGTGCAAAACCCATACAATTTTATCCTTCCGCCAGCCCGGTTGCAACATCCACGTTTCCCACCCGCCTAAAGGAACTCTTCCACAAACACACGGACACACGGTAAACACGGTCACCTGCCCGGACAACAGCGAATGGCGATTTTCCATACGAACACAATCATTCTTCATTAATTTCACTTTGTTTAGCAGCAAAACCCGACTACAAGCATTGCATGCACAAGGACACAAGTAAAGCCTCGGCGGAAGAACGATGCAGGCAGTGTTGCCAGTTCTCGCAACTCCCGTCAACTCCTGCCGAACCGGCCGTGTCAGTCGTCGCACTCCGCAACCGCTTGGAATGGAGCGACAGGAATGGAAACAATTATGAAAGTTAAATGAAATATTGTTACACTTTTTACCTGCCATCCTTCCAACCATCCCAACCCGGTAAGTATTCTGTTCGCTCGAAAGAGAATCGGAAACCGGATTATCAGTGGCACGGAAAACAAGCAAATGTATTTGCAATTAAGTGCAGCCGGGAATGCTTCCGCAAAGCGTGGAAAAACACAATCCTTAGCATGAGGGGTGAAGGTGGTAGGGTGAAGCTGGTAGGATGAAACCCGAGGTGAAAGTACAGACATTCATTCCGATGGAAATCACATGGAATCGGAACCAACAGGTAAACGGATCGTACATTCGGTGTACATGGTCGCGTTGCATCGAGTTGCATATGTGGAAGCTGCAAAAACCCACTCCCATGCGCATGTACAGCCACCGACACATTCACCGACGCAGACCATTATCTTAATGAAGTCTCGCAAGCATATTGCACGTACGAAGTCGCCTACATGCCCGCATTTGAAAAATAGAATCTGCCGTACGCTCATTGGTGTGTAATTGAATATGTTACGTGCCAGTCGTAGGAGATTTATTGGAGCGAAACTATCGAACGATATTATTTGCTATCCATCAGCAGCTAAATTAAAACAACATTTGGATCGTATGGTAAGTTTGTTTAAGAAAGTAGAGCAACTGGGCATGCCGGAAAATGGTGGCGCCTTTTAGGTGCAAAAATGGGTTCTCCAGCGAAATGTAATATTTACGGTGATGGGTTTAATTTTTAAAGAAGCAAAAAGTCATAACTTTGTTTTACGATTATTGATACGATACAAAACATAAATTTTTCATCACGATAAGGATCGAGGTTATTATTCATATCATTTGGTGCTCAACCGGCTTTCTAATGGACAAATCGAGAAAAACAAAGCTTTAGGCAGGGTTGCTAGATGGGTTCGAACAATATTCGAATGTTGCTTGGGTATTGTTTAAATATTTCTTTTATTTCAGAATCATATATGGTTAATTGTTCTTTTGAAATCTATAAGAACAAATTTTATTAACCAATTTTGTACTCTAAGATTCCTTTTAGAAGTATTTGTTATACAAGTTTTGACGTTTATCGGGTTATCCGCATACAACTTTCCATACAAAATGACATTTCCATAAAAAAGTTTCGAATCAGTTCCCTTTATACATATTGGCTTCAAATGTAATTTAATTTAAACGAATAGAATCGCACCAAAACATTGGTTTATGTAATTTTAAAGATTTTTTTCTTCAAGAAATAACTCCGATACGATAGCAGCTGATCAAAAGTTTCAAGCAGATCGTTTAGCATGACAGATCCTGATATCAATCTTTCGCTAGAATTTGCTCGATTATTTGACAGATACCGTCTTAAAATTTTAGCTTTTTCAATTTAACTGTCATAGATTCCTTTAACAGAATTATAAAAAAACAGTGTGATAATCAAAACAGTGCGTTATTCATTACCAATGATCGCACAAGTTGAAAAAACCAAAGAAAAGAAATAGGTTACATTTTTCGTATTTAAATAAATATCCCACCAAAATTTAAAAAAACTAAACACAATATATTTCCATACAACCCTGTAAAGAAATTTCCGGCATTTTCCATCCGTAAACAGCGACCACTCGGACGATCCAGCAGGTTTGTAGCTTGAATATGGCTTGGCTGTTGGTCATTTACTGTAAAGAAAACCATGGAATGATATTTTCATACCCCGATGGTGACCGTAATTCGACTGATAGCATCATGAAAATCGTTACTGGTCCTGGATTTAATGGCCGCATAAATCAGAAGGGTTATGAAATTAAATGATTTTATTTTCCCGTTTTTTTTTCAACCACCCCTAAACCATTTTTACACTGAGCTTTTGGAGAGGCAACATAAATCCGCTCACATATACACGTGCAAATGGTGGAATTTTCGAAAAACAGTGTTGTTAGAATATGTGTGCTCTACAGGCTTAGTGGCCTGTCGGTGGTAAACGAAGAGTGAACCAATGGTTCACTTTCCCATGTGGTCAATGGGAAGGTTTACTTCAAACATCTAAATCCTTCTCCGGATGTCCGGAGGGAGGGGGGTTACCATTTAGTTTCATTCGCTTCCACGCTCTCGGAAGTTTCTTCTATTTTTGGTTTTTTTTTTCGAGTGCTCTTTTGCCTTCCAACAATCTCCTCCATGTTGCACGTTGCATCGATACCAGCAGCGGCTTTGTAGAACAAAAAAACTTTTGTAAGATAAGTTTTGTCCAACATTTGAAAAAGTGATTATAATTTACACTACAATGCCGCGAGCATGATTCGGGGTTGGCTGCGGGAAAGTTTACCAAGAGCCGAACGCTTCACCGGACGTTGATTGTTTATGTCGGTCTGTTTTACAAGAAAGAGTGAAATGGGTGGCGAGGACGGGAGGGACAGACCCTTGCGTCGCTCATGCACAACAGCACAACATAAACAGCAAACAGGTTTTTGGCAAGTTTTTGGAAAAGGGTTTTTCGTGCAAAAAGTTTTTCCTAGTTCGGTGCTTTTGTTCAAATCGGCAACTTGACATACGGGTGGGAGATGTTTCACGGTAAAAACGGGGATGTATAGGGTTGGGCCGGGGGACTCGGGAGAGGTGAAACTAAGTGTTCACTTACGAACGCGCCTGACATTACGAGTTATCTGCTTCGGTGAAAAATGATGAATGGCTGTACCTGCAAAAAAAAACCCATCCATGACCACTTGCGTGTGTGTGTGTCTGTGCACGCGTACATGTAAGTGTACTTGGCGTTCATCAACCGAAAACCATTTTACAAGCACCGAACCGAACATCAAGCGAAAAAGGTTCGAGCCGCGCTGCAATTCGAGCAAACGTTTGGCGGGAACGAAAATGTCAAACCGTCGATGGAGGCGCCTGGTGCCTGGTGGTTTGCTAACACGATCATTAATAATTTTCATTGAAGCGGAAGCAGCCGGCTTGTTTACCTTGCGCCCAAAACCTCTCCTCTTTGTCACCTTACCGGATCCGAACAACGCGCCTTAAATTATGCACGATTATTGCTATTATGAGTAAATTGTTGTGGCACTTTTGCTCTCGGGTTGTTGGCTAGGCCCGAAGCGGTCGGCTGCCCCTTTTCCCGGCGCGCAGCTATTGCCCAAGCGGATGGCATTCTTCTCACACGTCTTGCTCATTTTGTGCTTCAATTACGTTTCCACATCGCACATTTACAAATCATTCGTTACGTCCGCCTGAGTGGGTGGAAATATTGCTCCTATCATCGATTCTCCTTCATTAGTCCTTCATAATCATCAACTGGTTTTGAAGGAAGTTAGTACAAAGTAGACACGAACTCAAACATCTTCTTCGAATTTCAGTCTTCCGTTTCGAAGAGCTTTCATATGCCCAGCAGTAAGTATGCTGTATGACAAACTCTTCCAGCTCGGTACCCTTTTTACATCACCGAAACGTTGAGACACCACGATGATGGACGTACACGATGGTGCAGACAAATATTGTCAGCAGTATTGTGCGATATTGTTCTGGTTCACCATTAACCTCCCTCGTTGTCGGGTATGACACGTTTGACGTCATCGAAAGGCTAACATCGATCGACGGATCAAGAAACAAATCGAATCCCGGCAAAAGTGCCAACCGTGACTGACCATTACGATTTCAAAATGGAATGCCATTTGATGCCGGTTTACATGAATGCTGTGTGTTCTTTTCTTTTCCCCCTTTCTACCTATAGTGGAGTGTGAAAAAAATGGACGAATGCGTGAAAAACTCAAACGGTTATCCTTACGCGTACGGCTTTTGAATGGAGCGGAAATCCAAAACCATGGCGACCCATTTTCTTGGCAGTTTCTAGTTTCTTTTCCCCACTCCCGTCTATCGAGAAAGCCACGGGATAAATGTCAACGGAAACAACTCCATAGAAAAGGTAGTAAAATGGATGAACAAGAGCAGTAGAAGGAAAAAACCTTTTCAAATTGAAGTTCGAATCGTACGCGCCTGTGTGTATGCAATCATGCGTGCAATCTCACATTTTTCTCTCATCCTTCCGTTACCTTACTTCGATCTTCGTTCGTTTTTCTTTGCTTTTTTTGGGTGAGACTCTCGGCCGTTTTCTGTTGTACGGAGTATCCGAATGACCCACGGCTTAGCCATTTTCTCGTCTACCCAATAAATAGCAATAAATGGGAAAAATGAACGTCCCCTACGAGTTGAAGTCCGGGGACACACGATGCTTCTTGTTGTGGCAAGGGCTTTTCCACGAAATGGCATACCAAAAGGAGGACGTCAGGGCAAGGATATTTCAAGCGGGCCTCGACTTTCTACAATCAGAAAACGGATCTCGACCCCGAGTGTCGTGCAACAGGATGGGGAAAATGAGACAGAGTCGTTCGTGTTTTTTTCTTCTCTCTTTCTTTCTCTCTCTCTCTCTCTCTTCTTTTGTAAAACACAGAAATCGATATCCTCCAACGTCGCAGCGAGGTTCTCCATTCAAACTCTTACACATAAACTGGCCCCAGCGCTGACAAGTGGTCAGCTGGTGAGAGAAGAATAGGAAATCGAAACCCCCATGTTGCAGGATTTCCCGTTTTGTGCCGCCCAATACAGGGTTCGCAGAAATTGAAAACGGAACGAGATACGCGGAAGGTAAAGAAGTGCTTCAGTGAAGTGATGGTTCAAGCTGTTTACACTTCACGATTGAAGAGTGAAGTACGTATCACTGGTCGTGGCATGTAAGATCAAACAGCACAAAGAATAAGGTTTGTTAACATTTTTTACACTCTCTTAGTCCCTCTCTCTCTGTCTCACTTTATTTAAAATTCTGACTTACCTGTCTGTGAGCGTAGACGACACTCCCGAGCAGTTTCCATGTGCCGCCACGCCGGTCCATGCGTACCATGCGCAGGATTTGGAAAAAGCGGAGCCCTCGAAGCGCACTGGTGGCAAACACCTGCCCGGATGTTCCCATTACGAGCACCACTATGGAGGCGGCTATCGTTACTATATCTGTATATGGAAAGAAGGAGGAAAAAATGAGAATTATTTTAAACAAAGTTAAATCAAATCCAAATGACACGTGTCATGCGTACCTATGATACAAAAAGGCCTTTTTAAAAACTTCAACCTCCCCACTGCTCCTTGATAACGCGAACGGCATCCTGATGACCAAAGTCTGTGGAATAAAGTACATAACAACAAACACCAAAAAAAGAGTTAAAGCATGAGAGGAAAACTCGTGTGAAATACTGGGCGTACAAGTGAGATGAGAATGGCAAATTAAAAGCATATTTATGTTAAATTTAAATTTTCAAACAAACGCGTCCGCTGTGACACCCCTTCGGGGGGTTTAATTAAATTGGTTGTTGTCACCAGTTGTAATTGGATGGTGGCAGTTTACCACGAAACTTGCCCGTACGGGCCTCAAATTTATGAGCCGCAATGCTGTTACGCCAGCCAACCCCGCGTTAACATGCTACGTTAGAAAAGAAACCGGCGATGCATTTGAAATTAGCTTTTCATTCCAAGGGTTGAAACAGCCCTTACGCAACAAACGCAATCGACAGAATAAGCGGAACCGAACAAAAGGGCCCGGGCCAGCAAAAGAGTAATGGTTGTAATTATGTGCCGCTAATTGAAGCATCAACAGTCCGGGTGTATGTTCTTGATAGGGCGATACAAACGATACGATATGGTGTGGATGTGTAGTGAAGTGTGCAATATTTTCCACAGCAATCATATAAACTAAAATTATCTCAAAGCAGCTAAATTACACATTAGTAATTTAGGAGCAGCGTTGGTATGCGTATTTTTGGGAGGCGCATCTGATGCTTTTATAACTACGCATTGGAGTTCCATTGGGGACATGAATATTCTTACAAAAGGTAATTATAATCATCCGAAATATATAATAGGAGCATAAAAAAACCCTTTAATCGGCTTATGCAGATCGATACACACATTCATAATCTTAATTGCATGGAAGAACTAGGATAGTAATTGAGCGTAAATATGCATTAAACGTATGCATTTAAAAAATGGTTCGATTGTAGGAGATTTTTCATACGAGTTCTCTGACATTTAGTAATTTATCTAGCAGTTTGTGTTCTTTTGTAGCTATTGTATTAAGTGCAGAAAAATTTTGACGAATGTTTTTAGTTAATTTGCTGCAGTCATTTACAGTCATTGTGAAAATAATAAGGCAGTTTCCTGGTTCTTTGAGAAAACGACAGGTATTAATATAAACGAGTGATTAATATGGTATGACACTTCGTATCCGCCAAATAAAGTAGATTTGAATTTAATATGTATTCTCCTATTTGGAGAGAGGCCAGAGACTCAAACATAAGTCTTTTTCTAGTTACTAAACAACAAACAGACATCACATCAGTGAAGTGAGCTCTTCCATACTCCTGGAGGTTCAAAAAGTCGGACAAATTGTACCTGGAACAGATGGGTTTTGTTTTATGCATCAGGGTCAGTTGGGTCTGGTTAGTAGTAGACCTGACCTGAAGGAGATATTGAAAGCTCCAGTAAAAAAAATTTAGAACGTTTAAAGATAACGTTTTACCAAAGACAGCTAATACTCATAATGGCACTCGGATGCGTCTGACAGTATTTTTTGGGGAAAAACTTAAACTTAGGATCAAATCTAAAAATTTCAAAACCAACAAGAAATGACAATGCCTAATCCACGGAAATGTTGAAATAATTCCTAACATTCTTATTTCTTGGTGGCTTTTTTCCACAAAACCTTCACACGAAGTCGTCGCATGAAGCGGAAAGACACACTGAAACAGACTAAACCTTACCCAGGAAGTGATGTGAGAGACTTATGGCACATAGTTCCTTCCCGCACACGCTAAGGTCTGATATTTCGATAAACTGACGTGTCAGCACGAGGTTATAGATTAAATACTTGTCGAAAGCTATTTTCGAAGGATTAAACACGTGGTTACAATCACCGTTAAATTCGACAACCAGCGGGATTTGCTCACGCTTTGTCCAGCGGGCGTAAGGTTGGTCGATAAGAGGTAAATGAATATTTCCTGAAAATTGATTAAACGTAGGATTCAAACAAAACTGGTTTCATTCCTATTATGTTCAGAAGTTTTCTTTTCGTTACGCCAATGGATCTTGTTAGTTTATTCAGGTTGATCAATATCAGATTGTGAACTGGATTTTTTTCAATCACTTTACACCACTTTTGTGTTAGTCTATTATTACAATTATACTCAACTACTAATACAAGTGAAAATAGGAACTCCAAATTTGTAGTGCATCAAAGTATTTATTAAAATTTGTAATCAGAAATTTCAATTAAACTGTTATGTCGTAAATTAATTACAAAAGTAGCTGAATCTTTACTTTACTCTCTATTTATCAACATTTATGGATGGCGGATTTTTCTATTTTTAAAAGAATGAAGAATTCTTCTTACTGTTTCCATTCCAAAGTTCAACTATTTTATTTTATTCTTTTCCACTCTTCATTCCAAACCATTCTGAAGAAAGAGAGCCAACTATTGCATGAAATTCACTTGAAATGCTTGTAAAAGAATTTTAAGTAGAATCAATTTCTCATAAAAGCTTTGCAAGAAATATTGAAAACATATTTGTCAATAAATTGTTCAAAAGAGAACAAATTAAATTGTCGCTTCTTACGCATATAATCGTAATATCTTACGTGACTTTTTCAAAAATCTTAAAACTTAAAAAAATCAAAAGCATAACTTTTAAATTGCACCTTTAAAAACTTGTCAATTTATTAATCGATTTTCTCATCGCCGTTGCTCAATTGCTCAAAGTTAATTTCACTTCCAATCAACGAACTTTGAACCACCATCCAGCACACGTCCCACTCAATAAATGTGGCTCTAATTAACGAAGGTGGGGAGAGAAAAAAATGTACCAACCCCACAAAAGGTTCCTCAAGCACAAGAAAACCTAACTCAAACGGTGTTATGTAACGTGCGTTCGTGAAAGACCAGGCGGCTCCATCGATAGCGATAACAAGGACCCACTTCCCTTACGATCCCCAACCCGGTTCATGTTTGCCTTCCCGTTTGTGATTGACCTCGGAAACACGTACCGACAGCACGCAATCGAAATACGACTCCCTTTTTCGCACAAACACACACCGCAAGTGAACCTTTCCTCGATGAGGAAATGCGAGCCCGCTACCACTGTACCGTGGCAGTTCGAAATTGAGCGAATCCAAACAGCGATCCCGCCATGCTCGAACGGTTAATTGAACGTATCAATCATCAATCAATCAGCCCGAGGGTGGGAGGGAATCGAGTGTGGCAGTTTTGGGATAATCCTTCGGGTCAACTACAGGCACTGTCGCTGCCAAACGAGCGCCAGACGAAAGCTCACGCTATGATACTAGCTGCACAAGCATGCTTCATCAAACAGTCAAAGATGGCCACAGGAAATGAAGTCAACCACGGAGTGTGTGTGTGTTTGTATTGCATCCTTCATGTACTTGACATCTGCATCAAAGCCACACGTCATGGAGCCTACCGCGCAACGATCGACATCGTTGCGTGTCTTAGCAACTCACCGCCTGGAAATGGGTGGCTTCTAAGCTGTAAATTACCAGCCCAACCGCAGCAATGTATAGCCACACCTCCTGGCTGTGCATGACCGGGAGAAATCGATTAAGATATAACCTCAATTTGCACCCATCGTTCAAAGCGGGGTGTTAATTCTGAATGTTAAGCTTTCCGACATAAACACCTCTGTAGCGTGCGGGAATTCAATAAACGTGACTGCAGTTTGGGCTGCACTGAACTACGATTGCACCGGATACTTAGCGGGGGGGAAAACATGATTTAATGGATTTCCGGATATTTTGCAGAATGTTTGATTGATTGATGCGCGATCGTGGAATTTGCACATGGAAAGCAACCTACCGTGGGCATATTTAAGCTTCCCCGAACCCATTCCCGTATCGGAACAGCTTTTTTGATTTATAAACATCGGCAAACACGAATCCCTTAGCCATAGGAACTGTTTTGTGCCAAACAAACAAACAAAAACGATGAAAACGATGATGCTTTCCAATTTGTGTCACGGTACAAAATGGATGCAGCACGACAGCACGACAAATGAAAGCTATCTGCCGCGTACACGAACTTTAAAACTTCTCACGTAAACCTTACCGACCGTCGTTAGAATGCGAACGCTAGCCGAAACTCACACACACGTGTGCCGGATACACTTTGCCACTGTCGCATAACGGCAATGCGTATATAATTTCCGGTGCACGTCAGCGTGATCAATGGCGCAGACAAATGAAGGAACGTCATGCAGAGATGTGCAAACCATTGTCGTCGTTGATGTGCGGCGGTAAACGTACGGCGGGTAAGAAATGGAAACCGAGCACGAAACCAAATTGTGTGTCGTTCTTTTGCTCGGAATATGATAAACTGCTTAACCGCTCTTTGTTCCGTTTGTACATTTGCCAAAGGTGGAACTTATGAGCTTTTCTCTTTTGTTTTCTATTCTACTTTTGCTTTTGTTTTTCTTTTCGGGAGCAATTTGTTTATCGACCTTAGGAAGTTATGGGTTGTTATACCTTGTTAAGCTGCGTATGACGTACGTACCTTAGGAAGAACTCGATCGAGAACCATATTACTACTATAATCTCCATGACGAATAAGATGGCGATTGCTTGTTCCTCGTATTCCTGAATAGTTGAGAAGACACTTAAGGCCAAACATGTGAACACCATTAAAAATCTGGAAGTAAAGCAAGAAATGCAATCATAGGTTAGAATTTTATTTCATCTTTCTGTAAATTAACATAATTATTAATATACACACAAATAGTTATGATAGAATAATGTGCTCTTATTATTTTTTTCTGATACTGAAATTTATAGATACAGTTTTTCTTATTTTCGGTTGATATTTATCGAAGAAGATGTTAATCACTTTTGTGAGGTAGAATAAAAAAAACAATCAAAAAAGACTTGTTTCTTTAAAATATAAAGATTTTAAATCTACGAACTACTGTTGCAGTTCGGTCTACGATTCTTGTTTGTGAATCGAACCGATCCACTCATCATACTACTGTCGGAATTTTACAAAAGAGAAAACATTATTAAAAAAAACTCTTATAACCACTTGCCTTACTGTAGCCGAGCAAGAATTTATCTAAAATAATAGGACACAAACATACGCAAAAAAAATACAGAAAGTAAAGACTATAAAAATGACACTGAAACTATAAAGTGAAGATTATTAAAATAACACACAAATGATACAATTGCAAAAAAAATCTATAAAATAAGCTATTGTTTAAAAATAAGCGAAAAGCGAAAAAAAATGAAAAGCGAAGATAAACTAAGAAACAAAAACGGAAGAAAAAACATTAAAACAAGAAAAAAACAAAGACGAAAAAAAACCAGAGAATGAAAAAAATATTTTAAAATATATTAAAATGTTATATATTTCTAGCCAGTTTTTTTAGCGATAGAATAATAAAAAAATGCAAATTAAACATGACAAAACACATCCACTAAACTGTTGCTCTTAACGTATTTAGATAAATACTTGTTCTCTTTTTTAAGTAAGTAAGTAAGTGTATTTTTGTGTTAACATTTTTCATCGTCATCAACAGCACTTTTAGAACTTTATTTAACATTTGTTTCATAAGTTTTGATTTAAATTTGTAGATTTGATTGGATGTTTAAATTTCGACCCCAAATTTTCGCATTTACCACTGAATTGCTTCACAAACCGAACATTCCAAGACGTTGCCTTAAAGCGTATCGGGCAACTTGATTGCCAGATTTCAAATAGCTCGTTCCGGGCAAGTGGAATCGATTTTCTTCACCAATCAAATCATCCGGACAGATAGAACGCGTTCGCGTCATTACTTCCATCAAATAGCTTAACTCATCCATGACGCCATACCGGCAATAACAGCTTCCGTTCACATTCTGACACACTCCACCCTAAGGTGCCAATCAGCCAAAAGCCTGCTGAAACAAGTATTCGCACGGCGCACCAACATGTTCACCGTCGGCGACAGGAACATACCAAATTCCGGTCGACTTTCGGCCCGTCGCAATAGGTGCCAGGGGAGTTGTGGTACCCCGGTTGGTGCGCCAGGGACGAAACGCGTGTGGCGAACGCGGGCAAACCGTGACAGGAAATAGTAATCAACCGAGGCACCGACCGAATCGTGCAGAACCGGTCTCATCGCGGAAGTGTCAAAGTTTAATAACGGTTCTCCGAACCCCGAACGTGCCCTTGTTGTGGACGATGCTTAAGAACGCACCGGCAATTGCGTTGGAATCTAACGGACCACACCGGGCCAAAAGGTTCTCTCCGGTTCTCTGGTGGAGTGCTTGCAAAATTCATTCACACGCTAGCACCGTACGCAGGCTGAGGTCAAGAAGGATCTTCTCATCAGGGCCGAGAATAGTTTTAATGCTCAAGCATTTTACTGGACCAGTGAGAGAAAATGACCGGAAATGGGGAGGTAGCGGGCTCTGGTGTGTGGAATATGTTTGATTTCCAAAACGTCATGCAATAAATTCCGGCATCGTTGTGCTTTTGCGTGTCTTTCTCACAAACAACCATCAGCCCTAATGACTGTTCAACCACAGCGAAGGCTGAAAAATCAATAGGGACACACTCAGATTCGAGAGCAACATGAAGATAGATGAACCGTACTTTACGGCTCGTGGATAAAGTCTTTTGGCGAAGTGCGAGTGGATTTATATCTTGCTTTATCATTTTGCTCCAGTCCACGCTACCAGTCAGCAACCGGCGTGTCTCGTCCTTTTAGTGGTCGGGCGAAATATAACAAACTGCTCGCAACCAGTCGGCAATTTTGGCACTTGGTCTGCCATTTATGACTTACGAACGAAGCGAGCTTTTGGACGCACTCCAAAAACCACTTGTTACAGGGATAAAAAGCGTCGCCTCTGGGTTTGTGATTAACAACCGACCTTCTCTTACCATGACCGGGGTCGAGGGGGTTTGCTAGTCGTAAATGATCATAAAAACGCTTACAGATGTTTTTGGCACTAGCACTTTTGCTGAACATTGGATAGCAAACAGAACGAAAACGCGAGCTGCTTTTTTGGATTAGGAACCAAATTTATGACGAAGGAGGAAAATATCGATTTGATGTAAAAAATTAATTGATAACTATAAAGTGCTAATAGATCCAGCGAGTTGGTTGCTTATTAAGTTGAAATACGATGCCGAGTAGATGCTTTTTATAAGATTAATACAATGTAATTAGCTTCAAATGAGATGCATTTGTTTGGCGATATTCTTTCATACTATACATAAATTGCATTTAATTTCAATTTGTTTTTGATTTCATTTTAAATCAACATCAGGACCACGCAAAGCCACCAACAACCTTAAGGCATAGCGAGAAAACACAATTATCAATATTATCAACAAAAAAAATATTTTTTTTCAACTGACA
Source organism: Anopheles parensis (assembly GCA_016254315.1). NCBI lineage: Eukaryota > Metazoa > Arthropoda > Insecta > Diptera > Culicidae > Anopheles > Anopheles parensis. The sequence goes on from CM028127.1 coordinate 32,412,832, forward strand.
TTCATTAATTTATGATTTCTTATATCATTTGCAACAGGTGGGTAACAGATAAGTCTTTGTCCTTACCTTGAAAAACATGTATTTTTAGCAGAATTCATTTCTTTACAGTTCAAAAGACAGCTTATAACCGTTTTCAATTGCATCAAGCTTTATCTTTCTCCCCCTCTCTCTCTCTCTCTCTCTCTCTCTCTCTCTCTCTCTCTCTCTCTCTCTCTTTTCTTGGTTTAACGACCACTAACATAAATTTTTGGCTTACTAGACTTATATTTACCACGCAGCCCGATAGTCAGTCAATCATTTACTCTACAGTTGTTGACATTTCAAGATTAAATGAAAAAATGTTAAACTTTATTTTTTTTAATGTTCAACCTGTCAATCTAATCAGCTGAAATATGTTGGAAACAAGTTGGCAAAAAATTTTAATATAATTTATCTGATACGAACAATACAACAGTTAAACAACTTGTCTACTCAATTGTTTTTTGTTTTTCACGTAAATTTTCATTCGTCTAATATATTTGGTAATATATTTAGTAAATTGTTTTCCAGGATCTACGTCGAGTTTTTTTTCTGTGCTCCGAGAAAAAGCTGCATGGAATCACATGAAAAAGGATATTTCAAAAATATTCGTGTCAAATATTTGGAGCATTTTTTTCAAATGTTAACATTGTGTTCTTAGAGAGTGAAAACTTCACAGTTTTGGACAACAACACCACACTACCACCTTGATACTTTCCTTTTTATGCGTATCATTACCGTTTATGATGGATGCCTTTTAGCAATGTTGTTGAATTTGCATACAACCCTGCACAGCATCAAACGACCTACACAAGTGCCCAAAACGCCACATCCTTATAAAAATGGACAACACTTCGTACGGTTCGTTTGATATCTTTCATTTCCACTTTGCGCCGGCCTGTTTCCTTCATTAACCTCATCAGCCAATGGCAAATGGACGGCATCTTGCAAAACCGGCGTCAGCCGGCCGCACTTGAAAAGGACACCCCGGATAGGCATGGTTGGCTATTTAATAAATCGGAAAAAGGTCCAACATTCACGATGGTCCCAACGACACAAATCGCCCATACGGTCCCATATATAGCGCGGTGGTCGTACCCTAAAACCNGGACGGCATCTTGCAAAACCGGCGTCAGCCGGCCGCACTTGAAAAGGACACCCCGGATAGGCATGGTTGGCTATTTAATAAATCGGAAAAAGGTCCAACATTCACGATGGTCCCAACGACACAAATCGCCCATACGGTCCCATATATAGCGCGGTGGTCGTACCCTAAAACCAGACTGCCGATCAAGGAATGTGGAATATCTTTCGGTGCTAATAACGAACAAATAAGCGCTACATAACCGGAAACGCCCGCGTGAAGTGATAGACGTACCTTGCCAACCGAACCAAGCGCCTATCATCGTTATGAAAATTTAATTAGGACTTTATGGCGCGTTACCTGTGCTGCGCCTCAGCCTTAATTGATTTACGGTGTGCGTCGCCGCAGGTGCTGTCCACTGCCGAGCAATGGTAAACGGAACGAGCGACAACTTTTCTTCGCCCGAGACTAGCTACGGTACGATTCGACAAATAATTTCTGACAAACTTTTTACGCTAATTGCTGTTGTCCATTTTGTTGTCGTGTTTCCGTGTGGTGGCAGGATGCTTAAAGGGATAAGCGACCGAATAGGAAGATTTGTTTAATTACTTTACCATCTTTCGGAATGACGAATCAATTCGAAAGTGTGATGAGGCACATTAAAAGAAAATTTTGTTTTTAACTGCTTTTAGTGCGCAGTTGCGTTACGCATGATTACGAAGGAAAGAATAGAGGACGAAGAGATGGTTTTAAGATTTATTTTTAATCTATTGAATCGCTGCACAAATACTAGGTTGTACAGGATCGTCAACAAAATTTTAAAACTTTGGGTTGAAGGAAATAGAAATTTGTTATTTTTACGTTGAGTAAAAATGTGTTAAAAACCACACAAATTATCGAAGTTTACCAACATATTAATAGTCTTAACATTGCTCAGAAGCTCGATGATTGATCGCGAAGATCGATCAAAAACAGTTTTAAATCATTTGCGAGGAGTTGGTTTAAAAAATAAGCTTGATATTTGGGTGTCACATTAATTAACATTAAAGAACATGATGGATCGAATTTCCATTTGAAAGGCTTTGCCCATTTTTATTTAACCCATTTCTTAAACTGATAATTTCTACAGATGAGAAATAGGACAATATTATTTAAAGAGAATCGTGATTAAGGCGCAATGGAACAATTTCAATTGGTGGTAAAACCATGGCTATCGTCTTGGTTGGTTTTTGAGTATATATGGTGGGACGGCACGAAAATAATTTATTATGAGTTGTTTCTGCACGGCCACTAAACACTAAATACAAATATCTACTGTCAACATCAGGACTGTCAAGCTACCATTTGATCAGAAACAAAGAGAACTAACCAACAGAAGAGGAGTTCCGTTAGGACAACACCACACACGTCCTTAATAACTCGCCAGAAATTCAAGAATCTTCGTTTGGAAAGTTGTAGTTCAGAAGTTCAAGTTAAAAAAATGTTGATGTATATTTTCTCTAAATCGTCTCTTATTCCTTTTTTTTATAAAATAAGAATACACGAAACTATTGTAAATATTAAAAACAATAGTCTCCACGAAGACCTCACTGTTGTGCAAAATTCATATTGAATGATGAGCAAAGTCACGTCATTAGAATGATGCTGGACGAGTCAATAGTCTTTCCAGGCAATCTAACCAGAGAAAAAAGACGTCGCCGGCTTAACTTAAGATGAAGTTATGGCATTTATGCGGCCAGAAATGTTAAAATATTCAAAATATTTTATAAACTCTTGTAGCATGAGAAGATATCTAGATAACTGACGGCCGTCTGTTAATATTAGAAATCAAATTGGTTCACTATTTGAAACATGTTTAAAAGAAATATACCTAAATAGATGATCATTTTAGACTTTCATACTTTAATGATAGCTATATTTTACTTTTCGTGTTGTAATATGAATAGGCAAACTTTTTCATACATTTTTAATATACTTTCATAAAGAATGAACACTAAACCTTTTTTCAAAAGCAATCAGAAATTAGAATAAATATTTTACCACAATCAGGAACATAAACACTTGCTATTGCTACTATCATTTACGATAACGATACTTACACACAGACATGGTAGAAAATCGCTTTGAAGCCTCGGGGCCGCTCGAGAAAATTGTAGACCCTGCTCTGTAGCCGCCTATAACGGGCANACCACAATCAGGAACATAAACACTTGCTATTGCTACTATCATTTACGATAACGATACTTACACACAGACATGGTAGAAAATCGCTTTGAAGCCTCGGGGCCGCTCGAGAAAATTGTAGACCCTGCTCTGTAGCCGCCTATAACGGGCATCACGCCGTGAGCCACGATTATAGTTGAGCGGCTTCCCCAACAGTGACATTCGTGGTCGTGCAAGCCGGTCGGCCCTATTTTTGTCGGAGAGTTTGCACGCGCTGAAACGAACCAGAAATGGTTAAGGAAATGTTTTAGTAAATTTGACAAGATTAGACGATAATGTTGTTTGCCTTGTTATCCTTAGCATACATTGTTATAGCAAAATAAGTAAAGGCAATCGCTGATGAGCGCCATTATATGGCAGAGCAGTTTAAATATTCATACCGTGACACTGATGAAAAAGCCTCAAAGTTTCGAAATACCTCATCAACAGCAAGAAAGCACAACATTGAGACGGCTGTACGCAAGATGTACACATGCTCGAACGGAATTCGCAGCTCACACTTTTCACGCTTAAAATTTTTTGCACCGAACGCGAAGATACTTCCATCGTACTATATTTATGACACTGATGGGCAAGCCAGTCTTTTGCATCATAAAAAAGCATCTTTCCATTTTCGTTTCCCCCCCCCCCTCCCCTACCGAACGTTCCATTTAACAATTATAAAATAGCAACACCAACTCACCCATCTTGCGTTTGCCTAGTTCCCACCGCAATCCAACATACCCGCGATTGAAACTTTTCTCAGCTTGATGTCCGAACTTTTGTGCAGCAGTGTCCCGAACGAACTGCTCACCGTAATCTTGTTTGCGAAATGACACCGCGAAGATGAAACCTTCGCTTCGTGTTGTGAGCTTTAGCAAAAACGGCAAAAGTTTTCACCTCGTCTGCCAAAGCACTGTACAGCTGACGCCCAGGAATGTAGAACGACTAGGAACATCCCCTCCACCTCAACACCCATGATGATGGGTTCAATTTTCTAACTCACAACATTGCCGATGGTTGGCATTTCACGTTGTGCTATCAAACTGAAGGGACGAGACAACAAAGCAGAAACCTTGGTTGAGCAAAGACAGCACAAGAAGGAAAAAAAATAAAACCCCTAAAACGAATGCTTGATGGTGCTAGGCTTGGGCGGAAAATTCGTGCCAGAATGCCACCGGACTAATTATGCAAATATAGTGAGCATTATGCTTTACCGACACTATATATCCCTGGTCAGCAGTTGGATCCTGTCAACCACGGCTCAAAGTCACGCCCGCACTGTAACCAGCGGGCGCCGCGACATAGCGCAATGAGAAGGGTCATAAACGCTGACTTGTGTTCTGTCGCGAAGAAACGACGGCGATAATACTGGCCTGGCCGGGGTGTGAAGAAATTTACGAGCCTGCTCTAAGATCTACCTAGTTTTATGAGTTTGTCACACAAAGGAAAAACAAAAGAAAAAAATAAGAGTCAACGCAATCCATGCTCGGAAGATGGAAAATGTGATCGAAGCTGCAAATGGCAAGAGTAAGGATCACCACTAGGCAAGGTTGCCCAGCTGCCGGGGATGTATAGCTTGGTGATAAAAGATTATGATGTAAGAAAGACATTTGAATGGAAATGGTTGCGGATTTTGTGCGCGACAAAACCCCAGCTCACAGCGTGTGGAAAGCAGTAAATGGGAGTAGATGAATTATTTTATCGATGTGTGAAAGTGAAAAGTAAGTACTTTAGATGCTTTTTTTTGTCACCGACATTACGAAACTATTATTGCAACATAGTGATTGCTTCCATCTCACATGGTTTTCAGATTTCAGAGTCTAGACAAAACAGAACTGAAGTTAAAAATATTCAAATTTCTTTACTATAGTCCTTTTCGTTCCTAACTCTTCTAGCATATGCGCATTCACACAGCGAGAAAAGAACTTTAGAGATAAAGATAAAGCGTAACTGATGCATTTTTTGTTTTTATTCTACCGCTAAACAAACTCCAGCCTTCCAAATTTAGTGCATACAACAAAAAAAAACAACCACAGTTCCAGCTTATCCAGACCAGCCAGCAACATGTGTGCAACCATCTATATAAACTTCAACGCTCGACGTTTATAGGATTTCCCGTAGAGCTGCCTGCATAGCTTCACAAGTGTCTAAATGGAAGCGTGTGTGTGCCTTTGCCTGGGACATGTACAGTCTGTTGATTTTGTTTTTATACGTCTCGTTCTATCTTTTTTCCCGTGCAAACTTTTTCATTCGTTTTCCTCCAGACATGAGAATCGGAATGTGATAACTGCCACACACACAAGACCACCGATAGTGCTGCTAGTATTCTGAAAATGCATGTACGTACGACTTAGGTTTTGTTTTTCTACCTTCCATGGGTTTGTGTTTTTGATGCGGTAATGTGATATTCATATTAGGATTTGGAAACTTTTTTCCAAAAGAAAGAATATTAGCGTTTCATCATTGGCGTTGTTATGTTTTGGAACGAAAAAGAGTGTATAATTGTTAGAATAAGTAAAATTGGGTTATGAGATGAAAGTCAAGGAAAGATATTTCATTGCTTAATATTCTGAAACTTTATGCGATTGAGTCATAGTTTTGTTTTGCATATTCTTAACGAAGTTTTATTTTTAACATTAAAATTTTTAGAGCCATTTTTTTTTCACATACCTGAGGATAGTGATCCTCAACCTTTACGGCACTGCGGACTACATTCGAGAAAGTAATTTATGCCACTATTAAGGCGATTTTTGGAAAGAAAACATCAGCTAAAAATATAACAAATTTACTGGAACGAATTAAGCGTCCCTTTTTTCTTCGAAGAAACCCTTTTTCTACTAATTCGCTCAAATTTTAGTACTATAACATCTCTGAGCTGAAAATAAAAAATCTGTGTATATCAGAACGCTACTCTCGGTGATTACTTGTAAAAAAATGTATACTTTTTAAGAAAGATAACAATATCTTTGTTAAAAACAATCGCAAATAAAGTGTTAAAATAATCGGTTCTACCGATTAAAACAACTCCAAAACCGAAAAAAAACATGACTTGTATAAATAACGTATTATTTCACATAAAAGTACTACTACTTTCGCCTTAAATGCCATAATGAAATGTTATTTGGACTCAATGTCGACTAAGTCGACATACGTCCAAAAATTTTCAATAGAAACTGCTAATAGTTAGAAATCATATCTGCTTGGAGCTTTAATCAATTTATATTCATTTTAACAAGTAACAAGCTTTTTTACAATTTTATTAATCCAGGCTGTTTCTTAACAAGTCGTCATTCGTCAAATAGATGCCCTAAAGCCCGTAAAACCTTTACACATATAGAAGTAAAAAACTAACCAAAATTACTATTTCACAAAATTAATCCAATACTTTACGTTTTCACATTTAAGTTCTTGCTGCCAAATGAAACGCCGCACAAGCACATTGTGCGCTAATAAATGTATGCAAAACAAAATCAAAGTTCAGTTCGCTTTGTAACCATAAAACCCATTCTTATTGTTTTACCGGCAGTCCTACGACAATCAGCATACACGTGATGGTAAAATATGTCCCACACATAAAATTGTACCGGAGCATAAACATCGATACCGAAGCGTATACGTGCACTTGTCTTTCAACCTGGTGAAGCTTTTGAATAAACTGACAAAAATGTTAATATGTGATAAAAAGGTTACTTTACGTATGGGCATATACAGCAGCATTCGGTACGATAGAACGGGGAACACTTTCCTTCTCTCCTCCTGCTCAATTTGTAGTATCGAAGCACTTCGCAATGACGGTGTACTGGAGACGTGTTTGCTGTCAGAACTTGAACATCCAAACGCGACGCTCATAGAAACGAAAGACCAAAATGTCCATTTTTTGTCTTTTAAGGGTAGATGAAATGGTGCCGGTGCTTCATTACTTGCTTCCCGTTTTTCTTTAATATTGTGCTTGTGCCCTTTTTGGATTCATCCCTCAACTCACTGCCACCAAACACCCGGAGCTATGGCACACACACTCGAGGGCTACAGAGAGCAAATGAAAACGACAAACATGTCCTGCACCATCGGCTGATTCAAACGAAGAAGATCCTGGGGGTTTTTCCCTTTGCTTTTTACACAAAAAAAAAGAACCGGTACGAAGGGACAACGCTTTTATATTTACTTTTCTAATGCTCTGATCCTCTCCATGTGCCGTTATACGAAACGCGCTGGGGCTAGTTTTCACCAGCAAAACAGTGATACGAGAGCATCAGCAAATGGCTGCAGGGTTGTGTTAAGGTTATTTTGTTGCTAACTAACTGAAAACAACAAATCCGGCACCGGAGGAGACGTACCGGATGCTCGTTCTCGCTGTTGCTGACAACGGTCGAAAACAAATGGGTGGCCTGGGGGGGGGGGGGGAAGCTGATGTGGAAGGTCACCGAGGAAAAGCCACCAACAATTGGGGTGGGTGAGCGCGCAACGAACGAGACTTTGATTGTTTCCACGATCTTCTCGGAAGCTCGGTTGTCCTTCAGTGAAAGTTACGCTCGTTGTTTGTCTGGTGCCAGAATGTATGGCAAGCGTAAGGAAGCCCTCATCTAAACAGAAAGCACGCAAAAAAAAAATCAAAAGCAAACCCCGGAAACACGTTAGCTTATGTCGAAAAAATCCTGAACACTGTCCTGCTAAGCTGCTTGACGATGTTGGGCGCAATGGGAACCGAAAGCACACACACACACACACTGGTAGGAACAACAAACCAATCCACCCCACATAGTGTATGTGTGTGTGTGTGTGGCTGTGTGCTGTTAAATCGTATCTTTTGATCTCTTTCCCGGGAAACGATGTCAATTCTGACATGGAGGAAGATTAAAAGCAAGGATTAATGTGTTTATTTTCAACCATTCGTTTGGGGGATATTCGAGCCTTACATGTCCAAGTGTGGGAAATTTTTTTTTGAAGGAGGCAACTTCTGGTGAAACATTCCTGTACATTGAGGTTAGGAAAAAAAACTTGAAGGTGCTAAGTGGGAATGGTACAAACACAACCATGAATAGTGTACAGTGTGCTCTTTAAACATTCCTTTGTACATCTTCTGTAAGACGCATGTAATGCTGATCCTTAACATGCGGAAGACTCATGATTAAATTGACTTTAATGGAAATCAGTCTCCCTAACCGTACGGCTATACCTTTTCCGTTGCCGGCGTTTGGTTTGAAGCTCATAATCAGCAAGACAATCGAGTTTACTGCGAAAACCCATTGCGCTATGATTTATCGTACAGCTCAATACCACCTGATCTATCGAACGATAAATCAATCCCATTAGGTCTGATGCCGACAGACACAGTCTACCGGATCGAATATCGTTTTCCGGAAAGCAATCACATTATTTCGGATCGGTTTTGGATCGATTCCTTGGGCCACGCACGCACACTTGTTGATCGGTGGTGGGCGGTTTCGGTGCGGGGACCGTGGAACCAGCGGCAATGGAAAATCATTAAATCGAAGAAATGAGATACCGTGTGGCCCCACAATAAAAGCAAAAGGAAAACAGCCTACGGAAATGGCACAAAGTACACGTTGCTGGTACCAGTCATACAAAGATGCGAGAGAGAGAGAGCGAGAGAGAGAGAGAGAGAGAGAGAGAGAGAGAGAGAAAGTAAAAAGAAAAAAGCCACTCATAGTGAACCACAGGCAAGATGAACAGCTCAACGACAGCTTTCTGTTGCTTGCTTTACGCCCAGCAACACACACACACACTCGAGGAAAAAAGCTCCTCAGTACGACATTTTCCAATCTCTACAGGATATCGAATGGCATTACGAGTGCAAATTGGACTCTGCCAAAATCGAATCATTGGCCTCGGCTTGACATAAAGACCTAAGGCAAGCGACCCATATGCCTTCTTAAGATGGCTCCGGGCTCACTCGGCTCATCCACAGACATCTTAGAACCGAAGCAACAGGACGTGCCTGTCCTGACAGTCCGGATGTGATGGTGCAAATGTCCAAGAAATCGGCACGAAAGAGATACAGTGCCCACAGCACCGGAAACTGTTGGCAAATTGAATTTTCGAGAAAACGTATCCACACACCGCCACATACCGGCGGCTCCGCGTCTCAACACAAACATGTGTTTTCAGTCAAGGATCATACGAAAACAACCACACCAAAAAGGAAAAGTCAATTGTGAAACAGTACACCAGAGTCTATTTCACTCCGGTACAATGCACTTCACCGTGCCCTTGGCAACAAATTCGGCTTGGCGACCGAAGCCAGCCAGCAAAACAACAATCACAAACAAACACCATCCAATTGTGGCAATGGAGGACAAGCAACAGGGCCGAGAATGACTTCGATGCAGCACAATGTCGGCACCACCAAAGCGACTGTCGAGTCTTCGGCAAAACATTCCAAAGCCTGCGGCCTGTGTACGGTGACAAATGAAAATTTATCGTGCTCAATAAAACGCGTTCTATCGTTTTGCCGGCATCGTATCGGACCGTAAGCTATGGGTCAGTGCTTTGGTCTATTTTCTAGAAAGGACCTCAAAGTCATTTGCACCGGATCGGTTTTTGTACATATGCGTATGTGTGGGGAATTGATGACTTGCCGAGAGGGATTTTCGTACAGCATCAACACATCAACTCACTTTGAAATGATTGCGAATGGTGGAAGAAGTGAACCGGATTAGTTTAGCTAGTGATAACAGATTTGATTGAGTTAATGCTCCGTGTTGCAAATTGCTGAGTGTGCAGTGTGTAGTTAAAATTAAAATAGCAAGCAAATTGAATGACAGAGCAGCGCATTTGGTTGACAGTGTGTTTTATGCGTTCGAAATTGCTTTATATTTGATATTTTAATATAACAGTTGAAGGTGTACAGTCAGATTGGGGTTAAACAATTAGGTCAACAATTTATTAAAGAAAAACAATTTTCCCAAGAAAAGATACTTCTTGGGATTTGGACCTAAGTACGTTTTCTTTTTATGAAGTTTTTATAATTTCTCAAGAAGTGTTTTTGTGGGGTGTTATCGCTCAAGAAGCCAGAGATTCCCAATAATACAAACACTACACGTAATAAAAAACTGCAATAATAGAAACAAACCAAAATTTGTAAATAACTAAATAAACTTAATCATTACCTAATTTGCAGAGTGTTTTGTTCAGGTAGTCTTTCTAGTCATTTTCAGTTAAACCTGGATAACTCGTTTATACTGTGTATTAAGGGATTGAATACTTATTTACAAGTTACGAGGCATTTTCGAAACTAATAATTTTTGTGTATTCTTTTCACATTCCAAGCAAAATTTTGCCTGAATTAAAATTTACACTAATAAAAGAATTCAGAAATTTTAATCGTAAAAAGAAATCTGGCATTATATGACTACCCTCTTAACAAGCACGAACTAGCGCGTGAAACTGAAATTGGAACTATGCTTGGAACTATTCTAGACTGTAAATATAACAACTCTGTTATAGATTAAAAAAATCCAATGTTGGCTTGAAATACATGAAATATGAAAGAATTTCGCTATTCAATGTTCCTAAAAACTTCTCTATAGTTCTAAAGTTCGTTCGTTCAACATTAAACTCGTAAACTGAACTCCCCATACTTCACTGTTGTCTAAAAGACTGGAGTGGAATCGGTGCAGGTTTGCTATACAAGCTTTTCGTAATATCGCGTGATTTCGACCTAATAGTCATATAAATAACATTGACTGCTGCTCTCTCAAAGGCTTACAGCCACTATACCATAGACGACAAGTAGGTCCTTGATAAACGATATTGACGCTCCATATTTACTAGAGATACTTAATAGACTTGCCCCTTAACGAACATATCTAATTAAATAAACCCATAGAACCCCAGTCCCCAACAGAGCTTATTCGAATAAATCACTATAAATAAATTCGAATAAATCACTAATCGCAATGTGCAAAAAATTCAATGAATTCGACAAACAAAAATGCTCATGTAAGCACCTCTATGTTTAATAATAACCTATTAATGGCACTGGCAAAATAGAAAAGATTACGATTAAATTATGTGTTTAATAAAATGTACGTAACTAGATATAAGGGTTCAAATAGATGATGAATCTCCAATGAACAACATAAACAAGAGAAAAATATTTTTAAAACAACGGCAAAATCAGCAAAAAATTTTAAAACAACTTGTACTTTGGAAAATATTTGAAAATTCACAGATTGTAAATTGAATCCCACAAAAAAAACTCTACATGTTTATTTTTTTTTTAATTTTTTTTAAACCTCAAATCAGCACTACTCAGGGAAAATACTTAATACATAATGAGTTATAATAATACTAAAGCGATAAAAATTCATTGCATTCCCTTTTAGCGCCATCTTTTGGGAAAAAAGAGATGCCCTTATGCAGTTTATACTTAAACAAGAGTTCCACATTAATTAACCGTTATTTTTTAATTTATATTTACTATAATACAAAATAAAAACATGTAGTTAAATCGATTCTGCTTCACCTATTCAGATCGTATTACTACAATCCTCTTCGAACCAAAATACAGTTATTTATGCTTTAAATTAAATTTCATACACATCGCTGCCCAGAAATATCTTTATCAGTCTGATTATCAACCTCAGGCATGGCGTTAGTTTCGAGATAGTAATAATATGTGTTTTGCAAAGGATTACACAAAACCCGAACGCGTCATTAGCGACCGAGACCGAGAGGGTTGTAGGTTAGCAAAAGTTGTACGATCGATTTACATGAACACAAAGTAATTAGTAGTGGCGAAACCGTAGCTGTCGGGAAACACGTTTCGCTGTGTGCGAGGATAAAAGGCCAACGGCATACGCTCCGATGCAGTCGGTATCAGCTTGTTAGTAGCGTAAGCTTCCGCGACAATAGTTAAAACCAACAAGCACTTTGCGACACAAGCGTTGCAAAAAGGGCAAACCGGGTTGCACCGGTCAAAGACACACAAACGGGGGAGGTCAAACCTATGGTAATCTCGACCATTATCCTCGTCATCGTCATCCTCTTGCTCGTCCTGATCGTCCTCATCCTCATCGTCGTCGTAGTCATCTTGCAAACCGCGCGCAGTACGGGAATTCCGCTCCATACGGTAACCACCATCCGTATCGAACCCGTACTCATCGTCCTCGTCAACATAATCAGCCGCGTACAGCCGCAAATCCTCCCGGCTGTCGGGGTTGTACGACCCGTACGGCCCGCCACTGCCAGCGCCTGTCCGTTCGTCGTAAATCGTAAGGAAAGCAGCGGAACTGATCAGTTTCGTTCGTGTCAGGTTTAAGCCTTTACCACCAGCCGTCGTCGATGCGGACGGACTGGAGCTGCGACGTCGTGTCGAATGGCGCCGCAAGGTATGCAATGCTAGTGCTGCATCGGTTCGTCCATTGCCGGCGGGTAGCTCCGGTTCGTCTATAACGATTTTAATTTGTGGAAAGTGTGGTTCCTGCTTGCGATGGTCATTACTGTTTTGATTGTGTTCATTACTGCAATTGCTAGTTGCGGTACCGGTACGACGGTCACTCGCTGCCACCGGTACGGTGCGATGTTGCATTCTGCCATCGGTAAAGATGGTCACACTATCACTGACGGTCGATGTTTTACGTGATGCCATTGTTCCGGTTCGGTGCGCGTTTTTCTCGGCCCACTTCACTGAAAACCGGTCCGGAAAGTCACTTTATTCTGGGTTGGTGGGGGTGGGAGCAATCGTTTTCCTTCTCGCCCGGTAGTGCACGATACATATATTGTCGCGGCAACTTTGTCTTTCACCTCAATCCATTTCCAAGACCCCCACCCCGGACGGATGGGCAGACTTTAAACGACACTATTAAATGGTGGCTATTTATCAAGAAGCATGAAACGTGCGATGGCTGCAACGACACGGGACAACCGACCCATTTTCCCAAACCATTAGCGCGCGCCAAATGCCATTGAGAAAATGCATACATCTTACGATCTTCGGGCATGGTTTTTACATCCTTCTCTCTGTCTCTCTCTCTCTCCCTCTTCATTCGTTTTCATGTTTTTAATCTACAAACCAACAACAAGAAGAAAAAAAGCTTCCCTTTTTTATGCACAACCTCGCAGTACCAGTGCTCGTTCGTCGGTGAAAATGTTTCACTCAGAATCACCCCGGCAGTTCATTACCGGAGCTTGGAACGCGCTACACGATTAACATCGCACAAAGTGAGAGATACTTTAGATTATTTTTACATCCCCGCGCGGTAATAGAAAATACTTTACGTGACTTCAGTTGGGTGAACTTTGCTAGCTTGGAGGAAGCAAGCCAGCAAGCGAAAGAATGGCAAGTGAATAGTGAAAGAATCTTGCTGAATGATGCTTTCCCATTTAGCGGAACATAAAGGCTGGCTCATGGAAATCCCATTTTTCCTGTACGTGCAAAATGGCCTGAGCAGCACGTGAAGCGTATCATCATCGTGTGCTGTTTAAAATGAATCTTTAAGCAGCTCTCTCCAGTGTATCAGGTCTTTTGTCAGGTAGCACAGCGAGGTTCGTTAAATTCTCTTAATGATTGGAATTAAAAAAGCTCCTAAAGGAAATGCCTTTATTATGTGTATAAAAAAACGACCTTTTTTATTTTTATTTTTTTATAATTTATGTCAGGAATACTATTTTGTAATAGGAGAAAAGTCATTCAAAACCGATTTTTGCTTTTACAAAACTATTGTAACGTTATAGTTACGGTAAAGAACTGTTCAAGTCCACTCGGTAATATGAGAAAAAAAATTCGCTTAGGAGTACGGAAAATAGTATTCAATAATATCCTCATAAACATAATATTTAAAAAAAAATTATATCTCAGAATTACTATTCGTTAAACATTAAAATTTTCACTACATTGTCGATCTAAAAAAAAAGTCATTACAAAAACATCCCAACAATCCTTCTGATCTTGCCAAACCAACAATCAATTTCCATACCTAAGTAAATGAATTTTAATATCCTCAATAATATTGACATTGTCAAGATTTTTTCTTCCCATTCCCAAAAGCATCTGCATGACCACCATGCGAACGGTTCCGCTGTATAAAGTCCCTAAATAACCTACACTTGCAATTTTTCACCTTTACCGTTGAGCCAAACATTGGAGCTCGAGCTGCGTTTAAATCACCCGGCCGCGGAAGGCTACTAACACCTGTTTCCCTGGCTAGCTTCCCGGTTACCCATCCGAATGCATCTTAAGGTGTCTGGTTGGATGGTTGGCATGCCGTCTGTTGGGTTAATAAAAGAAAGCCAAACCCCCCCAAAACAACCCCAGAAACTACGGCCAGTGTAGCAACTCATTAATCTTACGCAGCACCGTTTTTACTCGACGGTGAGTCGAATCGAAATGAGTCTACTTTCCAAGATAAACAAACGTGAAAAAGTACACACGCAACAAAAATCTGGCCGCGTGCGCTACTCGCCCCGGTACACGCGTAGGTTACCATGGCAAATGGTTTCCATCAGTGTGGCCACTTGAAGGTGTTACTTGGTGTTACTAGTCTGTCCTACCATTTTAGCAAATGTTCCAATAAAAAAAACACTCATACATACATCGCAAAGAAAAGAACAACGTACCAGATTCGTACGGCTAATGTGCGTTTATCTAGAAGCAGCTTCAGGAGGAAGAAAAAAAATTACCCCAAAAAAACAGCGAAGAAGCGATAGAGAATCGTTAAAAATAAATCCATCACTCGACCCCAGAACCCAGAGCCCCTGGTCGGATATATCCGAAGGGGAACAAATTTTCCTTTCATTAACTTGAAGACAACCCGAACACGGTCGCACGCTTGTTGGGACGGACAGTTGGCAACCTTAACGCCGGCCCACGAGCGTGTGTTGCTCATCAAACGCACCAAAGTTTCATGATGCCGCATCATCAACAACTCACTAGCATAACGATTATGATGGCAAACGATGTGATTTGATGAGCTTCACGTCGAATCACCAAGCAGCAGCAGCAATAGTAGTAGCTGCAGTACCACCAGAAGGTAAGGACAAGACGAGCTAAAACTGGAGGCGCACCCCAAAAACTCATCCGTCGGGTTTGTTGCTACAGTTGAGTTTTTGCTTTTCGGCTGTCGCATCAACCGAAAAAAGAAAGCAACAACAAAAAATCGCCCCAGTACGACCTTCCCAACGACTCCACAAAGACTCTCGCACACTGCGGGACGTCCATGGTGCGGGAAAGCGATTTGCTCGTTAATTGCTCGTTATCTCATTTCCCGGGAAGCATCCAGCTGATGCGTCTGGGATGAGTTTTGCGGGACCGGACTTCGTTTCCTTTTTTTTCAAAAAACACACAGCAAGACACAGATTCACCATTTTTCTGCTCATCCCTACATTGTGCGACCACAGCGAAATTGGTGGAAAAAGATGGGGGGGCAGATACACACAAATGTGCAGGTTTTGCGCTTCACTTAGGGAAAAGTTTCATCTTTCAACAGCATGTGACTCATCCGCGGTTTTTGATGGCAGCTCACTATTTGTTTCCGTTTTGTTTGCCCATCTCCGCCTCATCTGTAGGGAGCTGTTTTCTATGTTTTGTTTTGTTTTGTGTGTGTGTGTGTTTCCCTATGTCACATTGCTCACACTCCTTGAAGGTAGAAAATATTTATTTTCAGTTGATGAAATGAATCTGTGACCATTCAGCCAGCGTAAGACCACCAACGGTTGTGGTTTGGCAGAATGGGACGAGTGCAAGACGAAAGCTTTGAAATCGACGGACGGTTTCCGTTTCGTGCTCTGTTTACCTTCGCCATTTCCTGTATTCGGTTCCACATTTTCGGGTAGACAAAGTGGGAGACAAAACGAAGAAAGATTACAGCAACACAAAAAAATCATTAAAGAAATCGCGGCGAAGCAAACGAACGAAGCACCTAAAATGCTAAATTTAAGAGGATCTGCTAAATTTTATCGCATTACTACGGTTGAGCAATTACTTTTGTGCTTGATGTAAAATATGACAAACTTATGATGCATGGAATGGAATGGTGGATACTTTTTGAACAGAAAAAAAATTAAACAACCAAACCTTTCCTTCGTCCCATTTAATCATCTTTTTTTTTAAAGGATTACCTTAAAAGAAACCTTTTTTCTTTAGCTATTTTCCATTCTCTCATAAAGTTAATTAAACGTATCATTTGCTGAACAAAGATGCTTTAAGAAATTTTCCACGAGGATAATTTATATGAAGAATGAAATGATCCTTTCCACGAAAAACAATGTTTATTCAAATTGGATAAAATTTTTTTATTAACTAGATGAAATGAAAAGAATAGGAAATACTAAAACTTAATTTTTTTTTATACATAAAGAACGGCCTGGCCGTATTGCTAAAACTTAAATTTAAATTATTTTTAAAAAATATTTAAAATACACAAAAAACAAAACTATTTGCATCAGTAACTACATGCGGTTTTCAGGAGATGAGTCTTTCATGTAGAACACATGCTTTAGAAAGTTCTTCGAAAGTTACTAATTACTATTCCAAATCTCTAACTCTTGGCTTATATTTAATGTCTCAAGTTCATTTACGGATAGTTCTTTGGTAATCTGATCTGATTGATCTGAGTTGCTTCTGGACTGGCAATTTTGGGCAAAGGTTTCAAGGTTTAAACTTTACAGTCAAGCAGCATAAAAAAACGCGTTGTGAGAGACTATCCTCGTTGAAAGAAGTATTTTTTGAGAAATACAGCCTTTCAGTTCTTACATAAACTAGGGAATTTTTTGAAGTATTCAAATATGATTTTTATAGCGAAAAATCGTTAAAAGAGATACTCATGTATGGAGGTAGTCTATAAATATTAATATAAATCATTAATATTATCAAAGATTGTAACAAGATAGTAACGTTCCTCCTAAAATATCGCATGCAGTTTTTAGAGCCTTACAACAGTGCCAATTACTTAGCACTGAAATCGTTCTAAATTCGGTGTACTATTTTTACTTGACTTTTGGAAAAGAAAAAATTGAATAAAATCTTTCGCCATTATGTTAAATTAATTGTATTTGGTCCGTTCGTTTTAATAATGTTTTCAAAGTTTGCTGTGGGACTTCATTCACAGAAGTATTAAAGTATTCATGCTCCAATCGCGGTACTAAACATTCAATTAATTTCATCCCAACAATCCATCCTAAACAAACAACGATAATATAGAAAAGCAAAAGAAGGAAAATCAGACCAATATTCAGCTCCTTACTCAAATCAAACAAACCAACAATACCCCAGCGGCCACATCAACTCCACCCCATTCACTTAACACCTCCCGCGCAAAACCACCTTCAACGATCGAACGTACAAAAAGCAAATCGGTCAAAAGAGGAAACAATATTATTGTTAACATTGTGCGCATCTTTCGCAAAACTGTCAATTTCTCCGCAAACGTAATTTGTTGCAGTCCGATCTTCGCTGAAACACAGTACGGAGTGTGTACCGTACCGTAGCGCCCCGTGTTTTGGCCTGCTTTTTTTATTTGGGCTAATTATGCCACATTGCCGTTCCAGCATTTGTCAGCTGTCTGTCAGAAGCGGTTGATTTGATGAGCGCAATTATTTCCTCCCGAGAATGCTCGCTCTGTTCTGGTCGCGATTTTGCGTTATAATTTGAGCGCTGTTTCCCTTCCATCACATTATGGGGTTTGAAGCACGTTCGATGGCAGGAAGAGAAAATTAGCACCAGTGTGGCCACATGGAAGGAACGGCCACTGTCATGAAATTTTAAACACTTAAATGCCTCGTGGGGGATCGCTTTTTGGGTGGTAGAAATAGCGTTCGCTACATGACACTAATTGAATAGCTGTTGTTATTTGAGCCGAACGATCTGTAATGCTGCCCGATGGGAGGTAGTCACTCATTTGGTTGGAAGGATATTTTAAAAATGTAAATTCCAAGCTTCATTGATGGTGTGTACTAAATTGTACTAAATTTTGAGTCTGCTCTTCTTTTAGCGCAATACCTAAAAATTAGAATTTTACAATTAAACGGCATTCAAACTAATTGAAAATAATATACTCTCAAAATACACGTAATAATCCACGTAAAATATACTTGAAAAAAAAATCATAGATAGAAAAAGATGATTTAATAGAATGATTGCACAAAACCAACAAGCTCTAATACGAAACTGCAACCATTCGTAACAATTCATCGATAGCGTTAAAAAAAAAAAGAAAAGTTTACACAATCGTGCTCCATCCGTCCGTGCTGAATGATAATGAGAGTCTGCTTGGGACACATGTCACATGTTTACTTTGCGGTGCCCTAACAAACGAAAAAAAACTGCAATCATAAAATTGCAAAAAAGAATAACATAAACAAACCATATCCCAAAAACACATCACGAAACGAAGTCAAGGTTGAACACGGACACAGCATCAAAAGCATCCGGCCACTACGTTGTAGAGAGCGTAGGTGCCATTTCGTACGCAGTTTTAATGAATTCGACTGTTGCGAAAACGGACACAACATTCCACTCGATTCCTACTGAAACAATGCGATAAGTGATGTGCTGTGTTGTTTTTTTTGTTTTTTTGCTGTTTTCCATTCCACTCTTGTCCTGTTTCGTGCGTACGCGTGCGACACATCCGTTATGCTAAGTGGACAGAATTGGCCCATGCGCTATGCTCAAGCCAAAATATGCTACTTAAAAATGCAGCACGAACAGTCGCTTAAAATTTTTACGACCACTTCACTCATATTTCGTAGTATTATTGGTTCAGCTTTTTTTTTAACTGCAGTCCAGTGTCCTTATATTTAATGAACGCGTTACGGAATTTTGATTTTAACAAGTAAACTGTATAAAAAACCATCATCGCTGCATATGGATTATTCAACAAAAACACAGCCAAGTGAAGTTGAAGTGTTTTGTTTTTTTCCCCTGTAACGCACGACAACGGATAACAATAAAGATGTAAAGTTCGTTTTATGTGACGATCAGCTCTTTACACCGCATTTACGATAAGGGGCTTGATAAGTTTATTCACACAATTTTCACACGAGTTGCACTTTCCCTAAGCATCTCATTAGCTTTTGCCAGCTGTTTTGGGGGATGGGTGTGAGTTTTACAAAACGCTAACGCCCACCAAACATACTGGAATTGTTTTACGACCAATGTTTACTACCAAACTCGTTGGTTATGACTGATAAAGTCATATAATGTTTGTGTTTCCTTCGATTTTTTTTTTTTGGCGTCTTGTTTCCATTTTGTTAGGCGATGTTTACAAATTGTCTTGTAAAAAAGACCTAAATTTTTCCAAAAGATAATTTTTATAGCCATGTAATGATAGCATAATCTGAAGTTCTGGTGGTTTACCATAAACTGTTTTTCATAAACAAAACGAAAAAAGTAAAATTTAACCATATTTATATGATTCATTTGAAATAAATATTTAAATGCATTGAAATCATTTTAAATTTAAATTTACGTTAACTATTTTTAAAAATGATACAACTTGTGTTTTTTAGCGTAAACTTTGGAATACTAAGTAACTCTTTAATTCCAAGCTTTAAACAAATTTATATTTAAAAGTCTGAGATCCCGAAAAGAATTATCAATCAATTGTTTTCAAAATTTATTCTTCTTCATTTTTATTTGTTTCTTATTCCTTCTTTTTATAATCCCAACAGATTTTCATGATTTTTATTATGTTCTTGACTATTATTACTCGTAGTGAGATAATCAATTCTGTATTGCATGGTATTTGATACCCGTTTCTACCGCTTTGCTACCATAAAACCTGCTTTGCTACCATATATACCATTTGTTCACACGTTTAACAAAAATAGTTAAATATTGAACAGCCGAACTTCAATGTTTAATAAATAATAGATTACAAATTAATTAATTAAAAAAAATTCCATTTAATCAATCAAAGTAGAAAATCTACATGTGGTAGCATAAAAAATTGGAAAACAAAGTTAATTCTCCTAAAAACCAACAAAATTCATTTTGTTTCATTCTTTTCAAATCATTTATTCCACGTTGAATCCAAAAGATTATTTATTGTCCCATTGGAATATACTTCTGCTACTATCTTCTTTAACAATTACTTCTCTTATCTTCTCACAACTGTCTATTTCATGAGTTCTTTCTCGGAGATGTTCTATGATTGATTTCTTTTTAAATTAAAGAAAATGGATCGTAGTCAAGGATTTAAAATAATATAAAATGTCTTTACATACAAAGTATCAGAATGATTTAGTTTTGTTGCTGGAAGAAAGTCATCTCTCTCTCTCTCTTGTTGGGTTAATGACCCATAATGTCATATCCGCCATCACTGGCTTACTAGACTTATTTTTACCACTTAGCCAGATAGTCAGTCCTTGCGACGGGACGGTAACGGTACGGATGGGATTTGATACCCGGTCCTGTCTTGTGAAACAGACGTCTTTTATTACAGTAGAAAATTATATAATTGTCTAATTGTACAAATGGTTTAAAAAATAATTCGACTATGTACGGATCGTCCGTTCTTCTGAGCATTAAATCTGATTTTGAATACTATAATTGTTTCGTCTAAATATGAATTACCTTCACATATAACCTCAACCACTAATTTAACCTGAATCAAACGCTTCGTAAACAAAATTTATCAGCTTGTGATTCAAATCAAGCTAATTCAAACAGCTCCGACTAAACATCGATTAAACTTGACCCTTTCTTGTAAAACACGTTAATTATGAACAAAACAAATAACCACAAAGTTTTCCACGCACCATATACTGTTCCTCTTGAACTATTATCCCCTATCCAGACATGTTTCACTTACAATGATTTATAAACACTACCCTTCAACAACAACAGAAAAAACTACCTTTCCGTGTACATGGTACACTAACAAAGTTAGCAAAACAAACAACAAACNCGCACCATATACTGTTCCTCTTGAACTATTATCCCCTATCCAGACATGTTTCACTTACAATGATTTATAAACACTACCCTTCAACAACAACAGAAAAAACTACCTTTCCGTGTACATGGTACACTAACAAAGTTAGCAAAACAAACAACAAACCGATCGCTGGTAAAACCGGATCAAAAATCGGGGATGTGAAAACACTTTTCCACAAGATTTCCAAAAGCAAAACATAATCCCGCCACCGTGCGGAACGAACCAATAATATTTTCATCAAACACGATGGAAAAACAAACAGCCGAACGCCGAAATGTATCTTGAGAGTGCCAAAGCAGAGAGCAAGAATCTCGAATCTCGACGTCTTGTCGTAAGAAGTATCCGAAATACCAGGCCATCCGTCTTGCAAGCTACTAGAGCAAATCGTGCCGAAACGTCGTCAAGCAAATAATGACATTAACACTTCAAAAAATACACATCCTCCACAGCTATACAGACGATTTGGTGGCGTTTGTTTTACGAGTTCGCGCGCGTATGTTTGTGGGGCGCCTGGGTTTTTTTTTGTATTGCACCGATGCAATTCTTCCCCGTTCAGCCTGTAGATGCAACTGGTTTCGAACGGTGTGGAAGGTGAAAAGAACGGTGGATAGGAACAACTTGAGATGCCATTGTGTGTTTGCACTTGAAGTTTCTTGCGCTGGTAGCAGATGCAGCTGCAAGATGCAATTGTACTACCATCACGATCGATATACAAAACACCCTGACCTATTGAGGTTTGGTTGGTTGGTGCTCTGTTTGGTTTCATATGCACATGTTATTACTTTTCAAACCTTCCTTTTTTGTGTCCCTGTGCAAAACACCCGGCTGTTTGCCGACAGAAGGAAAACTCATAACTCGTTCTGTTTCTTGGGAGGCCACCTTGAGGCCAAAAAACGCAGGAAACAGCTTGGAAGGGGTGCGAATCGTGGGGATGTTTCGAATTTCATAAGGTTCA
Source organism: Anopheles parensis (assembly GCA_016254315.1). Classification (NCBI taxonomy): domain Eukaryota; kingdom Metazoa; phylum Arthropoda; class Insecta; order Diptera; family Culicidae; genus Anopheles; species Anopheles parensis. The sequence goes on from CM028127.1 coordinate 32,434,988, forward strand.
TTATTAAAACCGGCTCCCGAGGTCGATATGCGCGAATACGATAACGATTTGCGCACGGTAGGACGGTAATGCTGGCAGTTTTACCATTTGTGTACGGTGCTTTCATCGCACACGGTAGCTTGGGGGTTTTTTGTGTTGCTAAACAGCTACCACAACGGGAGTGAAAGAAAAACATTTCCCCCAAAGAGAGAGAGGGAGATGGAACAGTAGAACAGGATGGGACTATAAATTTCCATCCAAGCAAGATATCATGCCCGCGTACCAGATGCTCTTTGTTTCGGTGAAGTTTTCACATCAGATCTCTCGTTCGCTCTCACTTGCACGTTTGTGTACCATACGGAGGAAAAAAAACCACACCCTCACCGGACCGATTCCCCCCCCCCCCCCACGGGGGCTGAGGGGGCGCAAAAGATTACGTCTAACTAATTTTACTGTCGAATGCTAATGGTTCCATTTCGACGTACTACAACGACGGGTATGGGATTCTTGGTTTGATACACCGGTACCGCACGCGTGTGCGTTGTGGTTGTGGCGTCTGAAGGGATAGGGAACACCGTAAAGCAAACACCCAACCCCGAACCATTTTCCACACACACACACACACATGAGCGGTGTTTGGGGTTGGGAGGGGGAGCTAAGAAGGGTGCCCAAGCCAATTTCCGAACGATCGAAAATGTTCATTTATGGGATCAGCGAAACGGCGTATACTGTGGAGTTATGTACCGTTGTTTTTGGGGAAACTCCCGACTGCCCACAGTTTTCCACACAAATTCCACACATACCCACATGTCCTTGAGATGCAACACATAAACAAAAAAAGAGAGAGAAAAGGAAACACGACATCACTCAATCTGTGACAGCGGTGAAAATTAATACATTCACCCTGTGATGGACACTTCGATAGGGAATGGGAAACTCTTCTCACTGACGTACGGAACACTATTAATTAGAGATTCCCGGCGGGTTTTTTGGCAGCACTTGGTGATCACTTTTTTCCTCCTCCCAAGTTTTCTTCAAGTTTGCAAGAATAGGAAGGGAAGTTATTGGGGCATTGGATAAAGTAAGAACGCGTTGATAGGTTTTCACTCACTCACTGTACTCTCTCGCCCACGGATCAATTAACGTCGGTTACCCAACCCCAACACTTCCTTCCATCACCTCACACCACACACACACCTCCGCAAGTGAAAAGCGCCTGGTTTAGGGCGTCTCCATGCAGTACACGATTAACCGAAATATATCTTGACGACTAGCGACCAGAACCAAGCGTACCGTCGGAGAATCGCGCCACAACTGATTCATTATACTTTTTCCCTCGGTCCGGTCAACCGAAATTGGTTTCCTATGTACGGCTACAAGATGGTATTGGCCGCCAAACGATTTGATCACGCGATTGGGGGAGGGAGGGGATGGGACGTTTGGAAAACCCTCTCCCCATTGCGAGGCGTAATCCACCCAAACAAACTACTCGAGATTCGGCACATTTTCCCTCCGGATGTTTTCCGCGCTCTTTACCACCCATTACCACGGGTTGTACGGCAAGTTTATGGGAAAATTTGGTTAGTATCGTGTTGGTGTATGTGTTTTTTTTTCACAGTCAAGAGCCAACATTGGGAAGAATCACTCGAACTCGAACCAGAGATTTCGATAAGCGCTACATTTTCCATCTCGCGAACAAAGACGAAAACGGAGATGTAAAAATGCTAGATAAATGGAACGACGGGAGCCGGTAGTGGTGTGAGCAATGGAATCTTTGTACCGATATTGAACATAACGCAGCCGTGCGTGTTGAGGATTTGACTGAGATTGAACTTAGATACACACGCTGCTGCACAACCGATTCATCACGGGGTTGATCCGTTCGAGAGCAAAACAAACACACTTCTGATGGTTCTCCGGTACGATTGCTTCAACAGTCGGATAGAGTTAATTGAAAGCATTGCTAGTGTCAATTAATTAAAGTATAATTAACTGTGATACAGAGATTCCATTGAATATCTTCTTGTTTGAAGATGTCACGATTTTTCAATTCTTCAGAATTAAATTTTTGTATATTGAAAATGAACAAAACAAAATTCTTGAGTGACATTGTGCATAATGTCAATTAAGTGTTCACATTTTGTAAAATACTTTGTAATGGCTAATATGTGTGACGTTCTTCATTAATTTGACCGTGCTGTCACGCTATTTGCCATGGGCCAGTGTTATTTTCCATAGGGTTTCCATAGAATGAATATTTCCATCGAATCTAGATTTATACGTTATCCAATGCAAAATGAGTTCTCCTGACATAAATCTTGAGATGCTATGGTTTGATCCGATTTCAGACAGCGGAGGTGAACAGGAACTCCACAAGGTGTATGGAATGATTCCTGATTCAGCTGATTCCAGACGTGTTCGTGTGAACTTCATGCCGGGTTTGAAGAAATTTACATCTATACGGCGCGGTTGTTAACAGAATGTGTCTTCTTCCAGGGATATGTCGTGGATATGTAGCTTATCAGGCAGTCGTTGTGCCCTGAATGTTCAGACGTGTGAGAGACATCAATGTACGTCTTCTTCGAGTGCCCATGCTTCATGCTGTTCGTCATCGTAAATGTGAATAAGAAAATGTAGCGATAACTGTTATCAATGTCATCGTTCTGAGGCTTACATGCTCTGGCAACTGGCTCAATGTTGCAGAAGCGATCAAGACCATTATGGAGTGTCTGATACTAAGACTATTATGGATTGAAGATACTAAGATCAGTTCAGGCCCTCAGCAGTAAAATGTTGCGACGCTAGTTGGTGATCATACGACGTAAAGTACGAGGTGGTTTTAGGAATCCAGCAGCACTCAGCAGGTGGTTCCGTTGTCTAAAAACATAATACTGGGTTCTTATGAAAAATTTCCACCACGGTAAAAACAAAGTTTTGACAACATGTGAATACAGGCTCCGTCTTCACAATGTAGAGCAAATCAAGTTTTTTAGGATCATTCACTACATAAAGAAACATATAAGAGATACCTATAAAGATACTTAAGCAAACGTGCAGCGATCATTTAAATCCTTCCAAAAGTCTACGTACATTCTGGGAATTTTCTTTCAGCGAAGATTATTCAAGAAGGTTCTAACTTACTTTGCTATCGATGATCTAGTTATTCAAAGGAAGCTGCAGATCATTGAAAGCGCGATCATATGTTGTTATAGCGTTGGAGTGTGTTTAAAATAAGGAATAATCATGAAACATCATTATATTTTGCATCATTATATTTTTTAAGCGCGTCTCGAGAAGATATTAGAAGATTCGCTTAGTACACGATATGCTATTGTTATGTCACAGGTTTTTATTTCAATTTTTTATGATACATCCTATACTTTTCTACAGTGGATAAAGAAACCTCCTAAACAATACAGTCGTATCATACTTTCAGGAAATTACAAGACTTTAATTACTCTCCTCCTAACCTCAGGAACAATTATTTTGCCAAATGTGTTTCCCACCCGTGTGTAATTTAGTCACTTAATTGCGTTAATTCGTAAACATAACAACTACCAACTTTGTAAACATAACAACTACCACTATCTAAATCGTTCATCGTGTGTATGTACACCTCAACTTTCCATACCGTTAAAAATAAATGGACACATTAGAGCAAAGTAACACCACGTGCCACAATACCAAATCTTTCTACCCGCCATGGTGCCCAAGAAACTTCCAAGATATTGCCACCAATCAAAGCGTAGAATGCTTGAATAAGCCCACGATGCTTATCGGAGCACACAGTTGCCAAAAACCTAATAGCTTCTGACAACTCCTCTGTCTCGCGGGAAAACTGCCTCACTCAGGGTTCGCTGGCAGTGTGACAATTTCCACGCCAACAACCCGTAACGACGTCAAGTCGATATGTTTCCCCCTCCTTCCACTTTCCCCACACCCTGATTCCCTGCGGAAGGTGAGAAAACAATGTATGGTATGTGTGCACCGGGGCGCACATTTGCCGATTGAATCGCTCACCAAATGGTACTAATTTCACTCGAAGCAAAAGCCGACGATTTTTCGCCAACATACGCCACCAAACTTCAAGGAATGGAACCCACCATTTCGGTGGATGGATGCTAGGAATATTATCAGCCGGTTTTGGAAGTGTTTTTTTTTCACTCACCCACCCATCGCACTGTCCCGGCGGTCGTTATCGTGGGCGAATTGATCCATTTCATTCGTAAAGTTTTTCCTTTTCTGGGAGTTTTTTTCCTCCTTCGCTGTGGGTACGCTTTCTTGCTGTTGCCATATTGCTTTTGTGTTTTTGTCTTGCCTTTTGTTTGTGGCTCCAGTCGAGATTTGGAACCGTACCCTTTCGTGGTGCTTTTTTCACACAACTAAAACATTTACGAACCGGTTGCCAGTTGCTGCCAACGGTTCGGTGTACCAGGGGAGCGTTACGAAATCGTCAGGAGGCTTCAAGAATCGGTATCGCCGGAATACTTTCGTACAGAATTCGTGGGCACTGATGCATGGCACCGACCGTATTCCAAAGGGGACCGTAAAATGGGGAAGGATTGTCACGTTGGTTTGCTTTAAAAATTCAACCAAACACCTAACGACGCTCTGCCGGGTTCGACCGAGTCCGCTGGGAGGTGTGATAGGCCGCAATTTTACTCCACCCTCTCCCTTGGGGGGGAAAGCTGGAACCCAACGGCAGGGTAGGTAACTTCCGTCCTGTGCACAGGTAAAAGCGGCCTCTACCTCGTTGCGAACGATGGCCACCGAAGTTTGTGACGTGTTGGGCATGAATTATTCACAGCAGTCTGATAAAAGCGATGTTTTCCTTTCGTCACGTCAAGTTTTGAACCCTCTTTACAGTTTGCCGGTGAACAGATTGAGCAGTCAGGCAGTCGGTTCGAATTATTGACGAACAATAAAAAGGTGGATCAGGTGTAAGTGGAACTACTCTGTTTCATTTTTGAATAATTAACATCGAAGCGCTACGTAGAAGGGCCCCAGGGTAAGAGATCAAAAAACGATCGAGAAAGCTCATACTGTTTTGGTTTGACGTTCTCTCTTTCAGAGAGCAACATTTATAGAGTATTTCATTAGGGAATCCTTTCAGCGAGATGTGTAGAAAATTATACCGCTTTAATGTTTNCGTAGAAGGGCCCCAGGGTAAGAGATCAAAAAACGATCGAGAAAGCTCATACTGTTTTGGTTTGACGTTCTCTCTTTCAGAGAGCAACATTTATAGAGTATTTCATTAGGGAATCCTTTCAGCGAGATGTGTAGGAAATTATACCGCTTTAATGTTTTAGTTATAAGAATCGCACATTATGTTTGTGTTTGTTTATACGGATTTTGCATAGGCGATTTGAATATTTGTGAAATTCTTGAAAAAGCAAAAAAATCTGGAAAAATTTAATTCTCAACTAAATTTCAATCATTGTTAAAATCAAGTAAATAAAAACAAAACACTTCATCACCCAGCCGTTGGCAGTTCACATATCCTTTGATACTATGTACTTTTCTTGCCTCGGATAGCCTTCCAGGGCTGTCAAACCCAATTCTTACATACATGTCGATATGCAAAGATGCTAAATATTCGGCTAAAGTCTGAAATAAGAACCTCCCCACTCACGATTACTCCCCTGAGTGACTTTTTTTCGTGCAGGGTGGTTCACAATCGTAATTGTGACGGGAGCGTGTTTTTTTATTATGTTTCGAGGCACAGACACCTGAGGGCATGGCCGTTCAAAAAGAAAATGTAGAAATTGGTTATGTTGTTGTTATTATTCTGTTTTTACGAGGCTTTTGCTCATTCGCCTCTCCGAATGTAGAAGTTGGTGCCATCTATCGACCACAAGTCAAAGATTGGCGATCCGTTGGATATCGCCCGAGTTATGGGGCAAAGTTGGGCCAAAAGTGAGGAACATTGCACCAAATACCCGAAAAAGTGCAACAGTTGCTTTCGTGAATAGCTCTGGCCACTCTGGAAAATTTTACGGTTTCACAAACAGGGTATGGAACTTGATTCCTCGATTAATAAATTATTTTTCACTACGGGAAAATCCCCCTTACAATGTATTTGTAATTATAAAAAAAATTAAATTCAGGCCACATTGCACAGCCTCCAAAACCACCCTGTATGTAATATTGACACGCAAATGAGTAACCGTTAGAGAGGGGGTCCTTATTTCAGACTTTAGCCAAATAATCTTTTAAACTCTGTCAACGTACTAAATTTTACTACTTGAATAGCAATTCGGTGTAAAATTTTATTCGCTTGTAGAACAATGAATTTCTAGTTCCTATTGTCAAATAATTTGACTCTCTTGGACAGACGTATTTCACTTCCTCTCACAAAAACGTGCTTTTAAATGTGACTGAAAATATAACTTAAGTAATTTATGATTAAAGATCATGGTCTGATGCACTACCCTCTGACGTACTGACATCTACTGTAGAATTTCAAGTATAGTTCCATGAGTTCTCAATCTAGTGCAGTCCAATATTGCTCCCATTGCCTTCACAGATAGATCATGTAGGGAGATATCAAGGACTGGCACAGTTTAACTTTTCTTACAAGCTACCTGTTTGATTATGCTGTCAACGTAAGTCCTGAACTTTAGTTTATTGCCAGCTATTACAGCTTAAAAAGCATTTAAATGATTTTGTGCCTGATTTAAATTTATTTTGAGCATGTTCTATTGATATTGCGAAATTTTACATCTTTTTTTTATATTTTTCATTACTATTAAAATTATATTAACCCTATTAATTACATCCTCTACCTACGGCACAGCAGATATGTTCATGAACGACCACCTGTGTTAGTGTGATCGTTTATCTGAACCTTATTCGAAGTAGTCGCTACTTAGAAATGTACTATAAATTACAACTTTCCTTTCAGAAATCGATTTTAAAATTTGTATAAAATTAACAACTATTCTAACAAAACATAAAAATACGCTAAAATAACCATATGTTCATACACCGAAACAAAGTTGATTTAATTATCTTTTAATTTTTCACCGGTGAAAAATTGCTTGTAATTTATTGCATTAAGATGACTTCTCGACAGTTCACTCCGAACGAAAACCTTACAATCGTGTGTACTCTTTTCACAACACACTCTTCCCACGTAAACACACGCGTAAAGTAAATCCACCTTCGTTCTTTAGCGTGGGGTAATGGTATCAATTTTGCTGCTGGCACCGGTGGTAAAACTGCTTACCACCATCCACTTCCATTACACTACCAGCACGATCAAGTGATGAAATAAAAGATTAATTCACATATCCAAATTCAAATTATCCTACGCCTGTTCACTCCCCCCCAAACATACACACGCACACTCTAATGCGTATGTGAGTAAGGGTGGGATTGTTGTGTTTCCTTTTTTTGGTTGAGTGGCAAATAACTCCAAAACATACACCTCGAGGGAGTTGGTGTCCCTGCAGGAAAGGAATCACGGTGTGATTACTTGAAGAAAAATTGTTACATAACGTGTGTGTGCAAATAAAGTATAAAAAAACTCTCCACATTCACATACAGACAAACGAACTTTCTACATACGTACATGGATCCATTCACATGGATCGCGATGCTTGTGAAGACGGAAAGCAGAGCCAACGCCTGATGGTAATCCAGTGTGTTTGCAAGCTGAGTAGTGTCTGTGTGCGCAGATGAAGTCAGTGTAACACTAAGTATCACATAATATCGTAAAAACTACGATTTAACGCACCGAACAAATCTGCGCCAAATTTCATTCCAAAATGTAGAATTTCACTACCTAAAAACGAAAAGATTAGTTTTCGAGTACATGAAATCGAACGGGGTGTACTTAAGTGAAGAAATTACTTTCACCCGCTTAAACGTCTTGCCAGTGAGTGAACCAACCACCTGCTCACCTAACGTACGAATCGAACCATCGCCCATCGTCGGGTGTACAAAAATTCTACAAAATATTCCCCTTCAACTTTTCAGAGCTTACAAAATGTGTTAAAAAAACCCACCTCGTTCGTGTGGTTCCGCTTCGTGATAACAGAAAGCAGACAAGGGAAATAAAAGCTCGTTCCGCACCGCGTTAGGCAGAAGATTGTCTCATTCTTTACGAACTTAACGTCTTAATTGTGCGTACGCAAATACGCGAACCACAACAGCGTTACGATGCGTATTGGACGAAAAGGCGTAAAAGTAAAGTTTGCCAATGGGAGGTTTGTGAAGCGTATCAACCAGCACATCTTAGCATTTTTCCCCCTTCACCCAGAACCCCACCACTTAGTATACACGCAAGTATACCCGTAGAATGTAGGGGAAAAAAACATATAGAAACCAACACCGTTGTAAAACATCTGCCCGGTAGTATGTAAATTATTTTCCAAATTTTTCCAGGATTTTCATCATCCGTAACGAATGAGGGAGAGAGAGAGAGAAAAAAAGGAAATATTGAATAATATACACATACACCACAGACACACCAAATCGACCAACTTTTCCACTTATTTCTTCGCGAGTTCATAATATACGCGAATGGTTGGTGAGATTAAATTTACAATGCGGCACTTGTGCAGAGCTTCGGAAACAGCAGGGCCAACCTTCCATCCGCTAATGGTTATGAATATTTTATGATTTTTTGTACCATTATTTTTGCAAACTAGAAGAAGGATGTGTACCATCTGAAGAAACGAAAAAGACACCACAGTTTAACAAATGGAAATAGAAATAGAATTAAAAAAGAGATTTACAAGTAAAACAAAATGTCAAAAGACAAAAAGCTACAAACAAAAATTGAACACCCGAATTTTTGCTGCCAACTAGTGTGAAGTATTCAAATACATAATTAAATTCAACAATAAAAGATGCGATGAATGCGATGAATTACAAGAAAAATTGTTAGCGAGAAACTAAATTATAAATAACATACTTTGCGCTTGTAATGAAGAAACTTAGTACTTATACTACCTATTTTGCATTAATTTTTTTTAAACGTTTATATCGTAATGTAACCGATTTATGGTTAATCTTCAATAATTATATGAACAAAAAGAAATGTTTAAATACATCAAAACTAAAATACAGATTTCTTGGTTTTGATTTCTTCCTGGAGAAAGCAATAAAAATGAGAACATTTAATTAAATTAATCACTAGTTAATTTTTACCTGATTTTCAACACAACTTAATCATCACCTCGATCATAATAGGCTTAAAGGAAAGTATCATAAAAACAGTTGGAATGCTTCAAAACCATTATCTACATACCTTTTTAGGGTTCCAACGAAATTCTGTTTTGCTTTTTGGAAAACCTAAGTTTATATAAACCAGTTTTGAATAACCCATTAATATTAGTTGCCATTTCCAACATTTTACAACAAAAAAAAACACAGAATGAACATTTCCCACGTAAAGCTATTCAACTATAACTCTCACAACGATTGAAGCTATTTTAATATTTATAGTTATAAATTAAAAATAAAAACCTCGATCAACTTCAACAACACTTTACGCTTTTCCATTTGAGAACTAATTTGATAAAATCCCAGGAAAAACCAACACAATTCAATAGTAACCACATTTTAAGAGCTTCATTTGAACTGAATTAAACAAGCACAAAAGCCAGCAAACTAATTCATCTATTTATGCGAATTTCACAAACAATAGACTCAGCCACAGCACGCAACGATTTTATTGCCAAAAAACCTATATTCCTTCACATTCGCACTGCGATTGTTCAGGCTGAACATAGTTTTATACGGTAAATCAACCAACCTGCACTATCGTACAATAATTTATCTGCACATAATTGCAAAATTCAAAACAAAAGTTTGCATTTATCCACCGATCGCGGTAAGTAAAATTAAATTCCCCACGCAATCCCAACCGCTCGGTGGTATTTGAAAGTCAACAAATGGTAGCTTTTTACTACTGCGGTTTACCGTAGTTGGGAAGGTAGGAACGGGGTTTAAAAAAACAAAACAGCGAGGGAGTGTGCATACACACAAACGCACCGAGTGTCAACAGCCAAAACCCAAAAACCCACGGACAGAACGCTTTACCACGCAACGGAAACGAACCTAATGGAATGGTGAATGGTTTAGGAACAAATCGCCCACCGGAAGGTTTGGTTGAAACAAAAAAAAACAAAATGAAACACCCACCCGATGGGAGTTTAACACCATCCTGGCCGGTTTCTACGGATGTCTCCAAAAACAGGTTAACCTAATTAATCCTGACGACGATCCAGTGAGAGGTCGCGGTTTCTAGGTCCAGGTGCCTCAACAGTAGCGCCGGATCGCTGGGTTGGTAAAATGTTTCAGCAGCCATTTTGCTGACATTGTGCTACTTTCGCTGATGGCCGTTCGGTGGATGAAGAGTGTGGAGCCAAGAGTCGTGAGGATAAGAGTTTTCCACCATTTCTTGCCACGGTATAATGGAAAAGTATCACGTGTATAGGGACTGACAGTTTATGAGTGTACCTGTGGGCGTGTGTGTGTGTGTCTAGGTTGAGACACATACCGGAAAACATTAGCAGCAAGTAGGTTGTAGTAATGTGCCGGTTGTTTTATTTTTACCCCTACGGTACACGGGTACTTTCAGGGAGTCCGAAAGAGGGCATTAGCCGCCGTATGATAAATTTAGAATGGAAGGTTTTTTTTTTCATTTTGTTTTGTTTTATTTCACCCTTGTTGCCCCAACTTGGTACCCGCGAAAATCCCACTCGAAAGTGGAACGTGGAGCACCTACGCGCACCATTTGCCGCTCAAGATTATCGATCCATTCCCGGAGATGTTGCCGGACGCGGTACTGCAACAGAAAGCCCGGGAGTTTTCCGGGTGCTTTCACTGCTCCATTTCCAATGCGCCCCCAGTTCACGAATGAGGCCTGGTGTGACGTGGAAACTCGAACCCACTAAAATGAACAACAACCATACATCATTATCGACACGAGCGCACTTATCTTGCGCGCGTTGTGGGAAACTACCTTCGGGTTTGTGTATTTTTTTCCCCCCACTGCCCCACATTTGTTTTGTTCCTTCTTGAACCATCCCATCGAGAATGATGCCATCCATTTCGGGATGGTTGTGGAAGGAAAAAAAAACCCGGGAGCTAATGTGTATTGCACTGAGCGGACACAATGTGATAGGGGAAAAAAGAGGTATCAAAACCAACGGAACACCACCTTCGTACGGTACCGGTACACCTCCCGGTGTTTATGATTGTCGACCTTTGGCATTGCAACGTCATCGGCAGCGATATTTTTGTGGTGATAAATGTGGAGATATTGTTTGGTGGTTAGGTGCATCCACTTGCGAGTATCCTTATGCGCTCTAGGGCTAATGTTGCTCCGTATCAATTGATGGTTAATGTATGGATGGAAAAGTGCCGGTGAACAAGATTAAGTAAACATGATTGTGAAGTAACGACTTAAGATTTATTACAAGAAAATGCGAAGAAGCTGAGGTTCTTATGATTAAATTTTCAAATATTTACAACTTTTTCTGATCGGACTTCTTTGTCATCAACGAAAGTCTCAAGTATAGTTGAAAAATTTAAACACTTTTTCTGGAAGTTGTAATGAAGATTACCCCAATCTTCATGTGATATTTATGTGATAAAAACATTATTTTTTGCAAATATTTATCTAAAATTTTCTTGAACATCTGTGCCACAAGATTCAGAATGAATTAATTTTTATATGAAGTGTTTTAAAAAGGATTTATTTTTCGTTCCATTATAAAAAAATTACGCTACAAACTTGCTTTTTTTAAAAAGAAAAAGTTTGCTTTGCTATATTGTAAACAGTTCTTAAAATATTGGTTGAAAATATATGTTTTTTTATCATATTGTTTGAAATGTTTTTCGATTGTCATGATTTTATATAATAAGCCAGTTGGTGTACCAAAACTCGCTTTTATAATCATTGTCAATTGTTTTTTTACAAAAATTTCTTTACATACTTTTGTACTTTCAACAAAACATTCTGCCGACTCAATCATTGCGTTGATTGTCATTTTCAAAAATCATGACTTTTTTCTGTGTATGTGTCTCTTCTTTAGATCTTTCTTGCATTCAATTTGGAAAAAGTTAAGTGATTTAATTTTTATTCAAATTTATTCTCTTCCTTACAACAAATAATGCTACATTTACTACAAAATACAAAAAAAAAACGCATAAATTATTTTACTTAGTTTTTCCACATAAATTACAACTATTTTTCAGTCAGTAGTTCTTTAAAGCATTTTTTCAACATAAGATATTTTTCCTTTTTGTAATGATTTTGAAAATAAATTCTTTGTAATGAATTTTAACTGAGATATACAAATATTTCAATACAAAATGTGATGTAATTGAACACTAGTGTTGCACCATTTTTGAAAACATCTATTACACTCAAGAGTGATTGATGTTGGTAGAAAACCGACACCGAATCGGTATGCAGTTTTTCAAACCAACACACCATTCGTCATCTACTTCAAATCAATGCACTTATCAGTTCACCACATGTAGACACGCTTCCATCCATCTTCCAGCACGAGGACAAGGGCACACACACATATGCCAATACAGCTGACACGATCACGTGAACCGTACAGACCGTAAAAGGCCCTCGCGCACATTAACGGTGACGATGTGAGGACGGATATGACCGGGCTGATAATTCGTGCGAAGATTATGACGACGATGCCCCGAAACCGATGACGATGGTGATGATGATTAAAGCGAACCGGCGAACCGAGAGATAATGATAGTGATGAGCCAAAAATTGGAAAATGATGGATGGCCATATGCGGCTCATTTTTCCCTTTTCCCTTGCTACGGATGTATGTTTGTGTATATGTTTCGACGTTTTTCTTTTCGCTCATAATAAACACTCGTGCATATGTACGTTAGGGATGTTCACTACGCAACAACAACAAAAACGAGTTCAATACTAGTCACCTCAAGGTAGAGACTCGTTAACGGCCTCCTATGGACGAGGATATATGTACGCTTTTCATCGAACTGTTCGAAGCGATTGTTGATTCGCGAGGGTCACATTCATATTTTCCTTCCCTCCATGTCCATGCTGTGACCATTCATCAACACTTGAGGCTCAACGAATACGTACGTGAGTGTATTTTTACGTACGAACACAGCCTTTCCTGTTGAGTTGTAGCGATTCATACCGGAAGCCCCCGCAAGCAGGATCCATGGCATGACGTGGACAGCATGATATGGCGCGTTTTTGGATCCGAACACGTGATAAATTGTTTCCAATCAAAGCTGTGACGATGTGCGTTATGGCACAAAAGGGGCGCAACATATTGGATCACGGTGGGGCCACTTCCGGAAATTAGATGTGCTCGAGTGGATGATATTCTGTTGAGGATATTATACTTTCACTGTAACGAAGTGGAATGGAATCCTACCGGATATCGATCATAACGGGTGATGGTTTTAATGAGCAGCTTAGCCTTTTTCGCTGCTTTTAGAAGGTTTAGTTGATATTTCATTACAAAAATATATGGTAATTATGTTGAAACAAAGGGAATATTTGATTACTATTAAAACTCAGAAATGGCCACTAAAAGCATTGTTCATTGATTCAGTTATGCCTAAGTTTACTAGAGAGGTTTTTTTGTACAGTAAATATGGAATATTTGAAGGACTTATTGGGAAGTTACCGTAGTCACCGTGTGTAATTAGTAACTCGATTTAAGCGATTTTTCATACGAGTTCTTTGATCTGATATTTACAATATCCTTTCCTTTTTGGAGAAAGACGAAAGCGACTTAAGAAAGGCTAGCTCTATCCGAGCAACGACTGACATCCGCCTTAGATGGAGCAGATTATTAAACTACAGAGCTAGGGCAAAGTGATCTTTGATCTTTGTATATCTTTGTAAAATACAGTGGTCGAGTGGTTGGTAAAGTTGTATATAGACAAGATAGAGTTAATTATAAGTAATAAGATGTAGGCAAATGATTGTAAACAAATTGATGAAACTCGACATCACGCCAACTTCTCGACGTCAACTTAATTGATGACAAGATCTACTCGACACTGGAATGCTTTACATCATCCACCAAGAAGGTGATCTGGGATATTGTCATAAAATAACTCTTCCGAAATTCCGGAAGTATCTTTCAGAAATTGCCGATTTCATCATGAAGTATCTCACGAAGAATTATATGATCGTTTATACTGACCTAAACTCTCACATCATACTACGAAATAAATGGAGAAAAGAATGTTTTACCCAAGTACGTCAACACTCTTAATTATATTTAGATCTTGTCGATTGAACTTTTCACAAACAAACAACAAACAAACTTCACATAGAGAGAATTTCAACAATTTCGTAACCCAAAACGAAGTTGGAAGCCGACTGCCAAAACCATGAAAAAGCTGAACTAAAAGCTGATATTCCTTTGTTTGTTAGTATTTTTTATGTTAATCAGGTGGTCTTACACTGCGTGTGTGTTTCATTCAATTGTTGTTGGAGTATTATTTAAAAATTATCGTAAATAAAAGCTTCCGATGTGATGCGGCAGGTAGATTTCTTCTTTGTACACGAATTGCATACTTTAAGGCACAAACCTTATAAATCGCGGCAACAATTCTGTTCTAACCATCTTAAAAAACTCGTCAAAAACACCCAACATAGCACATACAAACTACCGAACGTTCGAAAAGGTTAACATCGGGTATGATTTATTGGCCACGGATTGCTTACGAAAATATTTTGCCCCTAACTAACGATACCCGCCCAATCAGGTTCGGGATCGGTAAAACGAAATGATAATAAATCTTTTCTCTAATTGACAAAAAACCAAATGCCCCGTACTGGTTTCCGCCCCAGCAATACTACCAGACACACACGCAACGAACTTGTATGCCAATAATCAAAGCCCAATTTAACGTCCAGCCACCAGGCCAGTTACTGTTTCCCTGTGATTTTTTTTTTCATTTCCACAAAACAAGAATCCTTCTTTTGCGTTGGCCCTTTTCAAATTTCATAGTGCTCCCAAACTACTCCGTTGCCAAACTAGAACACAATGGGGCGTAAGTATTCGCGCCTTATATTCGATGTATCCGCGGTTACCTGTCGCTACCTTTTTCCTCGAAAAAAAAACAACAAACGCCTCGTACCCAAATGCAAATGCCCTCACTGATAATGGAATAATAAATTATTTTAATGCAGAAACGCGAAGGACGGTTGATTAATTACTTATTTATGTATATTAGCTTTGGTACAGGGTCAGGATGGACGGTAAATAGAATTTACAGCGCACTCGGTAAAGTCCGTTTTGGTAGTAGACCCCGCATTAAGGTCTTTCCGGAAGGTTGAATAAAAAGTTGTACCACCCCGGGCAAACTTGAGCTGTGAGTTTAAACTGTTACCGAGATGTTATTCTAATAACGAATTTTTTTTTTCTTTTGTGTTAGTGTACTGTACAGTGATTGAAAATATTATACTTAAAACATTTTCAATTAAACTTTTAAAAAAATCTAACTACTCTAATGAAAGCTAGTTACGACTATGCAAAGAAAAATGGAAAAGACTTAAATGCTAGTCCCCGTTCGTCAGCTACCACTTTGAGGTGATCGAAATCAAAATTTTAATGGAATAACTTTTAACCAAAAGCCCCCCCCTCAACTTTTCTGCATTACAAACGCGTTGATGAGGTGTAACTTTACTTGAGCAGCGAGAAAGCAAACGTTTCGGAAAATGGATTTCCACCGTTACCACGGCAGCAACTTCCCGCCCATTCGCGCATTCTTTCCATATTGCCATAGAAGTAACTGGTTTGTGCGAAATTTTAATGCTTTCTACACACACGCCTATCACATTCATCACACTTTCGCGGTCGCGAGCCACAACTTGACGAGTAGACCGCCGATGGAAAAACCTCATCAAACGAATGTGTCCGTGTGTGCCTGGTGAAGCTTTTCATCTGTGTTCCACTCACTGCCGCTTGGTCGAATCGAACAGGGTGTGGAAATGCCTGGGAGAACATCTAAGGCACACACGCACAGCCCATTTTCCAAAACGTTATGACTTCCGAACGGGGTGACACTTTTACCGTACGGTAAAACTTCCACCTGCTTTTTACAATGTTGATGGAACGTGTTTTCCGCCACAAATTGGCACCTAGCTACTACCCCTTTTTCCGGTACCAGGACATCCACCAAAAACGAATGACTTTTCCGGTATATACATGTATGTGTGTGTGTGTGTGTGTGTTTGTTTGATGTACGACATCGTTGACATCATAAATTTTCCACGCCATCATTTATTGCCATTTTTCCATTGGGGAGGAAAGCTACTCCAAAAGCTAGTCTCTCGACAACCCATTTTCACTTGTCTGCCATCCTTACGGCGTATGGTTTTATTGGAGAACACACGCGAAAAAGAGTTAAAATGTGTATCGAACGAATCGAACCAGAGCGGTATAACGACGTGTTCGGAAACTAAAACTTGAGCCCTTTTTTAGTTTGCTTTGGAAAATTCTCACATTCCTCAGTCAAACACTTCAGTCCATCGACCAAAAGAAACGGACGATATAAAAGGAAATCCCGTACTGATCCTGCTCCCACACCGATCAATCGAAAGTGAAACCGAATCCAACAACCGTCACGTCTAGTAGGAAAGGTGTACCACCGTTACCGGTTGCCTAATAAATTTTACCCATGATGTGGACCATTGTGCTAAAGCATGTCTGGTTAAGTTGCTTGGCAAGCGTTTGGCCGGCGCTTCGAGTGGAGCTCCCTCCTCATTGCCAACGAAAAAGGGCAAAGCATTCGTACAAAAAATATATTGCAAAAGTTGGCAACAATATTTATGTCTCAATCATCGACATGCCGAACGAATCGAAGCTGCTGTTACAAATCATACCTTTACACGGCTTGTCGCTAGTCCTCTTTCGCGCATTGAATTTGAAATTGACAATTTCCTTCATCACGGTATGCGGCACGCGAAACCGAGAAAGTGAGCTGAGTTTTCTGGCAGGATGTAAACAGATTGATACAATTTTCACCTTTGCTATGGAAGCATTTCCTTTTGGAATAGGTTTCGAATTTACGACAAATCAAACACTTGAGAACTATTGTAAGTATTAAATAGAATAAAATTTGTTCAAAGAAGTGTTTCAGTTCAAACACCTCCAGTAATGAAGTTTGTTTTATTTTTTTCCTTGTTTATTCCTGGCTTATCTTTAATGCATCGACTTTTGTTCTATAAAATATGACCAATAAAAAATCAATTAAAGAATATATCATCGACCACTCTGAGATGAAATTATTTTCATTAAATAAAGTAAATAAAACCAAATCAAACAGAAGAAATCAACCAAAATAGGAAATTGTTCTAGCACTAAATACTAAAGCCCTACCATAAGCCCTATTAAGACGCCTATCGAGAGTAATTTGTTTTTCTGCCACTGCCCAAATATAGCCACCAAAAAAGTTAAACACCTTCCAGCTGAGACTTAGTTCGAAAGAAAATGGTTCAAAACCCATTTCCCTCTCGATTTCGATATGCCGCACCCTATTACGAATGCCTGTCACGTCGGATTTGAACCCGCAATCCGAACGCGAAAGGATTTTCCTTCGATTAATTGCACCTGGACTACGGCGAACGTAACCGTGAGTGGACTGCAAAAATCGTACACCAAAGGCTTACAGTCAACCGTAAGCGAAGTATTTATGGATAGCTCAAACGCAAACAGTTCTGACCGAACTGGCGGAAACTTCCTAACTTTCATCATTTGTTCGTAAGATGTTGGTTGGTAGTGTACGAAAGGGAAAAACTTACCGGCGCTGAAGGCGTGTTAGCTTTGAACCGACGAGCAAAGGTGAAGAGGATGGCCATGATAAAGGGTGGGCGTGAAAGATTTATGCTCTGCCACCCTTTTTTTGATAAGCTCAGCCGTTGCCTACGAACTCGGTCGACCATTTTATTAAGTGTGGGCAAATCGATCGAAAGTCGATAAGGGGTTTTTCTTGAAGTTTCACCAAAAAACCGGGCAAAGTTAATGATTTCTCTCGGAACGATGCCTTTACACGCATGGGTGCACTTCGATGAAAATGCAAATGGTTTTGGGGCAAGGCTTAACGAAAATCAGCATACGAAGCGATAGTGTTCATAGAATTGGAGAAATGCTAAGAAAATTACGTAGGAGATCAAGTGGGAGAGTATACTAACTTGTACTACTTGTACGTTTTCCCAGTAGAGGGCTCTCACCTTACATCAATCATTCAAATTTGCCGGAAAAGATATGTCAAATGATATTTTGAATGTTCGTTACAAAAATGAATATATGTACAACTTATCTCGTAATTTTTCATAAAAAATATAAATGAAATAGAAGTAAATTTAAAATTTTTGTTTAATTTTGTTCATTTCTTCAACATCAAGTAACTTGAAACAATTATCAAACAATATTATCATCAATTTTACTATCGATTCGTAAAACAAAACCGATTGTTCCACCTATTTGCACATCAAACAATTTATTTGCGTAATCTCATTTACATAAGCTAAGTAAACGGTAGGCCATAAACATCAAAGCGAATGAACTGCTAATCCATCTTGGGCAGCAGCAATTCAATCAGTGATGTCCCCGGCAAATGATCGTTTGTAGCTGCTCATCTAATTATCTTGCTATTTGTCGTTGAAATAAAACCTAACCAATAAACCACTGCAGGCTGGTGCTGGTACATCACAACCTTTAGTAGTTTTTGCTCTTTCAAATAAACAGGTCCCAATGCCCAATCTATCAGAAGGCATAAATTATGCAACACCAAATTTACTATCAATTTCTACACAAAGTTGTCCCCAATTTCTGACCATCTTGCTATACACATGAACCATCCTTCACTGTCCGGTTTCTTATTTGTAGCAATGCGGAGAAAGGTCCATTTGCGTTTGTCTTTCTGCTGTCCACCAGAAACCCATCCCACCGAACGGTAGAGCAATTAATCATGGGTGCTTTATCCCCTTTTCGCTAAAATTGGGATAATTAACGGTGACACGACCATTGTCGCCGAGTATCCGGACTGTAAAAAAAGGCCTAGCCACAGTGCATAACTGAAAGGTTAATTCGTATCCATTTACTTAATTCCCGTTCGTCCAGAAGTAACCTTTAGACAGTTAAACGTACTAAAGGCCCTGCCACTATGTTCCTGATGAGATGTCGCACGCAAGCGGACATTTTCCTGCGACATCAATGTGAACCCTATCGAAGCTTACTTGTTCCCAATTATGTCCTTAGAGAAGTGATTATTAGTTTATGAACAAACGAAAAGGTCATACCTTACGAAAGAAAACATTTTCAAAATATTAATGAAATCTGACTTTTATCATTCTTGAACCGAGAATGAGTTTGATTGGTGTTCACGCCTACAGCTGATGATTTATGATAGCCTGCGTCAAACAAATGTTCAACAATGTTAGCTTTAGCTATATTTGAGGACTGCATTTCACGGGGATGTTTGGAAAAGTCAAAACCCAACTAGATAAATAAACCGTACCTCGCCGTGCACATGTCGCACGCTACCCAATCAACACACATTTCGTTGCTTTACCCACGGCCGGGTGTATAACTTTACCAGGTCAATAGCAAATTCGACAATTAAGCTGCGGTTAATTATAATAATGTTGTCCACCTGCACAGTGAACTCAACGAGGTTTCGCCTGTTGACACTGCGGTCTCGTTTGGTCGGGTCATTTGCAACCCCACACATGCTTCATTACCATGTACCCTGAACACACTCACACGTGGCTCGTATGGGGCTGGTAATTAGACGCTACAAAACGGTTCAATTAGATAAGTGCACCTTGCGCCACAAACCCGTTTTGTTATGCAAATGTATGGCAAATAAACCACCAAGCTTATGTCGTACGGTGTACCCAATTGAGTTAATAATTGTTTTACTCACTTCTAAACAAGTTTCGACTTACGATCTACAATTGTTACCCACCGCAGAGTCTGCTCCTTTTTTTTCTGTCGTCTTCTCGCTGAATTGTTTCACTATTTTAAACGCTTCATTACGGTTGAACGTGAAGTTAACCTTCAGTTACAACGTGTAGTTTATCTAACCGGCTATTTTACAAGCTGTCTTAAAAATCACGTTGTGCCATTAATAATACATATCCGAATGCTCTTCACACTAGCTAGTGGCATCGATTTCTTCTTACTATAAGGACTACACACAACAGTCTGCTGACTAGCTTTACAATCAAAAAAAGTGCTTAGAGCAAAAAGTCCTCGACGCAATGTCCTTCCGCACGCCACGGCCTACACAACAAAGTGTTGTGATTCATCATAGCGATATCCGCTATCCAACGACTCCCAATGCCTAATATTCCTGAAATCGTTGACTCTCTCCACTACGAATGGCCGTTCCTTCGTGAGTTGCGTGCTATCGCTTCACGTTGCCCGATGGTAATATCTGCGGAAGACACTCCTGCGGACGTCCTCGTCCGACGCACACAATGTGTTCTGTTGACGGAAATTGAATGAGGGCCAAGGATCATGAATAAAAGATAGTGATCAATGTTTTTGTTCGTTCGCTTCAGACATTCACTCCGGACTCCGGAGGCTAGCTCCATTCCTGACTTTCCTGAAGAGGCTCTCAACGAGGCCTCTCTGGACTATCTGATTCCTCTTGTCCGAGAATGGCATTGGCCACAGGGTATGATCCAAACGGTCTGCAATAGAGCGACTTGGCGAGTACCTTCAAGTATCTGCCCCAAAGCTCGAGTGACTCCCGCCCTCCAAAGGGAACCATTATCGGATAAGCTTTTGTTTACTCTTTGGGGTATTTTTTACACTGAATTATTGATTTTTGCGCGTGTGAATCCGACCGGTATTCAACCGTAAGGTAGTGGTCAACTTTCGATTGGCTATGTGTAGATGAAGTTTGAGGGTGTGATTTACAGCTTTTATTGATTGGCTACACTTTCCCTGATGAACTTCCTGGAAGGATAGCGACATAATATCAGAATTTGTCAGTAGTATCCATCTGAAGTCAGTGTTGGTGTAGAATTAAAAATTCAATCAAAATGTGAGCATTAGTAAATTAGCCGATGCTTGGGCATTGTAAAAATTGTTAATTGAAGAGTGTCGTACTTCAACTAATTGAATATCTTAAATTTTTTCAATCTTGAAAATCGTTTCAATCGTCTTCTTAGCAGATTGGTCTCGACCTACATTTCTCAGTGGCTGACGGTGGGCAAAAGTATAAACTTTGCCAACAAAAATAAAATTTAAAATTATGGACATGTCCTGAGGAACTTATGTGCCGGAACCAACATTTTAAAATAGAAATACTATTGGGCCAAGAAAAAGTAGTTTAGGAATTGTCTATGAATTTACAATATATTTATCCGTTTTTGTAAGTTTTTTCTTCAAATATTAATGCTTAATTTCTTGATTAAACCATTCAGTTTTAATAACTATTTCGGTTATGCTGAAGTAACGATAAAACATTAGTTACAAGCTAATTCAGACATCATTTTATTTCACTTTATTTTTTATTTATTTTTTTTTTGCTCGGTTAGAACGGCTGTTTCACTTTAATGTGCTGCATAAATATGAACCGCTGTATTTCTGATCGAGACCAACATTACATTGTGGAACAAAAATGACAAGTGAAAGTACAACTCAGTTCAAAACAAAGGAGTCAGAGACAGGGAGACTTCATAACTTCTGAAAGTCACAAATGAAAAGTCACAAAATCCAACAGACACCATACAAGTTCTATTTTCACTCACATTCATGACCCGGATGCAGCTCTCCAGTGTTTCATGCGTTAGGTTATATTTTTTACAACATCAAAAATAATAAGACCATCACAAGACAATGGGCAGCAAAACTG
>CM028127.1:32462027-32506290 GCA_016254315.1 Anopheles parensis
TCTAAAATGAAGTAAAAAGAAAATCATAATGCAACAGATAAGACAAGCAACACGTTTCGCCATTTTTTTCCAGTTCCAAGTCCACTGCTACTATTACTACTACTACTTCAAGGGACCATCCGGTTATGGATGCTGTAACGGCTGTATCTTCAGCACGATGCAACAAGTCACGCTGTTGCAAATTTTGCATGAATCACTCTATACGGCCACTATGATAGTGGAAATCTGTTCCGTTTTTATTCCACTCTTCAGCCATTTTTTTGTCGCACTTTCAGTAGACTTTTCCTTCTTCAGCGCGTATGTATGTATACGTTTGCGAAAGGATAATCGAAAACAGTTCTTCAGCGTTCATCAGGATAGCATATAAAAAGTTTTTTTTTTGCTTCATGCCTTCATTGGAAACATGCAACAGCTAGCACAGAAGAAAGTGGCCCAAATGTTAGCTAGAAAATCATTTCGAAAAGGAACTAAAACAAAAAAAGGGTTCCGCAGTAGCAAAACAACAACAAAAAAACCTATGAACGTGATGAAATATTTTCTTAATCTTCATGCACTGTTTGTGTACGGGAAAGTATAAATACCAACAGAAAATCAGAAAAACGCTCACTCATTCGCAAGCTGTGTGAAATTTACTTTCTCCTTCCGTTACGTGGGATATTTTTGTGCAGATTTTCTATATACCAATCCTTTCAACTAGTTCACTTTTGTGGAGAAAAACAAGAAAAGCTATACGATTCATCCTGCCACAAGACAATGACGGCAGCAAAACGGGACTACCACTGTCAGCTTTGCCGCTCAGGTTAACCCCAGATCCATCCTTTCCCTATACTAAATACTCGACCATCGCAAGGATGGCTATATATCTCGAGAAGCGGATTATCGTCATCCGAGTCGGAGAACTTCTCCTGTTGGCTTGCTGCATGTTCCTGCAAAGCGTACCAAAAAAAAAAAGCGAACCGGACGGCAGCAAACGTTGGAAACGTTGGTTGCTCCTATCTGTTGGCCCAACATTGTACCCTGATAAACCTCCGCACACGTTTCGTTCCGTTCGTAGTAGCAATAATATTTCTTCATCTTTGTTCAACTATGGTCGCGACCACAAGCACGTACCCAACACTTAATCCCACACAATGCGCTAGAGAGTCCGGCGCTAAAAGCCTTGCAGACGCCTCTAATGCAACGAATGGTTGAAAAGTGTACACGTGCTTGCATAGGTCCTCATATTCTTCATTGGCCCACCTTAATAATCCCTTCTTGTGTGTGTTTCAGTGTTTTTTTTTCTTGCGTTCGTTCGTTCTTTATGAGATGAAGAAAACTTTCGAAAGGTAAGCCATTAACCACAATGAAATCCAAAGAATCGGGATTTTATGGTTTGTGGTTATTATTGCATTTGTATGAGAAATCTGATTCCTTTATTCGTTGCAGTAGGATATTAGGACACCGCAGTGTTACATAAGCTTCAGTAAAAAGTTCTAAAATAATATAAAGCTTTTTCCTGTGTATAGTTCAGTGAAATTTTCAAACAATTTTCAATCGATAATTTATTCGTTAACATTCACAACGAGTCGTGGTTGAGCACTCGGCATAAAATTCCATAAACTGAATAATGAAGCCATATTGATTGGTCATATTCAGAAATCATTTTCTGTCGATTCACCGCTGGCATCCCCCCCACATTGTGCCTAAAGAAACCGCGAATGAATCTCATCAAAATGCCTTTCGCTTCAAGGCTAGGGCAACGTTTCCTATCGGCAAGAATCGGCAAGCAGAACAGTGTTTTTCCTTCCGCTGAATGATACGGCTCATCGGTCGTAGCGAATGGAAATCGTTCTAGCAAGAAAAAAAAACAGAAAAAACTTCCCCCAACAACCTCCCCCCAAAGCTTTCCTGACATTTCTTTCACCCGGTGCGGCATGGGAATCTGCCAAAGAGCGGTGCAAAATGGTTCCGCACTGACGAATGGAATATTAAATTAAACGCAAATTTAATGTTCAAGTGAATGGAAAACCAAGCTTAAGGAATGCTTTCGTCCGTTCGGAACGCTGCTATCGTCCTGTTGGACATCGAGCTAAACAGTATTAGAATCAACCATGCCAAACGATTGGTATTCTTGTTTTTGCCTTTTCTGTTGCGGGAGGTAAATTGAAAATAAAAACGCGCAACTGAGCGTGAAAAATGTTTTGCTGGTGATGTTTCGTTTCGAAGCAAGCGGATTGCTATCATTAAAATCATTCGTAAGACGATTGGCATTATTATTATACTGAGGAACGGGTGAGAGAATCTCGTCAAACGGTTCGGTGAATAGAAATGCTCTATTTCGCTATTTCTTACCCGTTTGATGAATTATGGTTTAAAAAAGAAATCATCATTATGATGAAACAAATGATAAACATATTTTATGCAACGATTTTGTCCTGTCTAAATGGTAAAAGAGGTATTAGCGCTAGAAATCTCACCTGACACGTTAACAAAGCTATGATGACATACCTGAAAATAAATCAATAAAAAAAACATTAGTTTATGTTCAGTTTTATGCTTATTACAAAAGCTTTACCGAAAATTTTGTTTTACTTCAATCAATTATAAATAGAAAAAAATACATGTTTTAACCATAATTTACAAGAATATCATGTAATAAATTTTTGAAATCTCAAAATAAAATAACACAAATTTTCACAGATTGGGATTAATCAGAAATTTTCAAATGGTGAATACTTGTTAAAAGTAAATTCAATGACACGTAAAAGTAAACCCAGTACAATTAAAATTATCTAGAAAAATAAGTTATTTATATATAAATAATTATTACGGCATTAAGTCATATTATCAGCCTTAAAAATGCTGAAATGTACAATTATCACAAGACATTTCCTCCTTGTACTTTGCCTTATCCCGGACATACCCGGTTAGAAAAATACGATAGTTAATAAAAAAAGGTTTGCAAATCTTTAATTTCAATCAAATGTTGTAACAGTGTAATACATTAAAATAAAAGTTTAATAAATTTAAACAAAGTCATTTATTGATGTTTGTTTTTCATGCGACTATTATCCATCTAAGAAATACTTTACATTACACATCTTCAATGTTTGATTTTTTAAAACCATTTGCAAAGATTTAAGCCAACAGCAAATCTCCCGTAACGCTAATGTCTCTGAAGTAAGAGCTGCTACCAAAAGCTACAGGCAAGATAAAAAGAGATTTCACTAAACCCCAAACCATCACCAGATAGCATCTTTAAAACCTGGTCCGAGTAATGGAATGACTACGGCAGCAGTATCATTTCGCGGGATTTCTACCACGATGGCGATGACGGTAAGCACTATGACCCGTGTTCAATATGTTGCATAAATAAATTTTAAATCCACGCACAGTTCCCATCCCAGCGTTCAGAGGGCGAAATCTTCCAAAGTTTACCAAAGCTTAAGGCAGCTAAATTTCACCCACAAACACGCTAAGTGCTTTCGAGATATCGAGCTTGCCGAGCTAATTTATGTGTCATTTATCCCTTAACGATTGGTTTCTGGTGGATGTTTCACGTCACAATCACAGAAGGTTGCACGCTAATGTCTAACTGAGGTTTTAAGCTTGCCAAACACATCGCAAAGCTTACTGGCCTGTTTTCGTCCTTTTCTTTACTTGAGTTTACTCCGATCGTTGACCGGCGGATCGTCATCCTAGTGGTGGTGGTGTGCGTGTGTGTATGTCTCTGTACCGATCACGAGTGCGAAGAAATAACACCGCCAATACTTACTGGGTGAAGCTTAAAATTTGCAACTTTACCGTACGCTACGGTTTTGCAAGAAGAATTTCTCTCCAAGGACCAATATCTCTGGTAGCAACCGGGGTCGGGATAACGGAATTTACAACGTAACGATGGTGCGCATTATTACGCAGGATTAATGAATGCATTACCATAAATCCACATTTCGTTAGTGTCGTACTGGTGGGGCACAAACGGATAGCCTGAAGCCGTTGGTGACAACGGCGCGGGGTTCTAATGAACTATTGCAAAGCCACGGGAGTGAGAATGGAAAGCGCGCTCGGAACGGTGCAAATCGATTTGAATATTTTATTTGGAAGAAAATGACATTCGGTGGCCATTTTAAGTCACAAATTCATCTAATGATACGTTTCTACGATGGTAAGAGATGGAAGTAGAATATATGGTACGAAGGTAAGACGTACTACAGATACGTTGGAATATTAAATTTTGTACTAAAAAGATACTTATTTACTTAAAATACTTTTCTTAAATTAAAATTTTTAAAATATTTTTAAATCGATTTCTATCTTTAAATGGAACTATTTAAGAGAACATCAAGAGACGATAGAACACATTTGCAGCTTATCAAACTGTCATTAAGTTGAACAAACAATTAGAATGGATTCGAAATCCTGCAGCTAATACTTTTTCCTTCAAACAACCTACATCAATATTCTTTCCCAATGCACTTCCGACAGCTCGTAGCGCATATAAATCACTTTTCATCGATCGTTTCCCGACGAACCAACGACGACTACCTAATCAATAAGCACCCTTGATGCGAACGGACCAACTAACCTGTACCACCTAACCCGCTCGCACAGTTTGTTAAGCTTCGATGACACCTCATCAGACACTTCCCCTTTTCGAACGATTCACCTGTCAAGTGACGATCCTCGTGGCCTGGCCATTCGCCCTACGACTCTCAGGCGGAGCGTGCAATAATTTATCCAACGACTCACCATCAATCAAACGGTCGAAAGCCACCACCTGACCCTCGTGCAGTACGTGGTGAGTTTTCCTCAACCTTTTCAAAGCAGGATGCAAATAATCTGTCCCTCATTTTTCACTTTCTCCCGTTTTTGGACTGGCGCCACGCGTCCACTGATGACGGGATCGTTGTTGTTGTTTTTTTCGCCCTTACTATTTGCATGGCAGCATGCAACACTCAAGCGAGGAAAAGTGTCGTTCAAACACACTCTTCTGGACATGGCCGATATTGAAACACTGCCAACGGTCTCAAAATCTATCATCGATTTTGTTCATCGATGTCGTAGTGAAGTTCTCACTTGCCGGGTGAAACTCTATTAGTAAAGCATATTTTAAATAGCTACACTGAAAAATATGTTTTCCATACATATTTTCAAAAACCCCATCGTTGATAACCACCTTAAGCGTCTAGTGTATGCACGCAACAGTAAGAATTTCTGAAGCAACAAGCAGTCTCGTGGGATTTTGGATTTTGCTCATTAAAAACATTTTTTTCAGTATAATCAGTATAATAGCTCATAGCTCAGTAAGTAGCGCTTCAGTATAATTTTTCATTTCCAAAGTATAAACCTATACAAACATAATAACAAAATCTTGAAATAAAGAGGGAAACAAACGAACCGAAAACGCTTAAAGCATAGATAGAATGACGATTTCGTTATGTTTGCGAGTATTAACAAACTTGTTGAATGTAGCGAATAGGACGTCACAAAACGTTTGTTTCGATTTTTGTTTTAAAACTGATAATATATTTTCAAAACATTAAAAACCAATGAGTAATTGTTTTGTTCAAATTTTCAAAGAGTGCAATAAGTGATCATATTTTTTTGTTTTCTTTTCTTGTTCTGTTTGTCAATGTCAATGTTTCGCTGATAGTAAATATTTTTCATTATTTATGTAAAAAAATATTCGTATTCCTTTTTCATGAGCACGTGCTATTCAAACAATATTTATTATTAGACTTCGAACTATTGTTTATCATGCACCCGTACCATTTGTTGTTTACAGTTTTTTTTATTCATAATATATGAATCTGATCAGCAACAAAAATGCAGTTTCATATTTTATTTGCGGCCAAGAACTGCCAAGATGTGTATCGGTTAACTAATATCGGATAGTATTTTCATTTTTAAAATGTTATGTATTGTATAAAAATTTATCAAACCATTCTTCATTAAAACTTCAGCTCAAAATAATTGTAACAAAAATGTTATATAATAATATTCAAATTTTGGTAACCCCTGAAAGAGCTACAAAAAATGCTTTTAAATGTAACGGCTACCAATCTGAGTCATGTCACGAGAACGACACCGCACGATTCAACCTATAAAATATGCGCAGCTGAAAAAGATAATCCTTCCCAAGAAAAGGGAAGATTCAATCAAAGGTTCTTGAATTGTTTATCGTTCATTAGAAGAACCAAAACAAAATGTTCTCTAATGGAGTATTGTTCGGAGCAATTCGTGTAATGTGTTTATATTCATTTTATAATAATTCAAACAATTATAATTTATAAAGACAGGATTAAGACCNATGACGGGATCGTTCTTGTTGTTTTTTTTCGCCCTTACTATTTGCATGGCAGCATGCAACACTCAAGCGAGGAAAAGTGTCGTTCAAACACACTCTTCTGGACATGGCCGATATTGAAACACTGCCAACGGTCTCAAAATCTATCATCGATTTTGTTCATCGATGTCGTAGTGAAGTTCTCACTTGCCGGGTGAAACTCTATTAGTAAAGCATATTTTAAATAGCTACACTGAAAGATATGTTTTCCATACATATTTTCAAAAACCCCATCGTTGATAACCACCTTAAGCGTCTAGCGTCTACGCACGCAACAGTAAGAATTTCTGAAGCAACAAGCAGTCTCGTGGGATTTTGGATTTTGCTCATTAAAAACATTTTTTTCAGTATAAGCAGTATAATAGCTCATAGCTCAGTAAGTAGCGCTTCAGTATAATTTTTCATTTCCAAAGTATAAACCTATACAAACATAATAACAAAATCTTGAAATAAAGAGGGAAACAAATGAACCGAAAACGCTTAAAGCATAGATATAATGACGATTTCGTTATGTTTGCGCGTATTAACAAACTTGTCGAATGTAGCGAATAGGACGTCACAAAACGTTTGTTTCGATTTTTGTTTTAAAACTGATAATATATTTTCAAAACATTAAAAACCAATGAGTAATTGTTTTGTTCAAATTTTCAAAGAGTGCAATAAGTGATCATATTTTGTTTTCTTTTTCTGTTCTGTTTGTCAATGTCAATGTTTCGCTGATAGTAAATAATTTACATTATTTATGTAAAAAAAATATTCATATTCCTTTTTCATGAGCACGTGCTATTCAAACAATATTTATTATTAGACTTCGAACTATTGTTTATCATGCACCCGTACCATTTGTTGTTTACAGTTTTTTATTTATTCATAATATATGAATCTGATCAGCAACAAAAATGCAGTTTCATATTTTATTTGCGGCCAAGAACTGCCAAGATGTGTATCAGTTAACTAATATCGGTTAGTATTTTCATTTTTAAAATGTTATGTATTGTATAAAAATTTATCAAACCATTCTTCATTAAAACTTCAGCTCAAAATAATTGTAACAAAAATGTTATATAATAACATTCAAATTTTGGTAACCCCTGAAAGAGCTACAAAAAATGCTTTTAAATGTAACGGCTACCAATCTGAGTCATGTCACGAGAACGACACCGCACAATTCAACCTATAAAATATGCGCAGCTGAAAAAGATAATCCTTCCCAAGAAAAGGGAAGATTCAATCAAAGGTTCTTGAATTGTTTATCGTTCATTAGAAGAACCAAAACAAAATGTTCTCTAATGGAGTATTGTTCGGAGCAATTCGTGTAATGTGTTTATATTCATTTTATAATAATTCAAACAATTATAATTTATAAAGACAGGATTAAGACCTGTACCAATGTTCAGGGTTCCAATTAAGTTGTTAAAAAGTATAACTGAAAAAGACTTTCACTTCGCGTTCGCAATAAAACATCAGTTCACAATTCACGCACACACCTGCACTCATTCCAAAATCAATTATTGTGATTGCAGAAGAATAGCACCGCAATTATAAACCTGTTGTGAAGGTGGAGAAGTTTAAGGTGAAGGACTTTGGTCAAGCTCATGGATAGGGTATAAATGCATTCACTTTCTACGATTGATACACTCAAGCCAGTAGCCTTGTGCAACTAGCAGCTGTGATATGTTCTCATACACATGTGCTTTCTCGTATCGATTAGACGGTCTGCTGCATACAGGCTTTATCAATAATGCACCTTACCATGCTGCATTGTGATTGTGTTCCAACGATGAACAAATACAACAAGACATTTGTTTGCCGATTAACGATCGTCGATATGTTTGTGTATGTTTGCAAAATTGTAATGTACGCGAGTACATTTTTAAGAATGGCACTGCTTTTGTGCCATCTTCTCCCATTCATAGCCGAACTACTTTTTTGGTTTCTACACGCGAATGTTTCTGGCATCGAATCAAGCGTAGGCTGAGGTCTGTTCAATGTTACTTTAAAACAATGAAGTAAGCACTTTAAATCATCCAGTATAAACGGGGTTGTTAGCTGGGGATGTTTGATAGAGGATGGATCGCGTCGTTAAGTCCTCTAACATTATGGTTTTAAAATATTATTTTTCTTATATGGTCTTTCACAGATTCTTTTTGAAGGTTTAGCTAAGGAATCGTTTTAGAAAACCTAAAAATACTCAGTTAGTGATACTAAACAACAATTTAGAAATATGATTTAAAAAACCATTAGAAGGTAAAAAGCAGAAACTGTCTGTAAAACTGGTTTATAAACTTTGAACCATTTTTAAGTTTCTGCATTTATTAGTTATTTGCATGTAGATAAGTACACTTACCTACTTTTAGCTTTAAATCATATCCCATGACATCCCGTGATATCGCGCATTAAAATCATCAGCCCGTGACAGATGTCAACATTACCCAAGTAACATTGTCTTCAAAAATAGTTTAACAAAACATTTTTACTAGTTCCTCCGTTGCGTAAGGTGAGTAAAACGCAACACTGTAGTTGGCAAGTCGAGCTTTATATTGAAAAAAAAAATCAACTGATCCAATGCTACGCGATCAAAATACTCTTCTTAAGGCATGTAATTAATATTTCAAATCTCTTCAGCTTATTAAAAGAACGTATTGTGAAACATTGGAAAGAATACCCTCTCTTGTTGATGCTGGATACTATCGATTGTAGTAATCGATATTACTAGCACGAGTGCAGACAAGTAACAGTCGTGTGCAAAGGAAACCAAGTCGTTAGGGAACCATTCGTTCCATACGAAACATATGTTTCGATCATAAAAGAAGAGACAAAAAAAAACATCAAGCTTCCCATTAAATTTGGCAAAAGGGATTTAGAGCCGGTTCTCTCCCTTAGGCCATCTTTGTCTTTCATCGTTAGCGAATCGCCACACCGACCTCACCAGGCCACAAAGGTCATTTTGAACGTCTTTGATTCTGATAGCTTCCTACCATGTGCTTGTTTATTTTGTTCCCCGAGGGGAAATCCCAACAGATAACGCAGCACAGCAAATGCAAACCATCCATGGCCATTCCGTGAGCGTGAGTATGAAGTTCCTCGTCAGCAGACGAATTTAATGCTACTCGATCCCGGTCTGAAATAAATCATGTCCCTATCAGTAGCTATCATCACGTTACGTCATCAGCTTTAATCATAATCGAAAATTTGCGGACTTGTGTTGCAAATCAAACGATGCTTCGAAATAAGTTTCCCGTGCTTAGTTTCAAGCATCAATCTTTGCTTTATTTAGAACTTCATATACCAATCACAAAACTATTGGAATGCAACATCACTCATTACTATCATTGCCTGCTATACATTTTGAGGAGCTGCACTCTTATTGTTCAGTTTCTTGGTCAGCAATTCCTCCTTGCTGACTAAATTCTGCAGTGTAGCGTTTACTTTTTGCAGCGCCTCATCAGCCTCCCCGTTAAGCTTCTTGAGACGCGCATTTTCCTCCAACAGCTGTGTTTCCTGCTGGTGATACATTTCAATATCCCGAATGGCGCGTCTTTGCTCGTTCTGTTCTTCGACGTACAGATCTTCGTACTTCTGTACGATGATGCGCAACAATTCCAGTAGATCCGGGTTATCTGTTACATTAAGCCCACCGGCTGTCTGGACCAGCTCACCTTTCAACTGATCATACGAGTTCTGGACGATCGGTAGATGCTCCTCGAGTGCTTTCTTTCTTTGAGCCAGCTGAATCTTTTCCCGGTTTCTACGCGTTTCCGCATCAATATGTGTACCGAACTGGTTCCGAATCGATTCCACCTTCTTCTGACGCGATTTATTTTCTTGCTCACATTCGGCACGCTCCTTGTCGGACGGTTGGCCGGAGAATAAACCGTGTTCCTTATGCTTTAACTTGATCAGCCGATCAGCAAACGGTGCTGTAAGATCCTCACAGCAGAACGGACCGCTGCGCAGAGTTGTGTGCGTACATATTTCATTATTCCGTCCCGTAGCAGCACGAACCGTCGTTGTTGCGACTGTTTTCAAGTGTGAGTTGCTCTTGAAAAAGGCCTTTAGTGTGTCACAATGGAAACCATTACCATGAAGGTCGAAACTAGCGATAGAACTGGAAAACTTTAGAGTTTTCTCGATAAGAACGAGCTTGTTGTTACTTAAATTGATCGATCTTGCATTGACGGCCGCCATATACTCTGGTCCCATAAATGCAAGCTTGTTCGAAGATAAGTCTAACGTATCTAAATTTGCAAAGACAACGTTTCTTGTATTCTTAACATCGAAAATAAAGTTGAACTCCAAATATAGGTACTTTAGCGTATAAGCCGAGTCGGCCAACTCCGCGAAATCTACCACATCTATCTCGTTCAGCTGGAGATCTAAGTACTCAACATTCTTACGGCAAGCATTGTCCAGGTCAAGCAGTGAACCGATCTTGTTGTCGGCCAGATAGATTTTCTTACTTTTAACACTTTGTGTACCGCGGTAGACATCGAAACACCTTACCCTCGAGATATTATTGTTCGCTGCGTGCAACGTCTCAATGGACGATGCAACAAACACTTCCTTCACAAAATTATTGTTCAAATCGACCGTTTTCAAATTTGGAAGCATCTGTAGATCCAATATTTCGTAAAACACATTTGAAGACAGATTCAGAAGCTCCAGTTGCGTGAACTGTTGCAAATCTGCTACATTTATCTGGGACAAAACATTGCCACTCAAATCCAGCTCTTTTACGTTCCATGCGTTTGAACTGATGCTTGCCAATGCGATCGATAGTGTGCTGTCCGTCACCTTTTCGATCTTGTATTTGCTTCCCAACTGTTTCACCTGATGAATTGCACCGTGCACCGCTGATGTGGCACTGCAAGATTATTTTTTCATTTATCAATCAACCTTTCAAAGGCATTCGGGATCAGTTAACAACATCATCTCTTACCAAACGAGCACTATGAACACTGTACAAATCCGCAACGGCACCATCTTTCAACGTATTGCTTCGATCGCCGGTCGCTCAAGACTAACTCTGAGCTGAGCTGTAAATTTATGCCAATGATTTACCAAGACACTGGGGAATTCCTCGTGATAAGGTCTACCAGCGAGGTCATGTTATGTTTGACACCAGAGTTCTCCCTAGAGCTAAAGCAAAGTACTTCCATGTCATTCAGACTTCTAGCTCATCGGGGTGCTTTGTCAATGGCAATTCTTTTCCCATGAAAGCATGCATTAAGGCATATGTGATAAGGTTTGATGCATTGGGAATCCTTGTAAAAGATTATGAACCTTTTCGTTTCGCAATATAAAAAGTATGAAAATGAAATTTTCACATAACTATTAAGCTTAAATGTTTTAATTAAACTTAACGATAAATGTGTAGATATGTGTTCATCAGTGCTTAAAAAAAAGTAGTAAAGTATTCGTCGATAGTATTCGTAGTAGGAAGAAAGTAGAAGAAAGTATTAGTAAGATTTTGTCCGTAGCGTTAGTGGGCGATAGCGATTTGTGAGAAATGCACGCACTTGTTATTACTTGTTAGTTGTACAAATAAATTAGAGATGCGCAATTGTGAGTAGTACAGTGAGGCACACAACAAATGGTACAACTGCCACAGCTTCGAGTTCCAATAATGATATGTATGTGTAGGATAGGATATAGGATAGGATATGTATATTTTCTTGAATGTTTAAAAAATCAACAAACAAATTTTTAAAGCGAAGTTACATAAAATCATTTAACAGATAATTTAAGGCACTATAGTGGAACGTAATTTTATTGTGTTAATTATTTTTATTTCTAATATTTTTTATTTTCTATTATTTTGGCGGTTTCGTATCAAAGGACCAGTTTCAAATCTTGAGCTGACTATCCGACGAGATGGTAAAAATAAATCTAGATACGGCAATATTCAGGAAAAATAAAAATTGTTATCAAATTAGCATAGAAACCGTTTAATTTTTAACATTATAATAAGTTTTTGGCTAACAGAAGTTACAAAAAAAATCTTTCCTAAATCAACACCTTTTATTAATTATATCTTTTTTTTCGTAAAATTATCGAAAATACCCTATGAATCCCATTAAAACATTACATACGGAAAAATTAATTCAAGTGTCATTCTACCTGTCAACAGGCGAAAACCAAAATGTCGCTATCGGTTTGCATCTCACAGTAGTAGAAGTGAATAGCATTAAATTAAACAATATTACCCAGCTGTATCTACTTAAGAACTGTCACTGAGTGCAACATTAACATACCATTACTACACTTACTACCGCCAACGCATTTTGCAAATATTTCTTCAACCAACAATAAACTTGCCAAGTTCTGTCGTTAAGTTAAACATAACGCTTTCGAAAATCCAGAGCTGTCAAACACAAACGACATTATTTACGTGTTTCATATGAAACATTCACTTTAAAAAGTAATTAGTCCGTGTTTTGTTTTTTTTGTTTTGTTTGCTTGTTCCCCCTTTTCTTTTCGTTTCATTAAAGATCCATCTACTAACATGTTCTGGCTGATCCAACGCATCATGGTACTGATCAGCATCAGTCTCGAGCACAGTGTATCGAACACGCACCACTCACAGTAAACAAAGTGACAAAAATAATACCGAAACCAGGTCAACAAACGTGAACTCACCATCACCATGCGACATGATCATGCTGGTGTTAGCGTTTTTTTTTTAGCAGCGAACAACAACGAACGAGTCAAGCGAAGTACTAAGGCAACCGCACGCTCTACACACACAGTTGGCTGGTGGTAACGATCGGTTAATAATTTTATGACCAAACATAAATATTAACGTCAATGTACACCGGGTGGCTCGTTCCGTTAAGCCCTTTCGAAAGATAAAATATATGTCTTCGCACATTTATTAAGAGTGACACATGGGCAGCAAAATATTGTTGTAAAACAAAGATAAACGAAATTAAATTTTTGTTTGATGCTTGTCGATTTAGGTAGTTTTGATTTTATAACTAAACTAAAGGGAAGTATCTAACTTTTGTAATCCGCCATTTATGCCTGATCATCAGATAAACACACCAGATGCCTTACTCGATGCCAGATGTTTTTTTGTACTTCCTATCGCACAACCAAACCGATTGTTCTCTCTTCAAAAATGCGGGATAATACGCTTAGACGTGGCAGCAAAAAAAAAATCCCACCAAAAACCAACTATTTTCTCACATCTGACAAATAAGGCAGTCCATTCAAAACGGAACTATCGCTTAGACATTGAACACTTTTTTATCAACTTTTAAATCATCCCGTTCTTACGTAAAACGTATTGAGTCGTTTCGCTTCGTGTTAATCAATAGCTGATGTTTTAGACAGCAACGACAAACAAAAAAAAACAGGCATTTCATCTCATTTAACAATCAACCATAAAATTTAAATTGAAAACATATTCTTGAAGATAAGAAGAAGCAAAAAAACTGTCTATCACTGTGAGTTATTCAACAATAAGTATTGCTTTGAAATAAATAAAATAAAAACACACAAATGCACACATTCCTCACTTTGCAAGCACTAATTAACACGACACAATTTTTCGTTAATAAGCAAATTGTGTGTAATGATAAACATTTTTTACACGTGCGCGCTCAACACATTGCCCCTAGCATGCAGGCAATCCGCATAGCATAGGTCGGGTGTGTAAACAGTTAGCAAAACACTTTCGATACTTTGACTAATCAGCGAAACCGCACGTTTGTGTATGCGCCCGAAAGTGTTGCACTGTGTGCATGGAACTGCACGTATTTCGTATGCACTTTTCACACAAACTTCAACCCCGCACACATGTAGGTCAGCTGAACACCTGTGTGCTTAATATGCATTGTCTGGTGCAGCAGACAGTACGCCTTTCTTTGCTTTCCGTTGCGTCTTGTTAACATTTCTTGTCGCGTTCGGTCGTGCATTGTTGCATAAAATTTGCTAACCCTCTCCCTACTTAAGAACGGCCATTGGTGCACACTCAACCCAATGTTGCTATTGCTTTATGGCAATGTTTATAAAATGTCTCCTCCCTCCCGGATTTTGCATTTCCGTAACTCTATCGTCTGGTTAGCACATTCTACCACTCTACCCTGTTGTTTCACATTCCAGTTTGGTTTAAAATGTTTAATGAAAAATGAAACTGTAGCAACACACACGCAAGCAAATGTTCGATAATGCTTTCTTCCGTCTGGTAGTGGGGAAAGAAGGGAAAGGAACCTGATCGCGAGTCATTACCAGCTGAGCCAACACACACACACACCAAACACACGCTACAACCCGTTTCGCAAGTAGTAAGCGAAATTGGTTTGATGAAGTTGAAGGTCTGGAACCAACCACCACACCACCCGGCCGGCGAACGTGCGATGATCAAGTTCAGCAACTGTAACCAAACTGGATGTGTAATATGATAGGTAGTGTTTCTGTTATTCTCGTACTTTATACGTTATCTTTCATTTGCTCGGAGTATAAACATTGTTCAAACTTCGGTTGAGCGAGTTTTATTCTTCACAATCATATCCAAGTGCCTGGTTGTAGACAACTCGTTTTATTAACTTTTTTTTTATCTCTGCACTAAATCGTTTTTATCGATCATCTTTTTTGTGGGTGCGCTGCAACGTGTTAAGCGCAATTTCTTATGCATTATGCAAGATCATTGTGTTTTTTTTTTGCTTTGCATGTGCGTCTGTCCTATGATACATCTTTCGCAATCGCACAACAAAAAAAAAGGTACATCACCCTCTAGTGGGTCATCCCCACTTGAACACAAGATTCATTTGTCTCACGACCAAAAATAATAAATATACACTGCCCACACACTTAAACACTTTTGCACAGCGTCATACGCGTGTAGTAATTTTTGCACTTACGTTTTCTTTCTCTTTCTGCTTGAGTTTGATTAGCAGTGATGACCAAACAGTGACACAAACGATGCAGCTCTACGATCAGATGTTTTGTTGCGTTGCCTTAACGCAACGATTGCTTTCTTCCGATGCACCAGGCAATTCTGCGGCAAATGTAAGCGCACACACACACACACTGTCACCCACCCTTGATGCTGGATCAACGGGCTGGGATGAAAGAAGGTACGTCACGATCGTGTCGAATTGGCTACGATTAGTAGTCGGCGCAATAGTAGTGGTAATGATCGTAGTGATAGCAGTAGTAGCAGCAGCAGCAGCAGCAACAGCAGCAGTAGTAGCAGCAGCGATAGCTTTAGCAGTAGTGATAGCAGCAGAAGTAATAGCAGTAATAGCAATGACAGTAGATATGGATCTTTGGCCGAAAATTTTCATTCCCCTATTCTGCCTTCCGTTTCAAAACACACTCGGCTTCTTTTTAGGACCTTTTTTATAAGCTTAATTTCTCTTCTGGCAGCGCTTTTTAAGGACCTCTAAGATACACATTCACTCCACCAGCCACCAAACACTTATGCACCTACAGCTGATGGCACACAAACAGCTGACGAACGATGGATACATACACGTGCGCACACATACACCTTTTAAAAATGCACACAAAACAATACACGTACGCACAGACACACATACACACACAGCACGGGCAACGGACGGCCGGTCGTCGTAGCCAGCGAAGAGGAGAGATAGAAACAAAAACCAACCAACAATCACGGTTCGCGCCAAAAGGAGGCGCCCACTATTTCCTTGCGAAGCGTACAGGATGCACTAGGATGCATCCACGGTGCAACCATTTGGGCACGCAACGCGGCAGCGGTCACTTCTAGCGCGGGTTCAAAACTAGGAAACCGATCCTAACACCGCGACGCGAACACGGACGGCCACATCCGCACGCTTTGAGAGGAAATTTTGAAATGAACCGTCGCTGAGTGCCGGCGTTAAGCGGGACCCTCTGTGTACGGTGGAGCGCATGCGGGTACACCGCTGCACTAGACGATTCATCCGAACCGAACCGCTTTTTACCTGGATGAACTGGTTCGCCCGCACGAAACAAAACAAAGCAAAAAGGGTTTTGTGTTTTCATTCACCTGTCTTTTGTTTCGAAACGCGTTTTGGGTTTAACGGTTGTGAAACAGAAGTTTGAAAACGCAAATTAGTAAGGTCTGTGCTTCAATGGAAAGAACATTGAAATGTATGTAGAAAATGCACAAATGTAAAATGATAAGAGAATACTACGATCCTGGTATCATTCTTACAAATTATACGAATTTTGAAATGCGTTTAAGAAATTGAAGAAAACTTTAAAATACTTTTTTTACTTTGGCTTGTACTAAACAAAATATCACTTATTCCATCAGTTGATTTAAAGCTTTCTAACTGTTATAAAAAATTACAGTGACTATGGGCTGACGTAGACAATAGAAAGGCCGTTACAGAATTATACACTAAACACAAACTATTTACTAAACTGTTCGTTTTAATTCCTTCTATTATTGCTGCTCTATTATATATTGTTCCTGGTTGGTTCTACCTCTCCAATTTTGATTATTTGTTTGTTTTTTTTTNTTTTTTTTTGTTGACAAACATACATTTTGTTATTAGAAAAAAAAATAAAGAAACCAATTTGAATTTATTTGTATTGATTGTCTCACAATATTTTGTAAAAAAAAAGAACTTCAACAATCGTTTTCCTGTACAAATGTTAAACCAATAAAAAAACCCAACAAACTTTACCTTCAAAAATGTAGACACATGCTATGCGTCCTGTATTGAGCTTCCGAACCTGCACACAGCAATGTTAAACTAAACGTACCACCTTCCCAACTGAATCGAGAAACGAAAGTGATCCAAGGATGCTGAGTGTGTGCACTTACTTTCTCACGTCTCACTACTTGGCGCTGAATGAGCGCTGAGCGTTGCTGCAGGGTTACTACCCCATATTTTCAAATGCTGGTTGCCCGAACAGCTAGTTGGTGGTTTAATAAATATGGAAGGTTTTTTTTTAAATATTTTTTGTTTACAATACAAACATCAAGTAATTTAATTTGTTTATAACTTAAAAACTTTGCATATAAAAATACCCCATTTTCCCATGGTGCATTTCGGTACCAAAATCTCTGTAATTATTCTGCAACAAAGGCAAGATCTCCAAACCATCGTGACAGCACAGTTTAAAAATCACCCATCTGCATCTTCTCACACAAAAACGGGGAGTTCATTCACCATCGAGACGTGCGAGAGCTCTCTCGTTCTCACGGGTGCCTTGTTGACGATCGTTTTGTCTTCGTGCTCCAGTCACTAGCAAGCGGCAACATCGCGTTGGTCGATCGGGTGTTCGGATTTCCCTCTCGAATGCACTTTCCACGACGGAAAATATACTGTGCCACCGTATGATTTTCCTCTACTGCAAAAACCTATTCGCTCTACTATAGCGTCTATTTTCTTCCATTCTTAACCCCTGCTTCGTTCCCACACTTTTCACGCTTCGTAACTTTATGGTAGCCGGCATTCTCGACTCGTTATTTTTAAAATCTAACCATGTGCTACCGGAGGCACCGGTAGAACAAGCACACACACACACAAGCGCGCATTTGAGAAAATCGAACTGACCACATGTGACGGGTAGAATGTTTTCCCGAGTGACGTCATTCATATCCCGCGGAGTGTGTAATGCGTTTCGAACCACCTGACCAGCACCGCACCGGGTTGAACAAATTCAATGCATGTGTGTGTGTGTGTTTTTTGTTGTTGTTGCACGCCCAGTATTGGATTGCTTGGAAATGGTGAAAATATTTTACACTCAAGGCATCAAGCGCACTAGGGTTGACTTTTCACTACAAATCGGCCGCATGTAATTTTGTGGAATGTTTTATGGATGCAGTTTGTTTGGTTTGCGGCAATGGTTCGCCTTTCGCAAAGGGCCAAGGATAGAGAGAATCTTTCCACCGTTCCATCATTCCAATAGTCTATATAAAGGTCACACGCTAAACTTGGAACTTCATCACTTTCTTCATGCAAGCAAAAATGCATTTATGTTTGTTTATTTTTTTAAACCACCCACCCCATGGGGGTGGTTTTTCTCTTTTCATCCCCACATGCATCGGTCCATAAGTTCAAAGGTTTTTTTTTTGTTTTTG
This sequence comes from Anopheles parensis, assembly GCA_016254315.1. Lineage (NCBI taxonomy): Eukaryota > Metazoa > Arthropoda > Insecta > Diptera > Culicidae > Anopheles > Anopheles parensis. Next base: position 32,480,402 of record CM028127.1, read on the forward strand.
ATACCCGGGAACAAAACGACCGGCACAAAACTTCCCTCTGTATACTGGCTACCCGTATGCAAAACGGGCATGCACTGTAACAACGTGTAAAAATACGCGGGGGTCATACAGATCCTAAATTTGGAACGGTATTTTTGTCGCAAAGCGAACATTTTCTACGGCTTTTACTTTTCCTGCACTTTTCCCGTCTGCAACATCTATGGCGTGGAGGAAAACATGTGTTCGTGGAGAGTAGATTTCACCAAATGTTTATAGGGGATTTACGTTATGTCCTAATATTTATGTTACAATTGTTTAAACGTTATTTAATTTTAAGTGAAATATTACAAAAATAAATATATAATTTTTGACATCCTTTTCAAGTGAAACATTTTTTTAAAGAATGTGTTTAACTTATTGTGTGATAATGTAAAAGAGTTATACAATTATTTCCTTCCATCTGTATATGGCTAGCAAAGATTCACTAACATAAAAAAAATATCAGTTCTTGCTTTGCTGTTATCTGACTTCATCTAGAAAAAAAAGTGTCAGCCTGAACTGCAGCAGAGTTTCAACGCTTGTTTCAATAATCTGCCAGAAACGCTATACGTCGTAAAGGACAGGCTATTGAATCGTTGCCGGAAATACTTCCTGGTATAGTGGAAAATATCAAATTCTTCCACTGTTAGCCAACAAGATGGGAATACGCGGAAAGGAAACGATCGTATTTCTTGAATAATGTTTGGCAATGATTTCTAGAACGACCGAAGAAACATAAAAATGTGTTGATTTATAGAAAGTAAGATGATGTTACGACACGAGACAGATTGACACAACGAGGGCTTTGGATCGAACGAAGAAAAAACAGCGCTAGTATTCAACTGAATGCTGATAAATCTAAACACATGTATGTAATGTAATACAATTCATGTAATTAAGATGAGAAGTAATATGCCTATTTTTTATTTTAACTAAACTAACCCTCTGTACAAAAGTTCTTCTCAATGAAATTATTAAGGATTAATGAAAAATGATGGAAATAACACAATATTTTACCAACTTTCAAAATAATTTTCATACTATATATTTCTCGAACTCATGTTTTATAATAAAACCGCTACGCTTTTCCTATTAGAAATCAATGGTATTCTCAAAATTAAAATAAACTCAGCATCAATATAGCGCTCTGTTAGCTGCATTAAATTTTCACACTTGTAAGAAAAGAATCAAAATATATCCCAATTTTCGTGCAAATAACTGTCAAACATAAATGTGCTCCAATCTACCACCTGCGAATAAAATTACTGTCTGCAAATACGTAAAACGATCCTCCTTCAAATATTACAATCGTTTCAAACTAATGGGTATTCCCTATTCCCACACTTCCACCACTCAGATTTACCATTTAACTCGCGTCAAACAAATTCCAGTCGCGTGATGTGTCGTTTAAATCGTTCCACAAAAAAAAAAACAAAATTTCTCGACCACCTGAGAACCCGTCTGTTTGGTTAACAAATTAACGGCGCATCATAATATCCCCGTTCGCAAACATTCCATTTCTTCGGCACGTTCAGGATGACACATGTGCTTGTGTTCAAGCGCGTGAAACTCGGGCAGCATTGCGCACTTATTATCATTATGCTCATAATTAGTGCCACCCTAGACACCACGTCTGCACGCTGGCCAGTGATCAAAAATTTGCTCACGACTCCCGCACAAAACTGATCATCATTAAGCGTTCGTTGGGACGGGCGCGGAATCAATTCGTTTGAGTTGTAAATATTGGTTTAAACCAAAGTAAATATTGTTCAAGAAATTGTAAAACCCAGTCGAGTGTTTTGTTGTTCACCATTTTCGGGCTGCCCGCCCTCGACCACTTACCTCTTAATCTCGTCGGAAATCTTCTTGCGCACTTCCTCATTTTCGGTGTAGTGTATCTCGGTCGAATCGAACCGCACAAAGTCCACCTTCGATTTCTTCACGATTGTCGTGTTGCTGCACGGTGCAAGGCTGGCTGCTGTCGGTGAATTGGCACCATCATTTACACCCTCATCGATGGTAGCCACCGTTGATGGAAAACTCTCTCCAGCGACCATACCACTGCTTCCACCGGGACTGATGGTGGTAACTCTGGACTTTCGTGATACACGATCCTTGGTTGTGCGGTGACGCGTGTCCTTCGCGTTCGTCGACGACAGTGAGATCGCCGACGGAGAGGATGGTATTAGACCCGCGACCGGTGGAAGTGGTGACGAAGGCATCGAAAGGATGCGCAACGATACATTCTTAGCGCTGCTACCGTTAAAGTGCTTCGGTTGCCCATCCGGATCGGACGGAACAGGTTCGTTCTCGAACACGTCCTCCATTGCGATGCTTCTCATCGGTCGCTGCGTCAGCTTAACGGCACTATTGGTAACCTTACGTCACTTTTCGATCTACTCTTCGCTGGCACGTTACACTTAGGTATGCTATTGTTTGTATGATCTACAGTCACACAATAGCGCCATCTCGCGTAATTAACGATCGCACGCAGGATCGAATTATATTGATTGCAATAGGCTTTTAAGTAGAACTGAGGCTACCCCTTGCAGCAGAGTTGTTATGCGTGGCCCATTTTGTTATGTTATATATTATCCAGCATTTATTTGCCTGTAATGGAAACAATAGGAAATATAACGTTAGTAAACAATTTTTTGTAGATGTTTTAGATTCAAATAAAACGTCACACATGTTTTGGAAAAATAGTAACACATGTATGTTCTTAATATTATACGCAGTGAAAGTTATTCGATGCACTACCTGCAACGATTAGCATTTTATCACTAATCAATCTATTCTGCAAAGAGTAATGAAATGATTCAACGTCTGGCTTTCGCACTAACCTGCAAAACTTGTCATTCGCTTGTTTGCATAAGTCTGGCACGACCTTGTCTGAACAAGCTTTACCGTCAGACAAGTTTGACGCACTAAGCTTCCAGTGTCCAGTAGCTGGACAGACGGCGTCATTTAACCATGTCAGCGCTAAATTATGACACATGATCTTATCATTTATCCGTTTGACATGTTAATAGGTACGATCGAGCGTTGAAATCAACCCCGCGCCTTGGTCGTTATCGCGTGGGAAGCACACACAAAAATCAACACCGTAATTAGAAAGTAAAAAAAACGACTAAACGATCAATCTACCCCTGGCCCCTTTCCAACCAAACCCATTGCCAACGCCCGATTGCAGTCCGTAAACAATTTGCATGCAATCGAGTTAAGTGATGTGGTAAATTAAAATCAATTTAACAAACCGTTTCCTCGATCGCTTTGCCGGTTTCGAATTCATTCGCTCATGTGACAACCTCAATGGGCCACCGATCGTACGCGATCCTTGTCCATCAACGTCCCGCGGCAAAGTTCGCGCATAAATTCATAAGCCAGCCGATGCACAGGACGGACACGCGCACCAATCGCACAAATTTATCATTTCGCGCACTCCTTTCGACTCCGTTGGACAATATTTTTCGCCCAGGGAGCAATTTCTCGAACGAAACTCGCTTGGAACCTGTTTTACGATCACGGTGCGATGGCCAACGGCAGGATCATGCGGTGGGGTTTGTATGTTTATGTATTTCCATCCACCCTTTTCCACCCTCAAGCTCCCGAAAACCCCCNCCTTTCGACTCCGTTGGACAATATTTTTCGCCCAGGGAGCAATTTCTCGAACGAAACTCGCTTGGAACCTGTTTTACGATCACGGTGCGATGGCCAACGGCAGGATCATGCGGTGGGGTTTGTATGTTTATGTATTTCCATCCACCCTTTTTCACCCTCAAGCTCCCGAAAACCCCCTCCCACGCCGTACGATCTCTAATCATCGCATGGATTAAGCGACACTCGTCCGTATCGGCTGCCAAGCTCAGTGAGTTTTGCCAAGTGATTAATTAAAATTCATAAATCGAACAGCGCCACCGCCCGCTCCAATTCCATTCGACACCTCCTCCGTTCCATGTGAAGCGTATGAAGAATTTATTTTTTGCTCTGGCTTACAAACAGGCTGGTGGACGCCATCAATTTGAGCTTCTTTTTTATAGCTTTTTTTTTGTCCCGAGTCATTAGCCGATTACTGTGCGAGGAGTCTACCACCAGCTGGAGAATATTTCGTTAATCGGCACCCTGCCGGGTTGAGTCTGGCTGAGGGATCGTTTTAATGTGATGACATCGGAGCCTCTTGCCGCGGTCAGTCTGTAGCGCATTAATAGCTAATAATTAAGCGAGGAGCGTTGCAACATACTTGCAAGGATTCGAAAAGAAATGCGTTGAATACGTACTTATAATTCTATGAAACATCACAAACCAAACAGTAGAATGGCCATTAAATCAAGAAGTAGATAAATTAAATTGAATAAAAAATCCACATTGTAGGAATGTTTACATCAAATACCGTTTGTAAAACAGAAGAGAAAATCAAGCTGCGAAAGAAATTCACCTTTTGCTGCATGCAATATTTCTCGCACTTGCGTGCAACATATGCCGCAACGCAAGTTCTCATGAACAAAGCTTCGGTGTGGTGAATTCACGCGAGCTTATTCATTCATCCGAATGAATAAACTGGTGCGTGCGAGAGCTTTCAAAATGAACACAACGTAATTCATTGAACATTTTTCTTTTGTTTTTTTTTAAATTACAATAATCAAATTTTTAATTTCATTTAATATTTTTATTGAATACAAAATATTAAAAATAACATAATTAACCGTGTGAGTTGTTTTCCTTACATAGCAGAAGATCGTATCGATGTGAAATAAAACAGTCATCTTGGCACGTGACAAATCGGGTAAAGAATGCTCTCATCGCACAGGAAATTATGTGCCCTTATCATCCTGGAGACATACAATCATCGCCCAATGCACTTTCTTATCAGTGCGTTGTTTTGAATGCTCGTTTAGATTAAATCACAGTTCCACACATTATCCATCGGGTAGAGGTATGGCGATAAAATGAGCTGGTGAGTTGGTTGGCTTACCGATTGATACCATAATTATCCACTGTTTGACACTTAGATTACAAAAAGATAAAATTCAGTAATGAGAAAAGTGAGATAGCTTCAACTGCTTACAGCACAAGATGAAACCCCGTTAGGTATAATGTTTATAAATCATTATTTTCTAACTTGATTTGTAAGCGAAAGTAAAATCTACTACTCACCGCAAACTAATTCATGTGTGTTAACCTTCCACGCGTGCAGGTGATCTGCATGTTGCTTCATCGTGGGAAAGGTTAACTTAACGTAGAAGGGTTGTACACCTCCTCAGGCTCGAAGCAATCACGATAATGGAAAGGGGCAACTGAAATGGTACATATCATTTTTCAAGATAACATCACCTTGGATCATAATGCACAGCACACAATTAGCAAGCGGTAGAAGTGGGAGGTGGGCAGCATTTGTTTGGGGTTTTACACGAGGTGAAATAAATCCACCGTCATCAAATAATATTCAAACAGCTTCAAATGCAACCGACAAGCACCTCTCGCACACAAAGCTCCCGCTTTCCATGTTGTGCTTGTAGTTCCACCACATTGCCACTTTGAAATCCAAACGATTTTTAGCAGATAAGACAAGGCACTCATGTTAAAGAACTGCTGCTGAAACCATTGGTTCAGTCGCAACCCGTCTGCCACAGATGGAATATAGTGTACGGTGTACTGTATGGTTTGAGTGTGTGTGTGTTTGTGTGTTAAGCTGTTGCGGGAAAAAGAACCATTTCCCGTCATCCCCGCGCCGGTGAAGCCGACCATGTGCACGTGCCATTTATTTTCCACGCGGTAACAAATCTCGCTGCCGAGTAGCAATTTCGTACGCGCGAACGAACCACATGCAAAAACCGTGCGGTCGCCGTGAAGGTTAAGGTACGGTGCATTGGGGTGGATTCGGTGCACATAGTTCAATCTATCGTTGGTGAGCGCGGAATTTATCACTAGCCGTTGTGCAGCTGCATCGAACGAACGATGCAACCATGGTTGCGGGTGTCACTGCTGCTGTGTGTCTTCGGGTTCTTCCGCGAGCTGCGCGTTTCCGAACCATTCGTCACCGAGTTCCTTTCGGGCGAATGGCGGGACATAGAACCGGAGCAGCTGAACCGTGACGTCTACCCGATCGGCACGTACAGTCAGGTCGCGCTGCTAGTGTTTATGTTTCTGCTCACGGATGTCCTCAGGTAGGTAGGTTATGGAGAGGAAAATCCCTGTCTTTGTGTGCTACAAGGGATGGGGAAACGAGAGGAGTGACCTATTTCTTTGCCGCGAGATGTTACCATCGGTAGTGTGAATGTAGTCGGGATATCCGGGAAAAGGAGACCGCCACTTCTCCCGTTCCGAGTAAGATCTAGTGTGGTGCAATGTATTATGATCTTGTTTTTAACATTGCACTTACAATGCTTTCATTCTACGTGCCAATAGCAAAGTTGATTGATTCATTGCAATATTCGTAGTATGTTCTGTACACTGGAACAATTGTGAAAACAATCAATGCATAGTGTTTCTAAATAGCTTTTAGAAATCTGGTTTTTTTTTCGAGATGTACAGAATTCTCGAAAAATATTCCGTGATGAATTTAGGACATTCGCCGATACTAGACTCAATAACCGTTTAGAGAGTGACTCACGAAATATAGACATTTGTTAAGGAAATACCAAAGAATCTCTTTGGTAGTCAAAACGCATTAAAAGTGTAACTGCACTTGTTATCAAACCAAGTCTTATCACTTGTAATGAATGATGATGGTGATAAGATTTTGTTTTCACTGGTTAATTAAAGTCATCAAAACAACACTAAAAAAGACGAAATAGTCTTCAAAGACATAAAACAAACGCTATCGCTAGACGTTAGAGCTATCTCTTATACATATCATGTACACAAACTACAAGTCAAGAAATTTAGAGATACTCAGAGCTCTAGTTGTATAAAAGCTTACCGTCTAGAGTGTGTTATCCATTCCACAGTTCTCGTTCTCATTTTTCCGACTCATCTGACACATCTGTCATATTAGAAAGGTTTTCAAACTTGTGAGTGATGAAAGCTTTAGTCAGAATCGATTTCACCATGCAAAAGCTAGTAAAATGTGAAAGGTGTCGACATTTACTTCTACATATTCCACTTTAAAGTGAAAAGATCCAGAAAAGGTTCCTACTTCACCATTTCATCTCAAATAAAAACTCTTACAAATGTATAATATGTTTTCACTTTGCTTTTTTCAACTATCCATTAGAAATTCTTTTCAATGAATTAGTTCATATGTACTATTGATTTTGATTACCTTTTTGGATAACGAAACTATCAGATTTTTTTTTGGTTTTTTGAATTTTTTTGGTTGCATCATTCTATTCCATTTTGCTTACATTAACTTTTAGCAATACGGCCAGTCCGTTCTTCATGGATAAAAAAGATTAATTTTTATTTTCGACTAAATTAAACTATAACATTCAAGTACAGGTGTAACACTTCAATATAGAATATATTTTTTCCCCATTAATTAATCGTAATTCATACGAAGTATGGTTTTAGAAACAAAAAATTAATAACTATCTCTTACTTCGCGTTCAAAGTGAAAGTGAATAAGGTCTTTTGAACAGCAACATACGCCACGATCGGATATTATGAATAATAGCACTTTATCATTTTTCCTATTGCCAAATTCAAGAAACTACTAAAAGATACTTCAAAGAAGAGCAATACTCACAAAATATTTCAACAAAACTGTATTTAGATACTTAGCTCACATTGAGCAAATAGCTTTCGTCTACAAAATGAAACTTCTTTCTACAAAACTTCATGCTGCATCTTTTTAAGCTTTCGTGTACGAAGTTTCTGCCGACCGAAATTCCATTCCGGTTTGCAATTTAACTGAGTGAATTCATCTATTACGGGAATGTTTTCATCCTCTCATCACTGAGCCTACATCATGGAAGGCTTAAAATGTTGTTTCATTGGCAATGCATAACGCACTACTGTTTGTGTGGTTTTTTAAGAAAAAGAATAGAGAAAAAGATAACAACACATACTAACACAACACTCCAATGAGCGCAATCTGCATTTGTGTACGGACAAATAAACAACGTGCGTGATATTTCCCGTGCAGTGTGATATGAAACTGTGCCAAAACACCCACATCCCGTTCCATTGGAAACACTTTCCAAAACAGCACTTAAACTGCCAAATTAAACTGACAACTTTCCCTTCACTACACACACACACGGGTTTCGTCTTCCAGCTGCGAGCTGGCGTCATTTTTCCAGCGTTTGTATTTTTTTGCAAATGTCATAAACTGAAAACCCGGAATGAGTGTTTTTGTATGAGTTTTCACAGAGAGCAAAAACAGGACCCCCCACCCACAAACTTAACCATTTCTTTAGCAGGAAATCTTCAGCTTCTTCCCAAGTGGAGCAAAGAGAAAACGAAGAGAAAAAGTCAAAACAAACTCCCNAACTGAAAACCCGGAATGAGTGTTTTTGTATGAGTTTTCACAGAGAGCAAAAACAGGACCCCCCACCCACAAACTTAACCATTTCTTTAGCAGGAAATCTTCAGCTTCTTCCCAAGTGGAGCAAAGAGAAAACGAAGAGAAAAAGTCAAAACAAACTCCCGTCGGAGGGGGCGAGAGGAACCAACAAAAAAATTGCAACATACAAAAGCACATAGAAGTCTCGTCCGACCGAAAACTTCAATTTTATCGTTGCCTCGCGGAATGGCAACTTGGTTTAAGGAAGGTATGCGAAGCACGAGGTATACACTTCAAGCCATAAACTCTTTAAATAATTTCACGAACCTCCAACGTAAACAAAGTTCTGGTTCTACAGACGAAGGTTCCAGCCTGCGAAACTACAAGTGAGAAAAGGTTTTGGTGTAAATCGTTTCCAACACTTATCTCGTGGCAGCCACCGTCCAGCATCAAGCTTTTACGTCCCCTCCCCAAACGGGTAGCCCTGATTGCTTCAAGACGCTACCATTGCTGCCGATCTTAAGTTGAAGACGAACAGTCCAGCAGTGAGCTGTTATTTTCTTTCGCAAAACTATACTTCCTACCACAAGCAGGAAAAACGCGGAGCCGTCCATGTCCATGGCTGATGGGCAGTAGCAGCAGCTCTTCAGAAGCTAGAATAAATTGATTTTCCCTTCCGGTGACAGCAGTATCGTTTATTTCCGTCCAATTCACACATACACTCGATGGTCCTGCGGGTTGGGTGGCGGAATTACCGGGACTGCGAAGAATGGCGAACGGCGAAAGCTCCAATGCAAACAGTGGCGATGAGGGACCCATTTAAGGGACAGCTCAATCTTGGGACAGCACCACGATAACAAACGGAGTAAATGGAGTCGAATTTATTTAGTTATTTAATTACTCTCGCCGAACTTTCCACCAAAGTGCTGGATACGGTTGTGATTGAGTGTGGCGGTGACAGAATGGGCGAGAAAATCGTTCACCAAGTGCTTTTGATAATGATTAGCTATGATATTTAAGATAAGCACTGGACGAACGAGGCAGTTTCGTTTTCTTGGAAAAGCTTGGACATAACGACCATTTCCCGTTACTACTGACAGCTGGCCTACTGACAAGAAGGAAAAGGGTAAGATCCTTGAATTTGGACGAAGAATGTCATTGTTGCGAATAGGTTAGAGGGGCGGAATTTTTCCACGAACCGGTTCAAGACACATCTCGGACCAGTATGATCGGAACAGTAAAACATCCGTTCAGCTTTTGCCTGGTACCATTTGTACCTTGGCCTCGAGTGCACTGGAAAACTTCACCGGAGATACTTCTTGTGCTCCGTATCGAGAAGCACATTCAGTTTCACCCGGTGGAATGTTAATGCAATTTGAGTCTTGAAAACGGATGGGACTGGAAGGTATGTCACAAGATAAAATGAAACCCTTCAACTTTGGCTTCAAGAAAATGGCTTGTCATGTACAAATGTGAGACATGCATGTGTGGAACAGCAGTACAATGCGAAAACGATTTTTTGAAGGTTAGATATATTTCTAGTGACAAAATGTTTAAAAACTGTGCCCCAAAAATGCAAACATACCTTCCTAGCGTAGCGTTTTTTGATGAAAGTTTAAACAAAAAAAGCTCAATGAACTCCTCCTGTTTGCTTGCTTTTGCTGCAGCAAATTTCTTTTTAACGCTTCGCTACGATCCGGAAACAAAACCACACTAAACTAACTACCCATGTAGTGGCAGTTCCTCTAGTACGCTTCGTCTAAAACAACATAACCAAATCTCTCGTTTCGGCATCTTCCGACCACACGGCCACCATCTCCACCGAACTCCGGTACAGTTTTCGGCTTATTGGTGCTTTGGCGAAAAATTAAAAATTAAACCACCGTAAAGCCGTAGAGCTGCCGTGGGCTGCACTGGTACGGTCAGTTTTCGGGTTCTACGAACGACAAGGAGCAGCAACAGCTAACGTTTTGTGCACGGTACGGTTTTAAAATTTGCTCGTAACAACACAACCATGATTACATTTTCATGGATGCACCAGTTGCTTTTGTAGGGTAGGTAAACACATTTTAAACAGCAGGTTTTGACAACAAACGAGATTAACTCTTTTGCTGAAACGCGTTAAAAACAGAGCGGTTCTGAAATTGATCGTAAAAAAACTGGACTATATTTTTAAAACATTTCTTGTTGTTTTATCAAGGGAATACAGTGCACAACAAAAAGCTGCTGATGTTATGTATTCATCATTGACCATTAAACCCCTGTACAACATATCCATGAATTATTGACGTAAAAACGAGAACAAATTTTAGTACCATTTTTTTGAGATAAAATAAAACAAAATAAATGTTGTAATAAGTCACTTAATAAATTACATTCAAATTTTTAGTTTAAAAAAATCAATCAATGATTTCACCGAATAACATTTATAATTTAACTCGAATGTCCCTCTAATTATATCGGTTTTGTTGTAAAAAAAATCTGACATACTTCCTATAAACATTCAAAATTTTAAATTATAGATATTTAAATGAAAATATTTCACTTCTTTACTTTCACTATTCATTTCTTATAAGTTTCATATAAGCCATATGTTAGCCTGAAAGTAGGCAATTTACTTAACGTCGTTTCAGTTTTAGGTCTATATTGTTTACCAAAAATTATATCACCAGAATTAAAATCTTAAATAAAGTTGAAAAAATTATGAAAGTATTTATGAATGTATTTATTTTATTTGCCGAAAAATCCTACATGAGACATTAAAGAATTGATTGCCAATTGTAATGAAAAACTATGTTATGATATAACTATAAATTCCACAATAAATCCTTATGTTTTAATCACTTTTTCGAAGTTCATAAAGCACTATATCTACAAACTGATACTTCAATATTAACTTAAACAATAATAAAACAGTTTTTGTTGATAATTTTATGGCAGGAGCAGTCTATTTATGAAAAGAGCAGAATTATTTTTCCAGATTATTTGTAATAACGCACCATTTTTTTAACACATTTCCCAATACCAACATTATCTTGCCAAAAGCCATTATAAGAGCCGGTTTGTCGTCGGTGCGAATAAAAACAAACCTTCATTAGCACTACGGAACAACCTTCATCTTTCTTTCGGACAACAGCACGGTGATGCCTAGAACATATCCTGTGAAGCCCACAGCTTACAAGCATCGTGCAGGATTGAGCTACAAAGAGCCCACATTTTATCACATTAACGTTTCATTAACGGTCCTTGTCCCGTCCGCACACGCTTCAACGATGCGTAATGGCTTTTTTTGTTTCCTCTCGTTAACCCCGTTCACACGTACACTCTCGTCCTTAGGTTTTGTTCAACTAATTTCCCACCGTTTGAGCTCACGATTTGCTTCCCTTTCCTCTTTTTTCCGATCACATCATGTGCACCACGTGCACAACGGGCTACACATCGACTGTCCATCGCTGTACCGCGTCCGCTCAATCGGACAATTTGTCCCTGTGCCGGTGCCTTCATCAGATACAAATCGATAATTGTATTTTCTGCCTGCCTGGGCATCGTCATCTGGTCACTGCTGCTGTGGACTGAATCGTTGGCTGCACTGCAGGTTAGTGGTACGATCCATACCGAACCACCGGAATGCACCGGCACACAGTGACACCGAACCGTGCCGGGATCGGTGTGGTAAATATGCGAACATAAATTGTGTGCTAAAATATCTTCTCCCCGGCCGCAACAAGTGGCGGCTACAGCTGATGCCACACAACTGTGCATGCCATGAACGTATCCATCATGTACATAATCGGCAGAAGCAAAAAAAAAGAAAGAACCTTCATTTCCCGTAGATGGGATGCTTCCAATCTGATGCTCTAAACCGTTTTCCCATCGGTTAAACGACGTACTTTCGGGCTTTGCCAAGTAGTACATTGAACCGTTCGCTGCGGTATATTAACTTCTTACTACTCCCCACTCGGTAGCCTGTGAAACGAGTCTCTCCGCATCTAACCACTGAATTGCATCGTTATCATCGTTCATTTACGTTTCTTTTTTCTCTCCATTTTGTTTCCTTCCATATCGGCCTTTTTTTTTGGCTCGTTGTTGCTCTTCTCTTCCTACTCACGCATTCCACGCAAGGTCGTGCAAGTACTGTACGGTGCCTACATGGCTTCGGAGGTTGCCTACTACACGTACATCTATGCCAAGATTAGCCGGGAAAAGTATCAACAGGTGACTGGCAACACACGGGCCGCCATCCTGCTCGGCCGCTTCCTGTCCGGCGTAATCTCCCAGATACTCGTTTCTACCGGGGCGATGAACGTACGCGACCTGAATTACATTACACTCGGCAGTAAGTAGTAGAATCGTTACGATTCGCTTCCGTTTTGCTATGGCTTAGTATGCTTCGGTGGTATAAGGAGAAGAATTGCACGGAATGAAAGTTCCCTCAGCCTGGTAACCATGAACACCAACCGGGCGGTTAAGTTGATGCAGCATTTCTTGCGCTTGGAAAATGTTTCTTACTTTTGGAATTCTAGATTTTAAATTTAAAATTGTTTTCTCCTGGTAATATTATCCCGAAATATGTAGTTCTACTGCTTCCAACTCGTAATTTACATTGAAAGTAATGATTTATCGCGCCGGTAATTACTTTCACAATTTAAACACTTTTGCTCAGTAATACTTAGTAATAATTTTCTCAGTAATTTGTATTACTACTAATACCCTGTATTACCCTGTTATACAAATATACAGGGTGATCCTTTAAGTGACATTTGAAGTATTATTTTAATATTTTATAAATGTATTCACTTTGTTTTCTTAAATGTAAGATAAATACTCTACTAATTATTTGGAACGCTTTTTGGTGATTAATTCGTCTAACTGTTCAAAATGTTGTTTATTGTTATGGGTTGAATTAAGGTAATTTCTTGTCTAATGTCTACAGTTGTTTGAAGTGGTTTGGTGATTTATGTGACACTGGTCTTTACACGACAGGACAGTGTATTAAATATCAACCGAATCGTACCCCTGTGCGCAGGACTAACTATCTCGGTGAATAATTAAGGTAAGGCAATAACGGCATACCAAGACCTATTGAGGTTGTAGTGCCACAAAACAATAAGAAAAAGTTGTCTAAATTTGTTGAAAATTATTGGAATACTCGAAAGGGCGTATGTAATAAACATGACAGGACCGTGTATCAAATCGCATCCGGACCATCCATCCGGGAATTCATCATACATCAATATTAAGTAGTAACTTTGCAGGGTTTGCTGAGCACGTTGTCGAACCGAAATTTGTTCTCGATTCGCCTCGACATCGTAACTCAGATATATTATTATCTCCATACTCTGACTGATACGCGATTTATATTGTGGATGAAAGATGACAAAGACCCTGTAGTATTACATGTTAACTCCAAACCAGTCATCTTTGTAGCAGCAATCTGAGCAAAAGCTACCACACTTATTTAAATCAAGCTTAAAATTTCACAATTATTTAAATTTAGTTAAATGAAGTTTCTAAAAATAGTCAAATATGGCGATCTGTCAATCGGGGTCTCAAATTATATAAAAACAAAGAAACACCCTGTTCATAATATTAACTACATTAAATTCGATCAAACAATAGCATTTACATGCTAATAAATACAATACCAATATCTCTACAACCGCCGTAAGCCAAACAAAACAAGATCTTACTTTTCCATTTTCAACTAGACCGGGTCAAGCATTCAATCATGCGGTCAATATACCATATCCGTCCGGAGATGATTTTCTGAACCCCACTCTAACCTCATTTGTGCCAATCAAATTGATTCCATTGTCTTCTACGCCAGCATCCGCTTCGCTCCGTTCTGTCTACAGACTATACATTGTTATGCAACCAAAATGACCCCGGTCTCTATAAACATAACCATAGCCCATGGTTAGTTTGCAATCCCTAATAGACGCACCATTACATGAGATCCCATACATTTATATCCATTTAAGCTTTCATACTTTTCAACCACTGCAACATCCCGCAAATCTTCACCGCATCCGACCAACATCGGGTACTTCACAATTATTCCAATCTTTTCTTGATTGATCGATATTTTTTGCCTTCTGTCTTACTGCTTACACACACACACACACCCACACACTCATACTGCATGTGAACCTTCAAGGGATCCAGTTGGCTAACCGTTGGCCATCAATCAACTTTAAGTTTGTTCGACAGCAACCACTCCGTCCAGTGTCACTTTGATGTCTTCATCAAAGATTAAGGTTGCTCCAGAATGGTTAGCATTCTGTCTGAGATATTTGAGGTAGAAAATCAATATTTTTTTTATCAAGAGCATTGAAGCCTAATCGACAAGATGAGCTTTATTATGCTCTTGTGATGTTGATGTTTTTTGCATGTTAGAGACGAGCTTTATTGGAAATGTTGTAAACCGGAGTTGGGGCTTAATTTAAAGTTACCAAACGTACAGGAAGGACAGGGAATATGGATTTTCGTCGTAAAAAACATTCATTTTATTATTGTTTTTAATTTAATATTAATATTTACTTTTGAAAACGTTTTTGTACATTTTTGTGACATGTTCTTATCATGAGTTTTCAAGAGTCTTCTTTTGTATTGTTTTGACAGATGTAAAAAAAAAGTCATTAAATGTCGTGTACAGAATCAGACGTCAAATGCCTCTCTTGTTGGCTTTAACGACCTCTAAGGTCGCCAGCCAAGCCATTTCTGGCTTACTAAACTTTTTTTACAGCATAGCCGGATAGCCAGTCCTTGCTACGGGGCAACGGTCCGGATGGAATTTGATCCCCGATCCTATCGTGTGGACCAACGCCGTTTATCACGATCATATTCCTATCAGACGATCGATATTCCTATACCTAATGTCTATTTTTACATGCATGTAAGCTTACAAGCTCACTAATATGTACTCGCGGTAACTAACAGGTTCGCTTTTGTTGGATCTTTCCCTTCCTCTCTCACCCTCTCTCTATCCCCCCCTCTGAAGAACCTTGTAAACCGATCAAGAATGAACCGTAATTAAAAAGNATAGCATTTACATGCTAATAAATACAATACCAATATCTCTACAACCGCCGTAAGCCAAACAAAACAAGATCTTACTTTTCCATTTTCAACTAGACCGGGTCAAGCATTCAATCATGCGGTCAATATACCATATCCGTCCGGAGATGATTTTCTGAACCCCACTCTAACCTCATTTGTGCCAATCAAATTGATTCCATTGTCTTCTACGCCAGCATCCGCTCCGTTCTGTCTATAGACTATACATTGTTATGCAACCACAATGACCCCGGTCTCTATAAGCATAACCATAGCCCATGGTTAGTTTGCAATCCCTAATAGACGCACCATTACATGAGATCCCATACATTTATATCCATTTAAGCTTTCATACTTTTCAACCACTGCAACATCCCGCAAATCTTCACCGCATCCGACCAACATCGGGTACTTCACAATTATTCCAATCTTTTCTTGATTGATCGATATTTTTTGCCTTCTGTCTTACTGCTTACACACACACACCCACACACTCATACTGCATGTGAACCTTCAAGGGATCCAGTTGGCTAACCGTTGGCCATCAATCAACTTTAAGTTTGTTCGACAGCAACCACTCCGTCCAGTGTCAGTTTGATGTCTTCATCAAAGATTAAGGTTGCTCCAGAATGGTTAGCATTCTGTGTGAGATATTTGAGGTAGAAAATCAATATTTTTTTATCAAGAGCATTGAAGCCTAATCGAAAAGATGAGCTTTATTATGCTCTTGTGATGTTGATGATTTTTTGCATTTTAGAGATGAGCTTTATTAGAAATGTTGTAAAC
This sequence comes from Anopheles parensis, assembly GCA_016254315.1. NCBI lineage: Eukaryota > Metazoa > Arthropoda > Insecta > Diptera > Culicidae > Anopheles > Anopheles parensis. The sequence goes on from CM028127.1 coordinate 32,496,705, forward strand.
CGGAGTTGGGGCTTAATTTAAAGTTACCAAACGTACAGGAAGGACAGGGAATATGGATTTTCGTCGTAAAAAACTTTCATTTTATTATTGTTTTTAATTTATTGTTAATATTTATTTTTTTTATTGTTTTTGTACATTTTTGTGACATGTTTTTATCAAGAGTTTTCAAGAGTCTTCTTTTCTATTGTTTTGACAGATGTCAAAAAAAAAGTCATTAAATGTCGTGTACACTGGGGCGGCTCGGTGGTGCATGTGAAAAACGGCGCCTGTCCACACGGCCGGACCGGGTTCAAATCCCATCCGGACCGTCACCCCGTAGCATGGACTGACTATCCTGCTACGTGGTAAAATAAGTCAGTAAGTTGATACGGCCAGGCCATTCTAACCGAGCAAAAAAAAAAAAAAGTCGTGTACAGAATCAGACGTCAAATGTCTCTCTTGTTGGCTTTAACGACCTCTAAGGTCGCCAGCCAAGCCATTTCTGGCTTACTAAACTTATTTTTACCGCATAGCCGGATAGCCAGTCCTTGCTACGGGGCAACGGTCCGGATGGAATTTGATCCCCGATCCTGTCGTGTGGACCAACGCCGTTTATCACGATCATATTCCTATCAGACGATCGATATTCCTATACCTAATGTCTATTTTTACATGCATGTAAGCTTACAAGCTCACTAATATGTACTCGCGGTAACTAACAGGTTCGCTTTTGTTGGATCTTTCCCTTCCTCTCTCACCCTCTCTCTCTCTCTCTCCCTCTGAAGAACCTTGTAAACCGATCAAGAATGAACCGTAATTAAAAAGGGCAAGCATTTCCCGACCAGTGAGTGAACAATCATCTCTTGTTCGATTTTAATTTACTACCATTATGAAGTGCGCGGACAAGAATAGCATCACTCGTTGCTTTATACTCGAGCTGGATGCAAAATCATTCGCACACGAGCACAATGCAATAACAGCCTCGGCACGGCACGTCTGGTGTGTAATGAAGGAATGAAAATGAAACCACCAACAAATCACCGTACCGAAAGCCTGCTGGTGATGAACGTGATAAAGTGTGTTTCCGGCGTGTGCTTCTGCATGCCGGGTGCATTTGCTTGTTGCATTAGTGAAAAGCAATGGTCGCCGGGGAGCAACATTTTATATCCATTTCATTCATTCCCCATCGGGACACCCCAAACTGGTTGCTTAAAACCTTGCCAATGTGCACGTATTATTGTGCTTTGCTGCTTGTCCCTTTATTCTACACCCTTACAAACGAAGCTACTCCAGGATATCATGCTACACTGTACACATTGCATTCGCTCTCTTTTGCAGCGCAAGCCGTTTCTTTGCTCTGGTCATTTTTGCTACCACCGGTAAAAACGAGTGTTTACTTCTATTCACGTGACGAGGACGTAAAACCAACCACCGGAACAGTGGCATGTGATTCAGCAGTACAGCCACAGCAACAGGAGCAGCCGAATTTGGTAGAACAAGCCGGGGAAAATGCATTGACTGTTTCACACAAATCTTCGATCAACGAGTCTCCAGGTAGGTAATTATTCAAGGCAATGTTTAAGTAAAATAAACGAGTTCACTAATCAAGTAACTGTTATGAAAAGCTTTTTTGTGATAAAATATTATTTAAAAGCTCAAGTTCTTCTTCTTCTTCTTCTTTTCGTTGAGTGGGGCACTACCCTCTATGGGACTAAGAAGTTATCTCCTCCGCCATATTCAAGGGTACAACCACTCCTGTAGGGCTTTCGACTACTAGAGTCATATGCCTCTCTTTCCTTCTTCTTCCTCATTATATGTGTATATCCATCTCCTGCATGAAACCCATTATGTGTTTTATGATGGCTCCCTCCCTGTTCTTCCATTCTAAAAGCTCAAGTTAATCGAAAATGGAATGATTTTTCCTGTTGTAATTTTATAAAGACCTTTAGAAAAATTTAAACAAATACAAGCATAAAATATCATTTCCCATTATAATGTACTACAATACTTACTTATGGGAAAATGCACAATCTGCATTTTCGGAAATTTAAAAATCAAAATATTTCATTTAAGGTAAAGTCTCGGGAATTTTCGAAGAAAAAAAATCCGAAATGGGAAAGTTTTAATTTAAAACGTAAACTCATTCCTTCGATACCCTCGATTTCCGAAGAAATCCGACAAATAGGAAAGTTGTATTTTAAAACGTAAACTCATTCCTTCGGTACCCTCGGTTTTTAGTACACTTTCGCGTTACGTCAAAAAGAACTTTGGAAGCCTAAAATTGCAGAATATTTGTAAAAAAGATGATTAAATCTAGTTTTTTTGTTTATGATAAAAATTCGGACGTTGAAAGTGGAAAGAGCGATTAGTGATTATTTTGTCCATAATACATAGTAAAATTAGTTTTAAAATAAATTTCTATAACGAGTACTAGAAAATTGCATAAAGAACATCTGGTAAAAAGTGCAAATTGGTCCGGAAATGTCTGACAAATTCTGGGTACCGATTTGAAAAACTGAAATTTTCCTCAGATTTTTTTCAAATTTTGTGCATTGAAGAAAATACAAAAAATATAATTCGATATAATTCGTCTAGCATCCTGATTGTATATCCCCTTTAATTAGATGTTTTATTTGTGAATTGATTGTAACTGGTTTTCCTTTCGTATAAATTACAATAAACAGTAAATTGTTTAACGGTCAATATACTGAAAAGCTTGGTGGTAGCTTTTTTAAGGTGTTTTTAAAATTCATCAAAAATTATTTTTAAAAAGATTAAATTTGGAGAATTATTGTGGAAATGCTCATGGTTAGCGATAGTTCTTTTTCATATCGTTGTAAATAATGGTTATCTAAATCATTAACTAACATGTTTATTAAGTATTTTTACTTTACACAATTTACAAAAATATCCTTTTCTACAGTCTTTAGTTTTAAATCTTCTTTTTAATTATTATTGATCCCGTATTTTATCTTCTAATCTCTCCTCTTAATTTTTTCTTGCTTCCTGAATTATGTTTATGAAAGTGTTTTTCCTTGTTATTATTACTATTTGAAAAATTTCCGTACCACATTTGATTTATGTAATAAGCTTTAAGTTATCGTTGTGTAGCCTATAAGTCAGATTAATGTAATAATAAATGTAATTAAATTGGACATTCCAGAAAATTCCCCTAATGATCCCAACAAAACTGTCGAAAATGGTGACCCGAGAACGGAAACTGCCACCTCAAAACCAAAGGCACACTTTTCCGCTTCGCGTGCCGTACGACTGCTTTGGAAACATTTTATTTCCGCCTACCGACAACTCCCCGTAGTACAGTGGAGCCTATGGTGGGCACTTGCAATGGCCGGCTTCATACAGGTGCAGGTGTACGTGCAGCTACTGTGGCATGAGATCGATCAGCAACAGGGCACCCTGTTCAATGGTGGTGCCGAGGCACTGCTCACACTGCTCGGTGCGATAAGTGCCTTGGTGGCCGGGTACATCGCCAATCGCATCTTCGAACAGTGGGCCCTCTGGATTTTGACTGTATGCTCCGGGCTGCAGGGTGGACTCATCTTATACTCTGGCTTTGCCACCAACATCTGGGTGGCGTACGTGCTTTACATTCTGTTCGGCACACTGTACCTGTTCATGGTCACTATGGCAAGGTAAGTGGATGATCTTATACCGGCCGAACCATTCTTTCTACGAATGGCAAATTTTGCCTTCACTAAAATTTCGATTGTTTTCCTTCCATATCGGTAAAGTCAAACACGGAAGTATTGCACATTGTTATTTTCTCTTTCTCCACATTCTACCTTCCAATTTTCCCGATTGGTCAACATACGAAAACCAACAAAAAACTAAACCAACATCTCAACTGACCAATGATTCACGAGCCACGAACGTTTTAATTCACAGCAATAAGCAATATGCAAATTGCTTTGCGCTCCGTCATTCTGCTATGTTTCCTTGTTTTCTCCTTTGCAGCGACCATTTCGTTCGCAGTTCGTTCCTAATTGAATCGTGCCCAAACGGCGACAAATGCTCGAGTGAGGGATGGCCGCGGTTAGCGCCGAAGCGATAAAAAATATGAAAACAAACCAAAGTCGCCCGTCCGGCTACATCAGCGAGCAGGTTGTAAATTATAAGACGCTTGGATTCGCATTTGTACCGTAACTTTTTGCACCGCACTCACGCAGGAACACCGCCCGGAAAATGGATTTTTTTTTGGAAGCACAAAAGAACGTTTGCAAAATTTTCCTTTTTTTCTAATCTTAATTGAAAACTGTAATAAACTGCTGCCAAACCGTTTTGGGAAGTTATGTAGCAAAAGGAAAAACAGAAGGAAACACTTGCAGTATAGGGAAAACAATCATTTTAATATTATTTTAAGAGACTTTTTTTTAAGAAAGAAGTTGTATCATTGTTAATCGTGTTGCGAAAAAGAAACAGATTGGCAAAACATTTGGCAGCGCCCTCCACGTGGTTGTGATTTTAGATGCATAGATATTGACGTAATCGTTGTGCTAGGGCCTAACATGTGATATAGCCAGGACTGTAAAGTACTTCAACTAAGCCTAACTTCAGCCTCACTTTAGATTAATTCACAATGTAAGTTATGTTGCATTTTAGTTGTTTATTATTTTACTAAATAATTTGATTATTTTGAAATTAGTCTACGTTCTGTAAATTAAAATTAATAGATTCTCAATTTCATAATAATTTTCCATAAATGATTAAACATATTCTATCGTTTATTTTTGTATAAATTTCAAGTGTCATTATCAAATCATGATTGATTCAAAGAAGGCCTATACCTCCTAGTGTAACGTTCAAGTTACTCTACCCTTGGTCTCCATCCTTATGTTGTGCAGCATTTTACTGCTTCTTTTAATATCCATAGACAAGAGGTTACTGTTAATCGCCCTAACCTTTATACTAACTTTATACAATAACTTAATACTAACTTATATGTCTTACCATGTCTAACCACTACCATTGCCATGAATTACCATTGCTGATATAAATTAACTGATTAACTGATCGAGAAAACCATTCTTCAGATTTGATTCTAATAAATTAAGAATTTTAAGGGTATCCTATTTCATGCTACGTAATACAAAGTTGAGCACCCTTCCCTCCTATGTAACAAATCGTAACGGAGTGCTCCTGTGTAATATTGTTTCTTTATATTATTTATTTTTATTCATTAAATTACTTCTTCTTGTTCTTGGCTTTTAACGACGTTACAGGTCACACCGGGCATTTCTGGCTTACTAGACTTATTTTTACCACGTAGCCGGAAAGTCAGTCCTTACTATCGGGTAACGATCCAGATGGGATTTGAACCCGGTCCTGCCTTGTGGACCGGCGCCGTTTATCATATGGACCACCGGGCCGCCCCGCTACTATTTACCGCAATTTAATAATTGTAAAATGTTACAAAATTTTAATGAAACAGTTTAATTAATTAAAATTTAAAATTATTTAAAAACAATAACGATCAGCTCTAGTAGCGGCATAAGTACAGAATGAACACGTTATAGATCATCGATAATTCAGTTCCAAATTATTTTCTTGTCAAAAATAATGTTAAAAAAGCTTCAATTTTCGTTTCACCTAAAGTAAAGGTAAATTTCTAATAAACTTTCGTTTATTTCTGCAATACACAAACAAAATAGACACCCAATCATCACGAACATTCAAATGAACAAAACACCTTTTTAGTTTCTCCGTGAAGCAACCAGCAACAACAACNGATAATTCAGTTCCAAATTATTTTCTTGTCAAAAATAATGTTAAAAAAGCTTCAATTTTCGTTTCACCTAAAGTAAAGGTAAATTTCTAATAAACTTTCGTTTATTTCTGCAATACACAAACAAAATAGACACCCAATCATCACGAACATTCAAATGAACAAAACACCTTTTTAGTTTCTCCGTGAAGCAACCAGCAACAACAACCAAACACAATCAAATAAACTTTCGTTTCACTCTAAAAATAGTCAATCCATTTCCTACCGTTCAAAGTTGTTCCACTTGCAGCCCAAAACAAACCTGCACGAAATCAATTAAACACACCTTGCATCAAACATAACTCGATCACTGCACCTGGATACGTTTGACTTTACCGAAATTGAAATGCACCTCACATACGTACAAGCAATTTATCTGACACTTGTATAACTTGTTTCTTTTTTTCCTTCTCCCCACGGATTTCCAGTGCCATCGTAGCGAAATATCTCGAGGAGGATAGCTTTGGGTTGATCTTCGGCATCAACACGTTCGTGGCGATCGGTGTACAGGCGCTACTGACACTGGCGACGATCTCCGAACGTGGACTGATGCTTGACCCACGGGACCAGTTCAAGGTGTACGGTGGCTACTTTTTGGTACTATCGATAATCTACCTAATTGCTGCTATCGTTGCCAGCGTGGCCCGACTGCTGCAGCTACGGAAGGTAGCAACCGCAACCACTCGAGAAAGTTCACCAGCTTCACCATCGAACGACGGTGTGAATTGACGACCGGAAGTGGTCGAATGGAATAAAAACAGTCCGAAATAATAACCAAAACAAAAAACACAAAACGTTCAAAACACAACTTCGTCATTTAGCCCGGCTAGACTGCAAAGACCCAGGCTGAGCGCTTTTCCTTCCTATCTATCAATGTGACACCGTACGTCAACCGTTTTGTGGAAAGAAGAAAACAAACTACACAAAAGCGGAACGATTGAAACTGAATCTAACTGGGGAGCTAAACAAAAAAAAACACTCACACCGGAAACACTTCGGTCAATCGTGTCGAGCAAAACAAACTCTCTCCTCAAGTGTCCAACGAAGGAGTTGACCGGCGTCCGGGTAGAAGGTGTTTGGAAGTTTGGCGCTAGCTGTATGGCACCAAAAACTGAAACTCATCCATGCACCGAGGTTGTGAAGAATAAAGACACATGCCTCTTCCCTTCCGGTTCACACTGGGTCCTCCCTCTTCCCCCCGGTGGATGAAAACTGACGCCAAGGAAATCCTCCAAGCTTCCGGCGTGAACACTCGTCCAAAAGGGAAGCATTCGGAACCGTAACTCGTGGCAAAAAAACGCAGAATGGATCGCTTTCGGGTTCGCATTTATCATCGACCTTCCGGTATGGGAAGAAGCTTTCCCAAGCGTTTGCTTTCCTCGCCCGTACTTGAATTGCGGTGGAAGGGTTGATTCTTCTCCCTTCCATTTTTTGCTTCCTGATACTTCCTTCAAAACGGAAGCTGCTAAACCATCATATACAAAACATTATTTTTCATCGCATCGCCCGTACCATCTAAAAGTCAGATTCACCCTACCGAAGCTATGCGAACCGTGCTACGAAGGCATCCATCTTTGGGTCGTTGCTGGTCTGCTTGTCTTACCACCCGAACACCAATCTGGCCTGGGAAACGGATACTTGCGTGAGGGAGTAGAGGGTGAATCTTTTGTGGTGCGCTTCAGCACAACTGCACTGGACCGATGTGCAGCTAACGGACGAAAATGGCAATTGCATCACTTCCTATACTCTATCCGGATGTTTCACCATTCCGGGATGGACNNNGAGGGAGTAGAGGGTGAATCTTTTGTGGTGCGCTTCAGCACAACTGCACTGGACCGATGTGCAGCTAACGGACGAAAATGGCAATTGCATCACTTCCTATACTCTATCCGGATGTTCCACCATTCCGGGATGGACTATCCCACTCTTGCAAGCATTCAACCCCCTTTCCGAAATAGCTTCTTCTCATCCAAGCGTCAACTATCAGCATCAGAGTTTGATCTAGTTGTTGCAGAACCCATTCGATGGTATTAAGAAAACCCGAACCGAACAGCAGAACGAGCGAGATGCATATCGTTGATGCAGGAACAGAAATTAGGTTAAATAAATGTCAGCCATATTAATGATATTTCATTCGCTTCTAAAAGCTTTTTCGTAAGCTACACTTCGTACCTGCAACCGCGCGATTCATCCCATCCCTTCCATCAAACCCCAAAAAGGAGTTGTGTTGTTCGCACAAAACGATCGCATTTCAGCGACCCATCACACCAGCGATAATGATTAGTGCAATGAATCATCGTTAGCTTGCAGGTTGGTTGGTGCGGGGAAAAAACAATAGTGTGTTCGGTTGAAACGTTCCCGGGGCCAGCCAAGCAAAAGCGTAAAGTGCTTGTCTGCGAACCAGCGATCGTTACCGTGGATCATTTATTATCCAAGCGGTAGAGCGCAATGACGAACAGCATTGTTAGCATCGCGCCGTGCACAAATCCAAACAAAGTTCCGGCACCGTTCGGCGCCATGAAGCTAGAGCTGGGATTGTAATGTTTTATTGGACCCTTTGCCTACCCAAAGAAAAAAGCGAACCCAATCCATCCACTCAATTGTTTTGCATTTGCCCCAGTTAGCTGTTTTCCTGTCTTTGATCTTTGAGATGGCGATAAAGTAAGAAGTATTTCCACTTTTCCGCTTCTGTGGTCCTGGTTGGGTGGATTGAGTTTCGAATGTCAACTTGTGCTGCTATCAAACTAAAAAGAGGGAAATGTATTTTCAATTCAATAACGACAAGTAAATGACAAAAAGGTGAAATTTCAAACGTTTGCTTTTGGCAAGGGTGTGTTCACTAAAAGGGTAGAAGTTAATATTTTCCTTCCAAGAAATTTCAACCTTCTTCAGCGAATATTAGCTTCCAAGTACATCAGCTAACGTAGGTGTTAAGAATAAGGTTATTAGGTTACGCGATACGTTGTACGAGATTTAATGTTCTAATACACAGAATTATTAGAGTATTTTGTCGTTTTTATTTTTATATGTATAATTCTTAAGCTTTTTTACTACGTCTAGCCTTATAATGTAAGTATTTTTTCTATTTATGCTATAAATTTTAAAATGTAATAAAGTACTTTTGTTTACAAACAATATTTTTAGATTATTCAAATTCTTTATACAGTATGTGGCATAACTATGCGAGATAGCATTAGTATAGGAATAAATCGTAACCTTGAAAAGGTTGAATGATTTTAACTAATTTGTTAATAATAACAATGTTTGTGATATTTTTGCATATTTTCAAGGACCGTTTTATTTTTTTGCTAAATTGATTCATTTAATGTTACTACCTAGTTTTTTATATTTAAAACTTTGTAATACTCATTTATTTCTGATATCAATTTATCAAAGTTACTTGAGCATATTTTTAATTTTTTTTTTTTTTTGGGGATTATGATATCTCTTTTTTGATTTACGCCCTGGCTAAATAAAGAACTTTGTGTAACAAATTAAAAAACAACCGGAACAGATACCCGGTACCTCTCTTACGCAAAAAACTTTACGCAAAACTTAAGCAAAAAAAATAATAACTTTGGTTGAAAATATTTTTCATAGTATCAAAAAACTTTTTCTTTATTTTCGTTTGTTTTGCCCTCAAAAAACCGCCTTCACAATAGATTCAATTAGAGGAATGATAAAGAATAATTAATTTTTTTTTTATTCATAAAGAACGGCCTGGCCGTATTGCTTAAAGAATAATTAATATTATTTTTACAACTTTTCCATAATATTTTAAAATTATTTCTATTTCTCTCTTCCACGTGCACATATACGGGATTC
>CM028127.1:32506321-32518342 GCA_016254315.1 Anopheles parensis
TTAACTGTTCTAACAGTCGTTAATTCTAACAGAAATTTTTAACAAATGAATTCGGTTCATCCAAAATGAATTTTTAACGACTGTTAAAATCTGTTAACTGCTTGGCGATTCCGGCTATTAATTCTTCCTAACTTAATTTAATTTACCCTAAACCTAAGCCTATGTGAGTTCATGTATAATAGAGAAAAGAGAAAAAAAATACAAATACATACATTTGAACTTAATTATAATCTAAACTACATTTGAGGCGATTTCACTATAGCCCTATGAACAGAATAACTGCACTTTTTTAGAAGTTTTGTTCTTTGCCTCTCAATTTCCTCATTAATTGGGATTACTTTACAAAGCGTATACAAATCTGTGTTTCGCGTGTAACGATCGCAATTTGTAATCATCCGCAGCATCTTGTTCAGCATTATCTGGACTCTGCGGCGATGAACATTAGCACAAGAACCCCATACAGGGCAGGAATCGAGGACTGCCGGAAGAATTATTTGTTTATAAACTGCCAACTTGTTTTCAAAGGAGAGCCTTGATCTCCGGCAGATCACTGGGTATAGATTCACTAATAGAGTCTGTCCTAAGCGCAAAATACTCTCAACCTGACCGTGGAAGAGCACCTTACGATCCAACGTTAGGTTCAAATACTTCACCCTATCTGTCCACGGTACCGGCAATCCATTGCCCACCAAACCGCAATGCGGTGTTGGTATCAAGGACCGCCTGAGTCTATGCGGCACAGTCAGGGCTTGGGTTTTAGTCACGTTAACACGTATCCTCCAGTTTACGGCATACCCCAGGAAGACATCAAGGCAACGCTGCCCCCGACGCCCCAACTCTGTCAGAGTCCTACCTTTCACGGCGATGGCAGTATCATCCGCGAACAAAAACATTTGACCATAATTGGGCAGAGCCGGAATGTCCGCAGTATACAAAATGTACAGCAGCGGGCCCAGCAAACTACCCTGTGGCACACCAGCAGGTACCGGGTAGGAGCTAGAAAGCGCCCCCCACAACGCCACCCTAAAAGTCCTACGCTTCAGATAACTCGAAATAATCCTCACCAGATACAAAGGGACACCAAAAGTATAGAGCTTGTGAATAAGCCCACCGTGCCACACATTATCGAATGCCTTTTCGACGTCCAATATGGCGACTGCAGTGGACCTAGACTCCCGTTTGTTCCTCTCGATCAGTTGTCTCAACCTAATCAACTGGTGAACTGTGGAGTGACCAGATCGGAATCCAAACTGCTCCGTGGGGATAAGTTCGAGCGCCTCCACAGTGTCCTGAAGAAGCTCAAGAACCACCCTCTCGAAAAGCTTGCCCAGCGAAGAAAGCAGGCTGATTGGACGGTAACTCGCAGGAAGCGAGGGATCCTTGCCAGGCTTGAGAATAGGAACGACCCTGGCGCACTTCCACGCCTCCGGGAAGTAATCCAATTCAAGACATCTTTGAAAAATGTTCACTATGAGGCAGATGGCCCTTTCCTGAAGTTTCTTTAGCAAGATGTTGAAGATCCCATCGAATCCCGGGGCCTTCATGTTCTTAAGCCTCCCTAACGCTGATCGGATCCGTCCGGTGGTAGCACCACCACCTGGAGAAACCACTGGTCTCGCCTCGTCCACCATAGACATGGTAGCAAACACCCTAGCCTCAAAAGGACTAGGCATATCAGCACCTAGTAAATGCGCACTGGCGAACTGCTCTGCAAGAGCATCTGCCTTGGCTGTGGGAGTAACCAAAGTGGTTAGGTCAGATGGATGAACTAAGGGTGGAACAGGTCTGGGACGACGCTTCAAGACTTTGGCCACTTTCCAAAATGCAGGAGCTCTATTGTCCAATTTCGCCATAGAGCGACCAAAGTTCTCATTCCGAATAACCTCTAGACGAGCAGATATCTGTCTGCCCAAAGCCGCAGCTAACTGCTTACTGGTCACATCACCAGTCCGCTGGTAATGGCGCCTGAGACTATTACGCTCCACGATAAGCGCAAGTGTATGAGGATCAAGAGCAATGCACTCGCCTTGTGTACAATGTTCCTTAACACATTGCCCTTCCGCACGCTTAATAGCTCCCTCTAGGGCACGAATCGCACATTCAATGTCCTCCACAGAATGAACCTCCGTGGTCACGATGTCGCTGTCAACAAGTCTGCCATATCGTACCCAATCTACATTTAGATAATCCCTTCGCATAACCGCAGGGGCTTTGCGAACGGAGCAGTCCACTTCCGTTACTACCGGAAAGTGATCGGAGATCAACTCATCCTGTGTCACAGGTTTTCCAATGGCTATGTTGGTCAGAAAGACATCAAGCGTGCTACTGGATTTAGGGAACGTCGGTACATCAGGATATTCAACGGTGTAGTGCCCCTCTTGCATGTGCTCAAAGAGAACCACACCATTTGAGTAGCGCCTAGCATTGTTCCACGCTGGATGTCGAGCATTAAGGTCCCCTCCAACGATGAACCTGGACTGCGTCCTCGTAATGGTAATGAGGTCACGCTTCAGAGATGCTGCAAGTCCGCTTCTCCGATCACACTGCTTCGGACAGTATACAGCAATAAGCTTCAGCACACTACTAACAGTCTGAATCTCTACTCCGACAGCCTCGATAATACTGGTATTGAAATGGGACAGATGCCGGAAACGAATCCCACGACGGATGATAATTGCCACACCTCCCCCTCCCCACACCAGTACGGTCCAGACGCACCAGATGGTAGTTGGTACAGGAAAAGTTTTCTGAAGGTCGAAAATGTGTCTCCGACACCATCATCACGTCAATCGACTGCCTTTGCAGGAAATCAAGCAGCGGTATTTTCTTTGCTTTGATGGAACAAGCATTCCATGTGGAAATACGGAGTTTAGCAGCCATAGCGGATAACCAACTCTCCGATAACGGCGACTTGTTCGTGACGGGAGCGACAGGTACTGAGCCGCTCAACCATCAAGGAGAAAATCTGCATGAGTGCTGCAGCATCATACAAATCAGACTGCTCTCCTGGGAGAGCGGCATCCGGAGGGGGTGCTGCTGTAGGAGCAGCCATTTTTAAAATTGTTGCATACTCAAAGCCTGGCGCAATGGTAGCGGTTGGGGTTGATGTCTTGCCGCAGGCAGGAGCACGTACACCAGCAACGGATGCTGCAGGAGCGGCTGAAGCGGCAGATAAACCAGCCCGATAGAGCGGAGGAAAGGCCGCCATCGATGGAGGAGGCACCGTTTTCCTTCCCAATATTGGTTTAGCGGTGGGTCGCTGCTGGCGCGTTGACACCTGCTGTCGAATATGCAGGAAACGCGCTCTATTGGGGCATTCCGAATCATTTGCTTTGTGGTTTGCACCACAATTTGCACATTTCGGTGCCGCTGACGGTTCAACGGGACACACTGCCGTGTCGTGTTCCTGTGCGCAATTTGCGCATCGCTGCCGCATGCTGCAGTTGCGCGAGCCATGCCCAAACCCCAGGCACCGCAAACACTGTGTGACGCCTCGACGTCCACCACGGAACGCTTCCCATCTTATACGGACAGACAAGATGGCTCGAATCTCCCTGAGAGCAGCCAGCGTCGTGGTGCCCTTTTATAAGTGGAGAAGGTAAAGGCAGCTGCCAGTCTCTCCTGTTCCTTCATGGCGGCGCTTGATACGGTAAACCGCTGCCACTTTTAGAGATTCAGCTTCAAGGGCCTGTAGCAGCTCTTTTTTATCGATCAGCGGCAATCCGCGGAACACCACTTTGAAGGGACGCTCCCGGGCTAGATCATGAGTGTAGAACTCAGACCCAACCGTTTTTAGTAGCGTCAGAATGGCCGCGTAATCCTCCTCGTTTCGCGCCCAAACCTTCGTACCAACACCAACAATTTGATACTCAACCCGTGCGATGTGGCTGAGCATCTTTTTGATGTGTGTAAAGTGCGGATTACGCACCACAATTGGAGGAAGCCGCTTAGAAGGCTTCGAACTGGCGGCCTCTGGTGCAGGAGCAGACAAAGGTGTCTCAGTTGAGGATCGTCTTGTTTTCCTCGTAACTTCAACAAAACCATCCCCGTCCTCCACAACACTCACGTCCGACGACGCGACAGGAGCAACGGCCGATAGTTTTTGACTTTTGTCAGGCGTATCCGCGACGCTTCTGATTTGCTCGGTTGGGCTACTTGCCCCTCTCTTTTTCTTTTTGGTCATGTTTTCACTTCGTTTCGCAACTCGACTGTCTTGCTTATAGCGCGCTGAGTGTAGTTGATGCGCACAAACTCATAAACAAATACAAACAGATGTACTGGTGGCTTTCTAGGAAATTTTTTGTATTTTCACACACGGAGTGCGGCTTAGCTAGAGAAAAGCACGTCTACACTCGACGAAGGACAACAGCCGAATCCCTTTATTTGACAGTGGGAGCGCGTACAATATAATTTCAAATAAAGCATTCCAGCGATTTAGTGAAAATCTTGACTCAGGCTGGACAATCAGTGCCGGACTTCCTGAAAGATGCTGGCGGTGCCAGCACTTACATGGGAGCATCTCAGTTCGGCGGCAAGGACATCCGTGACTCGCACGGTTCCCGTGTAGATGCCCAGCCAGCTGCGCTTGAGCCTGAAGAAGCCTGGGATTAATGACGAACGCGGAGGCTAAACTCTTTAATTTTTTCTATTTTTTTTTTTGCTCAACTTTCCTGAAATGAAACTTCCGAAGACAAGTTTATGTTAAAACAGAGTCAAACTCTTTATCTCGTAAAGCGAAATGCGTAATGATTGTTCTACATCAATGACCTTATGTAATAAAGCACAGAGCATAATGCGGCGAGAATGATTGTTTAATAAATTGAACAAATCCACTGGGAGAAATGTGAATTTTTGCAACAGTCGATTGTATTTTTAGAACATCGTGTTGAAAAGGGAACAATATCACCAGGTGAAGACAAAATAAGAGTAGTAAAGAATTTCAGCGTACCCAGAAACGTTAAAGCGGTGCAAGCATTTTTGGGATTAACAGGGTTTTTCCGCAAATTTGTAAAAAATTACGCTTTAATTGCTAGACCGCTGACTGATCTATTAAAGAAAGATGTTATGTTTAACATGGGATCAACGGAACAGTATGCATTTCAAAAGCTGAAAAAAATGCTAATTACCGAACAAATTCTCAGGTTGTATGATCGTGAGGCAGAAACGCAAGTGCATACGGATGCATCGAAATATGGTTTTGGTGCAGTACTACTGCAGAAATATGAAGAGAAATTTTATCCTGTTATGTTTTGGAGTAAAAAGACTACTCAAGGAGAAAGCAATCAGCATAGCTACATATTGGAAGCCAAAGCTATTTATCTTGCGATAAAAAAATGGCGTCACTATCTTTTGGGAATAAAATTTAAAATAATTACAGATTGCATAGCATTCAAACAAACAATCAAAAAGAAGATACGCCTAGAGAGGTTACACAATGGATAATGTTTCTACAGGATTTTGATTTTGATGTTGAGCATAGATCAGGTGAAAAATTGCGTCATGTAGATTGTCTGAGTAGATACCCAGAACAAAACGTAATGATAATTTCCGAGGTTACGGCACGAATTAAAAAACACCAGATTAATGACGAGACGCTTAAAGCCATTATCGAAGTGTTAAAATAAAAACCATACGGTTCTTACAAAATGAAAGGTAATATTCTTTACAATACGGTTGATGGAAATGATTTGTTGGTTATCCCTAAAAGTATGGAGAAACAAATTATACTAGATACGCATAATATGGGTCATTTTGCGTGTGCAAAAACTCTTCATAGTATAAATCAACAATATTTCATACCACTCGTAGATCAAAAGGTCAAACAAGTAATTGATAGCTGTGTGAGATGCATTATGCATAATAATAAGCTAGGGAAAAAGGAAGGGTTTCTAAATCCCATTGATAAAGGAAATAGTCCTTTGCAAACTATTCACTTAGATCACATTGGACCAATAGATATTACCACTAAACAATACAAACACATCTTAACGGTTGTAGATGCCTTTTCTAAATTTGTTTGGCTTTACCCCACAAAATCTACGGGTGCGGAAGAAGTTATAGCGAAGAAGTATATAATCCTCGAGGATTATATCAGATCGAGGAACAGCTTTCACTTCTAACAGTTTTGCAGATTATGTAAAAAATAGGCAAATAGAACATGTTGTAAACACCACCGGTGTTCCAAGAGGAAATGGACAAGCCGAAAGGGTTAACAGGGTCGTGTTGTCCACATTAGCAAAACTAAGTTCCGATGAACCTTCTAAATGGTACAAATCGGTAGGACTAGTTCAGCGTGCGTTAAACTCTCATTGGCATGCTACTACACAACAAACTCCATTTCATACGATGTTTGGCGTTACAATGCGTAATGGCGATGCAGATTATTTACGGAAAATAATTGATGCAGAAATGTACGAATTCTTTAAAAACGAAAGATCAGAAATGAGAGAAAAGGTTAGGAACGAAATTGAGAAAGCTCAAATTATGCACAAAAAGAACTATGAAAAATCACGCAAAGTAGCCGTTGAGTACGAAGTAGGAGATCTCGTGGCTATAAAACGAACTCAGTTCATTACAGGGAGAAAGCTAGCTAATTCGTATTTAGGACCTTACGAAATAGTAAGTAAAAACAGAAATGACCGTTATAAGCAAGATCCCTTAAGGAGACCAGGTCGAATATTAGCGAGTTTTGCCAAAATTCTTCTTCAGATATTTTGACATAAGCGGGTGGGGGTCTTAGGTTTACAACACTGGTTTTAAGTGTATAGTCAATGTGTCATAATGCATAACAAAATAATGGTGGTAAAATATACATATTACTAAAATCATTGATACGAAATTGTTATTATTTTAGCTATGTAAAATTTGTTTGAAGCATGCAAATATTTAAACATGGATTTTAACCTCCTCTCTCTCTCTCTCTCTCTCTCTCTCTCTCTCTCTCTCTCTCTTTTTTGCCTTAACGTCCTCTAAGGCCAGCCAGCCATTTCTGACTTGCTATACCTATTTTTACCACGTAGACGGATGACAAGTCCTTGCTACGGTTCGGATGGGATTTAACCTTATATTTCTTTAATTGATACATGCACGGGGGGTGCAGTAGAAAGCTTCCTTTCCAGATGGAGCGTTACGCTATACCTGAAGATGTGATATGCGTTTCCCTTTTTATGCCGTATATGGCATTTATAGGTATACATGTTTGGAGCTTTCAAGATCAACCATATCGAATGTACCCTCCAGCCACCTTATCTCTTAAACATTTTTATCTAAAATAAAAATACGGTTGCAATTTAAACAGTCGGTGAATCTTTGCTTAGGTATTTGTTTTGCTGTCAAACGCCCCCACCCTTGTCAAACGATGTCTTCTTGTTTTACGTCTTCTTGAATGTCAAAATGCTCTACATTTCACCACCTGGTCTTTTTAAATAGCCTTGGTTATAAGGTCCAAAAAGCGGCCAATTGCGAGGGTCCAAACATTACTACTGCTAGTGCAGATAACTTGAAATTATGGTCATATGCGATAAATATAGAATTGGATTCATCTGACGAAGAAAACTAAACCTTCCCTTTAGTAAGCCCTGTAATAGCGGTGGTAGATCGAGAGAGTCGAGCTTGAGGAGCGAAATAGAAAGAGAAAGTCAGAGCCACTTCTTGTAGAAATATCATTGTATTGGTGTAGCCGAAGGTAGGAGTGTAGGTATAGGTAAAAGGATAGGTACACTGCGTACCAAAATGATAGCCTCACCCAGTTTTTTCGATCTGGGGCTAAGACCAAGCATCGTACATGTTTCAATAATTTAACATATATTCTTGTGCATTAAAGCAATACTTTGCATTTAAAAAAGTATGAAAATAAAGTAAAAATAACCGTAGAAATAAAAAAAAAATAAAAAACATGGTGTACCAAAATGATAGCCTCACTTAGGTTTATAATGCATAACCGGATGAAAAAAGTACGAAACATTAAAAACTAGATGATTTAGTAATCCGTGTGACCTCCATTTCGATTTATTAGTTGGAAAATACATTTTGGCATACTTTTCGTTAATATTTTTAAGGTCTGAAAGGACAGTGTTAGCCCTGCATATTTGATCGCAACTTCGAGCTCCCTTATGGGCTCGAATTGTTTTCCATTTTCATAGATCTTTCGAACTAGTATTTCTCAAACGATTTCTATGGGATTTAGGTCTGCTGAAACCGCTGGCCAGGACATTGTGTCGATTTTTGTTATTTTCAAGAAGGGACTTGTCATCATACTGGCATGAACGAAAGCCTTATCCTGTTGGAAAATAAGCTTCTCATGCTTATGACGGTCTTTATATGGATTCAAATGGTTTTCCAAGATGTCAATGTACGTATTGAAGTTCATACATGTTCTAAAAATCAGAACAGATTTACCATGACTGCTAAATTCTCCCCATATCATGACAGAACCACTACCAAACGTGCGCCGGTAGAAATATCGTGGATTGCGTCGCAAATCTCAACAATAGTGAGTGCAACCATCTGGACCATCAAGATTGAACTACTTTTCATCACTCAAACCATCTAAAATACATTTGCAATTAAATTTTAGACCATACCCACATATACATACGTTGCTCCACTCATTATTCCATGCCATAAGTTCTGTTGCAAATTCCAATTTAGCAATCATGTGCTGCGGTTTAAAGGATGAATTTTTTTTTTTCACAAGGCATTTCCTCCTTGTATTTTACCTTATCCCGGGCATACTCGGTTGTGATAGTGCGTTTTGTGGTTATTGCTGTTGTTGATGGTGTTGTTGTTGTGGGTTGAATTGTTCGAAGTCCTATTGCTTTTTGTGCCTATTGTTGTTGAATCCATGTGGGTAATTGTCCAGACTGGTTCTATTGTTTGATGGTGGTGTTGGTGAAAATGGTGGATGCACCAATAGCGGTCTTGTCACTCGTTGCGGGGGGCTGCACATGACTGTAACAAACAAACAACAATTAGAAATTTGTGGACAGCACAAAACACTCGGTCTGCCTCCCTTTTGCGGCTCTGGTGTTATCCTCGAAGACGACTGTTTCCTCAACGGCTTGGCTAAGGCACTACAAAAAACATGTAAGGACGAATACAACACAACGGATAACAATAGGTGTAGAAGGAAAGGGAAAGAGGGAGAATAGGGATAGGATTCAAAGGAGAAGACCGTTGTCCCTGGCGAAACGGAAGACAAGCCTCATGTATTCCAGGTCCCTACAAGCCAAAACATCTCGTATCGGTGTATCCGGCTGTCTGCCGATGGCCTCAAGTGCGCTTATCAAGCTGGGTCTCGCAGCTTCGAATTCCACGCAGGACCACAGAAGGTGATCCACATCGTGGAATCCAATACCGCAGCCACAGACTTTCGTCTGAGCCACATTAATACGCTGTAGATGTGCATCCAGAGCGAAATGATTCGACATGAGTCGAGACAATGTATATAATTATAGTTGTGTACTATGAGCTATGAGGACATAGTGATAATACAACTAGGGACTATAAACAAACAGCGGACTACAGCACAACTGGCAGAACGATTGCGTTGAGACGTCAACGCAAACCGTACAGCGAATCGCTCTCTTTGTACCCAACCGCCGACTGGAACACAGCTAAGTAATAAAGTGCATTATACGTAACACGTAATTATATCTATCTATTATATTAAAAAATATCTTCTTCTTGGCATTAACGACCTTACAGGTCACGCCGGCCATTTCTGGCTTACTAGACTTATTTTACCACGTAGCCGGATAGTCAGTCCTTGCTACGGGGGAACTGTCCGGATGGGATTTGAACCCGGTCCGGCCGTGTGGACTGGCGCCGTTTATCACATGCACCACCGGACCGCCCAAAAAATATACATAATATTAGTTACAAGTCATTATGAATGTATCTTGATAAACATTATAAAAAAATGAGTTATAGAACATAATAACAAAATTTATTCATACATAAGCTGTACATTTCACGATAAGCTCAAAAATTACATTAAGTTTTTTATGACGTCTTACAAATTTCAGCGTTATGCTTTATAAACAAAATTTTGTTTAATTTTTCCGGTTTTAACCGGTTGCGTTTCTCCGTTTCAACTTCCGCTGCCTTTGAGAAAACTCTCTCGCAGGGTACAGATGATGCCGGAATACATAATTTATCCAACATTATTTGGAAGAGGGTGGGATAAATTAATTTTTTAAGATGCCACCATAGTAATGGATCTTCTTGACGATCTAAGAATGGTTCTGCTAAGTAACTATCAAACTCAATACTGTTCCTAGATCTTTTACGAAGCGAAACACATCTAGTTTCTTTTCTATTGTTATCAAATTCTGACCAAAAACTGTCACAATTTTCCTGTTCTACTTGTGTTTCTTGCTGCGGTTCGCTATTTGTATCGTTAATTTCTGTAATTTTTGTCATATCTGAAGCTATGCTATCATAACATTTTTTAAATTCATCGTCATTGTCAAAGCCATCTTTTTTGAATCGCGGATCTAATATGGTACCTTGTGCTATAGTATTGGTTTTTAAATAATTGAACCTGTCTAGAACACCATCATGCAAATCTTGAATTAGCTTTTTATTTTTTTTCTGACAGATGAGACATTTGTTTAAATGAGAGCAATTTTTAATAATCAACATAACAATAACTTTTGTTTTTGACAATGTTATAGATTTTTCCGCAGAAACTACTTTCGTAATCAGATCGAAGAATTTTAAAATTTTTGATGCTTCTTCAGTAATGATCCAATCCCTAGCTGTTAAATTGCAATTAACACCTAATAATGCTAATGAAGTAATGATAGGGTCTTTGTTCAAGTGAAATCTTTCCAGCATATAGAATGTAGAGTTCCATCTGGTAGGAACATCTAATTTCAATTTTAAAATTTCATATTTCAAATTCAAATTTCAAATGGGATTCTCTCAATTTGGAAGACGCTGTTGCGCTTTTTTTAAATATACAACAGTTTGTTTTACAACATCTACAGTGCTCCTTATATTTTTTTTATCGCATTTTGTACTACTAAGTTCAAACAATGAGCAAAGCAAGGAAGATTTTCTTTTTTTAATAAAGATACTGCCAACTTCATATTAGATGCATTATCCGTTATGATATTAAACACCTTGTCTGATATTTTGTACTTGTCCATTACAGACTCCAGCCATTTAGCGATGTTTCGCGATGTGTGGTTAACTTCGAATGGTCCACATTCTAATAAAAACGACTTTAATTGGCAATCCGATTCCTGTATGAAATGGGCTGTAGCAGCCAAATAGCTCTGATTATTGATATCAGTCCAGCCGTCGGTTGTTAAGCACACAGTTTTTGCATTAGCAAGACTTTTCATTACATTTGCCATCACCTCTGTAGAAATTACACCGGTTGTGATCGGAGGAAACTTGTGATATCTCGGGTTTTTGTATGCAACGTACGTGTACGCGGTTTGGCTTAGGCCCGGGTCTATGAAAATGTTGCGGCAACATTTGTTCAATGGCAACAAAATGAGGTGGTCTATGAATATCAAAAATGGAACATGCAACAAGGCACATTTTTATGTCAAAACGGCAGATGACATTTGTTTGAAATTTTTCTAATGAAATAATCGGAAGATAAATAATTATATTCAAAGTAAATTCGTCGAAATAGGGAGTGCATCATCGATTTTATGTAATTTTGGACGCTCGAAGAAGGATCTTCAGCGTGCAAATACAATACTGCGGAGAGGCACGCAATACCAAGGTATATAGATTTGTTGCGGCAACATTCGAAGATGAAACAAATCGATTTGTTTCTTTTGCAACAAAACTGTTCCCGCAGCAAGAATTTGACATTTCGTCCATACGATTTGGGAACAAATGTTGCCGCAACATTTTCATAGACCCGGGCCTTAGTCGTACGAATTCGAGAATATTCATTTCTGCACATATCGGAACTTTGTACGTGTACCTACGTGTTATTATACCTTTGTGCGTTGAATTGGAAAGGCGAAATTGAGAAATTTGGGCACTAGCATGGTT
>CM028127.1:32524703-32562800 GCA_016254315.1 Anopheles parensis
TCACATTGATGATGCTCGCTGGCAATGCGTTATTCCTTTGTAAAAAAGGAGCTTCTCAAACTGGTTGTAGCAGAATTTGATATTGGAGGAATACTAGCGTATTCCTTGTATTATTTTTTGTAATCTCGCCCTCTGCCCATTCTTGCCCCTAAGTAATCTGGTAAGTTTTCATTTGCAATTTTACAGATTATTTTCAAATTTCAATTTTAGCATTTTCTGTACCTTCATCAGTTGCATTTCTGTGGTCAAAACCACAATAAAGCATCAAAAGTTCAGACGTCCACGAGCTATTAACGGCTGAAAGAATAGATTTTTTCACGCAAAAGCCATACGAAGTTTACAGATTGTTCTACATTATTCCAAAACTGTGTATATCGTGGACATCATCATTATCATTTCTGGCCTGCTCATGGTCGAGCACGTCGCGAAGACATGGCCTGGTCGCCATGTCTGATAATCCCATAATAATCTTTAAATACTTAATTTCACCATATACTTCAATCGAGTCACAATCAATCAAAATTTGTTGGTATCTGAGTCTTCTTTTTTCTTGTCAGAATCAAAGCTTTTATTTTTTAACTATTTCATTTAAATTCCTTTCCTAAAAGCTTAGTTTGGAAAGATCGGATTTTAATTGCCCAAATAATCCATTCTTTTTTCGCTTGTATAAATCACCGTGTCATCCGTGAACTATTTTTTATCACCATACTGCAAAATGTAAAATATATACAATAAACAGCATTAAACCAAAATCACAAATTTGGGGAACTTCAAGAGTGTTTTCTATAAGATCAGATACCTGATTTGATTTGAAAAATGTTGCCTGGGTTCTACCTTGGATGAAATTCATGGACCAATTATATTCATTATCACTGATACCAAAGCGTGTAAGTGTTTTCAATTAAATTGGCCTAGGCATCATCTCAAAAGCTCATTTCAAATCCCAGCTTAGCAATTTAGCTTTAGTATGATTATTCTTTTTGTCATTGTATGGCACATAGATAGGTTTAAAAAAAATCCAATTCTAGGTTAATAAGTACTGGGCGCCTCCATCGATCAAACTTTTTCATTTGTTTAAGTTTATTCTTTGTATGATGGTGAAAAACAACCACAAATATGTTTATGAAAAACCCCTAATTATTCACAACAATAAATATCCTAAAGTTAATAACTGAGATCTTATGAACATACATCTTCCCCATGCTTCCATGTAATGTTTTACCCGACCAATCCATTGCTAACTGTAATTTGTCTCATCCTAACCTCAATCGCTCAAAGACAGCTGGCAGTTGTCGTACCATCATCCATCGTACCCGCGACAACGCAAACCGCACAACAGTTAGCAACCAAAATTCAGTTTTGTAAAAAAAAAGAACGAAAATCATCATCTGGTACATCCTACTAAAGCCGTTTTCTCATTAAAAATCAATTTCTTAACACTTCCGCATGATGGCAACCGTCATTCGGTAGCAAAACTTTTTACCTTCCCTTCTCTACTGCAGCATTCAATCGTCCCTCTCTCACGACAAACCTTAGACCATGACTGTGGAAGTAAAGCCTAACGCTTCAGAGCACCCAAATCTGTATCGGCAAAAAAGGGAATGTGATTACTGAAACGGGTCTCACCAAAACCGAACGACAATCTATGTTTTGGGAGCAGAAAATTAAGAACAGCAACCGGGCAATTCCGATAAGCCGTACCGAAAAACTGAGCCTGGAAGCGTAACCACACGCCCAACCACACGCAGCTGACCAAAACGCCAGAAACCGTACACCGCAAGGCTTGGAAAGGGGTTTTGTACATTATGTACAGCTTATATTGAACCAGAATTCTGGCCATTTTGCAAGCCCACACGAAACGGCCCCAGGAAACGACGTAGCGGTGTAGGTGTAACGACAAACTTTCACATGGTTCGGCACACTACCCTCAAGGGAGTATGGTTGGTGTTGATCTTGGGCTCTAATAAAAGGAATTTATAATTAAAATGCCGTCTATTTAATTATGCCAGCTAAATTATTTCAGCATTCATTATTAGCTCCTTTGTAACTTAGCTACACAGGAGCGCGGTCAGTGTTCGGGAAAGGGAATCGGCAATTTAACCATCTCGGAGCCCATCACAATACTGTATGGTAGTGTGTGAGTGGTGGCATGGAGACGTGCTCATCAGTAACGGCAAAGCATTAGTAGGCTTGCCACTACTTAGCCACTACGGAACGCCGAGTGAATCAGGCCGATTTTAGCGTGACGCGATTGATTGAGGTNACTGTATGGTAGTGTGTGAGTGGTGGCATGGAGACGTGCTCATCAGTAACGGCAAAGCATTAGTAGGCTTGCCACTACTTAGCCACTACGGAACGCCGAGTGAATCAGGCCGATTTTGGCGTGACGCGACTGATTGAGGTCAGAGTGCTCGGATGGTCGTGACCTTGTCGTCTCAAAAGTTGGGTTTTAATGATCACAACGATCCCGATGGAATGTTATGATTGAGTCTAGCACATAATTAGTAGCAAACGCATGACAAACTAGCCCTACACAAACGACAGGCCAAAAAGTCTAACCCTATTGGTCATTAGCTAAGCATGACACCTCTGAGAAAAGGTCGTTTGGTGTTATTTCATTCGGCTTTGTGGCAGATTATGCTACAGTATAATTTATTTACGCCGCTATGAAAGAACCATTTCGATTATGATCATTTAATTATTAATTTTTTTATGTATAAGACCCTAAGTGAAGATTTATGTTGATACTCAACCAAGGAAATCTCATACACACACTCACTTCGTAAAACTAATCGAACTCATAAAAATATCTCCTGAAGAAGATTTCCCTGCACCAGCGGCCGGCAAAGTGCGGCTCTTTGTTGTAAATAATGCATTCTTTGCTAACCTTTCGGAAAGTATGACTCGAGTTTTAGATGCATTTTGTACCCCTTTGCTGGTTTCATGAGAATAGTTCAATGAATTCTACAAATTCTTGAAATTTTCCTAGAAATAAAGAGGTTTACTTAGGCTTTTGGCGTACTAAAATATATATAAAATATCTCTTGTGGGCTTTAACGACCTATAAAGTCACGCCGGGTATTTCCAGCTTACTAGACTTATTTTTCCGGATGGAATTTGATCCCCGCTCCTGCCGAGTGGACCGGTACCGTTTACCACATACACCACCGGGTCAACCCCATGTATTAAATATATATATTTAATTTAAGTTATTTTTCATTATTTATTCGGCCGCATCATCAATAAAAAACATTGATGATATCATAGTAAAAACTTAAACCATCCAAAAATTCATACTTCCGTACGAACTCTGTAATAAATTTTAAATTTTGGAATCAATTTTTTTTCAAATTTAAATAAACAAATCACTTACTTCCGGGAACAAATACTGAACAAATACTTACTTACTTACTTAGGGGCCATACGTCCATACGGCAAAACCAGGTTCAAATCCCATCCGGACCGTTCCCCCGTAGCATGGACTAACTATCCTGCTGCGTGGTAAAATAAGACTTGATACGGCCAGGCCGTTCTAACCGAGCAAAAAAAATCACTTACTTCGATCTTTTAAATGTCATTGTTTATGTAAGTAATGAAGCGGTTTCAATAAACCGACAATCGATCGGTTTGGTTAAGTTTTAGTTGACAGTGGTTAAGCTGCAGGGACACTCAAGTTTATAAATAGAAGATGCGAAAAAAGAAATCCACCTACTTTTTCACACTTTAGAAACGAAAAGGGTAACTACATATATAAACAGCATCAAAACCCGGAAAGGTTACCAAATCCGCGAGAGTGAACATTCATTCATTGAGTATATTCATTATATTCGACACTTTGTTCCGGGAAGTTTGTCGACCACTACCTTTGATATTTCCGTATTCTTTCCGCCTGGAATACAAACAACATAATACACCAAATAATCCTTAACTCTTTAATATTTTTACCTAAATTAAGCTTTTTTTGTATTAGAATAGAATTCACAATACCATTATTCACCCATCCATACAAATAGTGGAAGAATATTGTATAAATTCTACCTACACTGTAAATCATCTCCAGCTTTAAAGGTATATGTTCCCACTACACCAAACAAACCTATAGATCTTCTACAATCCTCGAAATGTTGCCCAATGCTGCTACATAAATAATATCCTTCGAATGCTGCCTGAAAAGCAATTCGCTATTTCACAAAACAAATAGTGTTTCCGCACGCGGCCCTCTTTCGAGCGCGAAGACGAATGTGACATGGGGCCAACTGATTGTTTACGAACTCAGCACAAAAACATCTAACATCTTCCAGCAGGTGTTGGTGTAATTCGGTTTATAGCCCTTCATGCAATGCTGTTGTTTTGCTCCTGCTTTAATGCTGGTAGGCAATTTCATCTTAAATGCTACTGTTTCGCAACAAAAGCACAAGCGGGTGTGACAGGTCAGTGTCAGGTGCATTTAATGCATTGCTCGATGTATGTCTTAATTTTATGACAAATTTGATTCTTATGTTTTATATTACCATTTCTAAATGCTAAACCATACTAATGGAAATCACATTACGTTACACATGTGCTTTAGATGCAATCACACCTGCAAAGCATAAGCAAAGCACTAAATTTCCCTTCAACCGAGCATCAAAATCCATCGGGTGTCGAGTGTGAAATTCGATATTACGCTTAAAATTTAATAAGCTGCGACACTTTCTCACATCAACCACAACTCACAACAGCCCGTTCGATCGATCACAAGCAGTCGGGACAAAAATCGATACTATTCCATAACCACAAACTGTGAGTGATAGGGCTTTTTGCGCCGCGCCGGTGATGAATATCGGGCCCGATTAGCACGGCAAAACCCGTAACCGCAACCTCGCACTGTCTAGGCTTTCGGCAAATATTGAACCATTACAACCGGTCGCCAAAAAGACCTACACCGATACCGAGGGAGGACAAATTGCCCTACCGATGGTTGATGAATTTGCTATTTTAATTACAAAATTTCGGTTGCGGTATATCCGGGCACAGCTGCACACGATATTTGTTTTTCAATAATTTACAAGCTTTATCAAAAAAATCTCACAATGCGTTCATACTTTCTCAAAAGTATGTAAATGTACTCTTTCTAAAGCATTCTTTAAAGCAATCATTTTAAAGTAGCTTTGTTTAACGCAACATTTTGCGTATCTTTTGATTCTAGGCAATTCTCCGGAATGTTAGACCTTCAGTCTTTACTGTATCGATTTAAACAAAAAACCCACACATACACCATTCCATTCCGTTTCCCAGAATCAACATCAACAACTCAACTCAAAGATCACTTATTTCGGGTGCTGAAATTGGGACGAACAAAAAGGAGAGTTTCACCATATCAATGCCCATCATTCTACTTCAAATGTTAGAGAAGATTGACGCAAAAGGATTCTTTTAGGCATTTTTCACTTCTTGTGTGAGCGTTATAATCGGGACCGGTCGTAACAAAGATTTTTATATTCCTGGAATTCGGATTTTCTGGTGATGGAGCTCGTTCGAATCAATGGTTTGTTGGCGAACAAGATATTGGAAATTGAAAACAATTTGTATTATTGAGATTGAGATTTACTTTTTGAAAATGGTGTAATGTTAGACTTCATATTCTTTATCCAGATTTTCTTATCTAGTTTCAATATCTTACCAACACAACCCTGTTTTGTAGCTTTAGCTTCCAATAGAATGACGGTTCGTCGACTTTTCTAATCACACCGTAAGCCTTTCATTTACTTTATTGTACTTATTCTCACCGGAATTTATTCATCGTGAAGTTGTCTTTATGCGCCCATACAGCAAATGTAGGCCATACATAAATAACCTCGGTAAAAGATCTTTGTACAACCCTCCTACAAAACGTTTCGGAAAAGCTCGATCAGTTGAAGCAATAGCAANNNNTATTCATCGTGAAGTTGTCTTTATGCGCCCATACAGCAAATGTAGGCCATACATAAATAACCTCGGTAAAAGATCTTTGTACAACCCTCCTACAAAACGTTTCGGAAAAGCTCGATCAGTTGAAGCAATAGCAAAGAAAAAAAAAGAAGACACCGCCATTTTCATCTCTTGATGAAACCGATGTTGCTCCCCTTTAGGGAACTTTCACATCTTTCCGACAAGACCAACCAACCTTCAAAGGGTATGATTCTTACAGTCAACAGCACGGCCGTGCCGCGAGACGTGAGAAGAATGAACAGCTTGGAAAACGGAAAGAACCAGAACAAAACCCACACCAACCCTATACAACTAAGAGCCCTCGGAGGCCCTATGGTACGGCAACGGCATTAATGATTTCTGCACGGTACACTATTTATCACACAAATCTCATTTGCTCGTTTCACTAATATGATTGATCATACAAAAAAAATACACAGCAGAGAGGCTTCTGTGTTAATGATATTTTATGATTACTCACACCATCAGTGAGTGCAGTGCCACCACCGATGGCGAGTTGGGAAAACTTACATAATGAAGTTGCAGTAATTATTTCTAGGATCTGGTTGAATACGTACTTCAAGGAATAGGTGTTGGGAAAGCGTATAATAGAGTCATAAGAAGGAAAATTAAACATGAAATGTTATTTTTTATTTGATGATACTATTTATAACATTTTTGAAAGTGGAGTTTTGACAAAAACATACGCTTAATAGTTCGAGTGAATAATATGAAGAAACTCCTGAGAGTTTTCTTTGTCTAATCATTAAATATTCAAATCGGTTCAATAATTTATTTTTTGATGTCCACAGTTTTAAAATGCTTTTGTTTAGTTAAATTCCTCAAATTTTACTCACAAAACTAGACAAATATCGGACGAGCAAACAGGCACAATATCGACTTCATTAGAAAGTTATTCCTAATTCCTAGGCAATTTCGTGGTTCTGAGCTAAATCTTTAACCTAACGTTGTACCATGCGATCGATAACAGCTTAGCAGACAAACAAAGTTTAATATACAGCTTGACCCATGACCCATAGCCACAAAAGATATTATGCCAAGTGAGAGAAAATTTAAAAGAAAATTCAACAATCAACATCGTAGGAAAGTTTTAAAAAGTGATGTTAGAAATTGATTTTCAAGGTTTTATCAAGATTTTTTTAATTTTACATATATTCCATGTAGTTATTGGGTTTGACTATTTTTTTTTATTTCCGTATTTTTTATATTAAACAAGAAAAAATCTTGGGGGCCGCCTCAAGTAGTGTGATAAACGCCCCCCGTTCTACACGACAAGACCAAAGATCAAATCCCATTCGGACCTTTTTCAGTAGCAAGGACTACCCGTCTACATGGCAAAAATAAGTCTTGATACAACCTGATCGTTCTTAAGAAGCAAAAAACAAAGAACAAAAATTTCTTGGAATATATTTCTGAAGAAAAAAAACACCATGAAATAGAATTTTTATTAATTCATTTTATTATACATTTTTCCACTGAACACAAAGCTCAAATTAATTCATCTTTTGTTTAAAACGACGATTCTTTGTTCGTTTTTTTTGATACCGAGAAAGCCATTCAAATGAATTTAAAGGTAATTTCACATAATATAGAAAGAAAGAAAAAAACTCAGCACCCGGGTCGGCTTTATTTTGTCTTCCAATTTTCTCCGTCCGTCCGAGACGACGTTGCTTTTCACCATGCAACCATACTTCCATGGCCAATCCTTCCTAAGCCCCACGAAGGGAAAGCCAAATACCATCACCAAATACATACCACCAGCAGCTCGCCGTGTTACCAGCTGGTAAGAACCTTCACAAAAAAACGCCCAACATTGGTAGGAAGCTGCATGAACGTACTTCACTTTTCCGTTGTTCAGCCCTTACGGAGGGTGAATCGAACGGGTACACCAAATCGGGAACAAGCGCGTGTAGGTTCAACTTCAAGCTCTCAGCAGGCGACCGTCATCCGTACCCCTTTTCGGTCGGCTT
The DNA here is from genome assembly GCA_016254315.1 of Anopheles parensis. Classification (NCBI taxonomy): domain Eukaryota; kingdom Metazoa; phylum Arthropoda; class Insecta; order Diptera; family Culicidae; genus Anopheles; species Anopheles parensis. Next base: position 32,532,644 of record CM028127.1, read on the forward strand.
TCTTTTCTGCTTGCTGCTGCAAGTTCTGCTTCTTATCCACGTCGACGTGAGTGCCGGTTCGAGCAGCACTAATCCTTTTGTTGATTTCTTCGGTAGGTATGAGTGCTCTTACATGTAATGTCAATAATAAACGTCGATGCTTCAATCGTTCCGAGGCACGGTTGACTGTGCGCATATAATGGGATTTCCATTTTTTTTTGGTCCCTCCTTCTGTGACAATATTGACGGTAGTAATTTAGTTTGTGCAACGTTTCGTTGTCCGCCTTCCTACCTATGTTCTGCGTTTAGTGGCAGTTTTTCCTTTTTGTATTTGGGAAAGGTTTGAAGCTTGTGTAATGCAGATTTGACATTTTTCCTTAAATGGTGCACACAAGCGAACAAAATGTAAATGCAGTTCAAATAGAATAATAACCCTAATTGAAGTAAGGAGACCTAATTTGTAAAATAAAACTAAAAAGCAATCCCCAAAAGGAAAATTTTATTGGTTGATTTAAAGTAAAGTTAATAGAAACCATTTTTTTTAATAAAAAAAAATTCAACATTTTCCTTTTTTTCTTTCTCTATAAGTAACTACGATATCGCATTTAAATCTGTGTTCCATTATCAACATAAAACATCGAACAGAAGCGGCAACTATATCAGCAGTCAGTTAAAATATTGACTCTTCACTTCACTCGTGCTCCGGTTTTACAAGTAAGAGAAATAAAAAATAAAAGACCTCATTATGCGTTTCGTTATTACTCTCCTACGTAAGCAGATCAATTATCGTCCCACTCCACAAACGGTCTGCTACCGTTTGCTGTTTGCGTTGCGATTTTATGTCGACCATTTTGCATTCCCATAATGGCGCACACTAATACCACTCGTTCGCCATTTGCCAGGAAGCTTAAAAGGATCATTTCCACTGTCAATGACGTTGGCGCGCATACCGATCGGATTATTATTAACCTACGGAATGACAACTTNTTGCGATTTTATGTCGACCATTTTGCATTCCCATAATGGCGCACACTAATACCACTCGTTCGCCATTTGCCAGGAAGCTTAAAAGGATCATTTCCACTGTCAATGACGTTGGCGCGCATACCGATCGGATTATTATTAACCTACGGAATGACAACTTTCACCTCCTCTTCGACGCTTTTCACCTGACTAACAAATGGGGATTCAAATTATGAAGCCCCAATTGTTTCCGCGTTCAATACAAGCGAACAGTAATAAACCGTGCGCGTTTGTTAACGCCTGTTTAGGTGTTTTTATTTTCCATCGCTTTCTTGTTTATTTTACTGGTTCACTCGCAAAGGACACGCCATTTTCTAGCGGGGTCACGTTTATCAATCACGTGCCCGCTCGCCATTCATCAGTGGAAAACGTGCTGCAATGTGGCATAATGATCGGCCGTGAATCACCTTGTAATCTGGAACACCCCAAGCCTTATGCCGAAGTAGATCCAATTATTTACAAACTGACCATCTATTATGCATTAGCGCCAGCATCAGCTTGTTGATTCAAACATGATCCGCCGGATCGAAAGAACTTTGGTTTAGCACAACGGGCAAGCACGGAATGTTGGCTGGATGTGCTGTGAATTCGAGTCACGTTTTCGGGTGTTTCGTTTCGAGAGCGAAAACAAATCAAATTGGACGCCGGGGAAACGAATAGGTGAACGAGTATCCTATCTTTTCGTATGGTTCCTGTGACACTTTCGGTGGAAAATGATGACGATGCTGTTTGTAGCAAAACAACTGTTTGATAATTGACGAAGAAAACTTTCGATAAGTAACAGGTCATCTTGTTTGTACGACCTGTCTGGGAAATTTCAATCGGTCCGTTTCAAAACAACTTACATTTGCTGAGACAATTGGAACATACATTGCTTCGGTGAATCTAAAGCTTTGCATGTGCAATAAATTGAGATGCAAAAGGGAAATGCATATTTTTTCTATGTATTTTCTTCCTACATTTTTTTTCATTTTGTATATAAAGTTTTATTGATGCCAAATTTTAATGTTATGTTTATGATGGGCATGCATTTAATTTTATGCTTATGAATTAATGGGCTATTGAGAGAGGCTAATTAATTTTAAAGTAATGTTTTGCAAATAACAATAAGCCCACATTAAATATAGTTAAATATCTGATATCTATCAAAATTTCTCATGCAAAAGGAGTGATTATTATCTTGAATATTCTCTTGAACATTTTAAAACTGATGTAACTTCTCCTGGTACAATTTCATTTAATTTAATCTGTAATAATTGCACATCAAAACGGTTTTACAATATTTGTATTAACTTACAACATATTCAAAAGTGAAATCAATGAACTAGAGAATATCCCAGAAGAAAGGAAAGAGATAGACAACAAGTAATGAATTAAAAAGAATTTAAATACTTATTTTAAAATATAAATCTTTAAAAAGTAAAATGTAAAAATGGAAATCACATGATTAAACAACTAAGAAAATATTTAAAATATGATGATTATTTAAGAGAGAAAAGGGAAACGAGACAATTGCGAAAGGATGGGAGGGTCAAAGTAAAATACAAAATTCCGAAACATGCGAAGTGGGCTAATAATATTTAACTTAAATAGCTCTTGAAAGAGCCATTTCACCCTTGAAGAATTCATTTCGCGCTTGAAAGAGTCGTAACTCATTGCGACGATCATTGACTCACCGATGAGAGATATCAGTGATCAGTGATATCTCCATCACTTATATATCACTATTATTTCACTATCAATTTCAGCTTAGATGACTCGAAAAAGTTTCTTTTCAAAGTGCCATTTAACTCTTTTGTCATGATTCTTTACGGCGACTCACTGATCAAAGAGTTATGAAAGAGAAATTTAAGTCACTGTTTCAATCTTTTTCTTCTCATTAATGTGAGTCGCTTAGTTGGACATATTTCACATTGGTGAGTTATTATTCCAATCTCCAGTGAGTCCGACGATGCGACAAAATAATGGTACCACAATATAAGAAGATATCAACCTTGATAATCAACTCAATACATTATCAGCACAATCCGACCATATTAGCTAAATTTAAGTTTGAGACGCTAAATATCAATTTGATACAATATTTACGTAGTAAATCTACAAACGAAACCCAAACTAATGCTATCGGAAGTCTTGGAATTGGAATGTTTTCTGAGAACAGTGCGTAGAACATTCGTTTATGAACATTTCGATATTAAATACCAAGAAGTTTCATGATTTGCTAAACATTGCTTCATATCGACGATGAACTATTCGTAAATTTCGTAAAACATAAAAGTTATTTGTAGAGAGTTACGTCGTCCGAAAGGCTTCCAATAGTTAGAAACGTTGTTAACTACAATTAAGAAAATAATAAAAAAAAAGTTTCGTAGAAACACAGGAACAGATATTTTCACTACTTTGAAGTTACGTATTCCTAGACCTGAATGTTAACACATCATCAAACGGAAATTGTACAATGCCCAACAAGTATGAAATTCCGAAGATTAAAGTTACGCGATAAACAACTGCCAAACAAACCAACGCCGGTGCATTCTTCGCATGCAACAACTATGTAATAATACGACACAGTCACCTTAATTGAGTTGGCCCCAATCGGTCTCGACGGCATCCCATGCCGCGTAAGAAAGTTTTAGTTTCAAACCTTACCCCTTTCCCATCCTTGCATTTATACCTCCATTTCCAAAAAATGTCGAACCATCAAACCATCTCTAGAAAGAAGGTCAATCTGTCCTCTCTCTTCAACCATGTTGTGCGGAACAAAAGCGATGAACGGAAACGTTCCACAGATTACATCCGCATTTCGGGTTGACCATCAAGTATCCAAACATTGCTACCATTCTCGCCAACATTTCCCGTTTCTCCCGGACACAAACACACACACACACACACCTAACGAACTGACCGCAGGAAATGCATTCAGGAAACGTAATCCGTAAGCATCATTTTTGCTCGAATTGTTCCCGCTCGGTCACATCGGTCGCCCGCTTTTTCCTTGCGCCAGTATTTGTGAAAATGATTGCTATTGCTATTCCGACCGCTCCCTGCACTGTGCGGTCCCATTCTTTCCGCGAATCAGCTCATGTTAAACTTGCTGAAAATATTCGCATAAATGTCGTTGCACCCTCGTTGCATCCCCCGGTACACGGCACGAGAACACCGAATGGTCGAACAATTTCCGACCAACTACACCTCAAAACCTGCTTACACTAGCAGTACAGTACGCGCACCCGAACTCACCGAAACTTCGCCCGTCAAACCTTCGCCCATTACGACCCAGAGAAAGGCGGGGAGGGTTTAGGGGTGGTGAAGGTTTAAAGGATTCGAAGGACCTTTCTACACCCAACCCTGCGGGGTGAATATGCATCCGGCACGAGCATGTGTAATCCTTTTCCAGCGCTACGTAAACAATGACAAAATGGCGGGTGGGTGTGGAAGGTTTCACCGGAACCGTAGACACGATGACCGGGTCGGTCGGTGGAATCCTTTCGTAAAGTTGAGTGGAGGATTTTTTTTTTGCTTTTCATTTCACTTTCCAGTTGTTTGTTTGGCCACGCTACATGTCCCTTTTTGACGTGCTATAAGATGGCGATGGCAACAGCAAAGACAAAAAAACTAACAAACTCTTCACCATCATTCGCGATACGACCGATGCTGCTCCGAGGCTGGGGTTTTTCAAATGGGTGATTTCTCTTCTGCTATTTCGTGTTAGATAACGCGCGTGGCTGCCTGGCTGTGGCAGTTTTGCATCTTGCCTTTTGCACGAGCGTCGATGATCAAACAAAGCACCGATGGTACCTGTTTCCCGGACAATGAACAGCATGTCAAATGGATTATGATGAGCCCCGGGATACATGACTCGGGCGTGTAACGAACTTTGTGAGATATTGCAATTGTATTCTTTTGTAATCTGCATATCGTTGCCGCACGAGCATGACGATTCTATGATGATGCAGAAGAATTATTTGCTCCAGATAAGAGTCTTTTCAGGAACATTTGTAATCTTACAGCCATTTTTGTAGCCATTCCTTACGAAACCGGTTGAAAAAAGATCATTAAGGGTATCGCCCAACTTTATGAAATATTTTATTGTGAGATCATTGTTAGTTTTTTTTTTAATTTTCTACTGTATAACGAGCATCGCATTTGGTACTGCTTTTGTGCCTTCCAAAATAGTTTTGAGAACAAACATTTAAACAAAATATTTTGTACCTGTTAATCGCCATATATCAACAAGGTACCTAGTTACAGGGTTTTACACATGATAAGCTGCGGAGAGCCCACTTTTGGAAATCGGGCAAGCGAATATGAAAGTAGGGAAGGTTGATACGGAAACACCCAATATGTTAGCAAATCGCCCAATATAGATAGGAAATCGCGTGCAATTGATATAAAATGTCAGATTGGCGAGGCGGATTGAATGCTGGATATATACTTGTCGGTTCGAGAGTTGAAAAATGTAAACAAACATTTTAAAAATATTTTTTAGTTATATTACGTAGTTTGTGGTACGGTGGCGGTGGCCGGCGTACCTTTCCGAGATCGTTCTTTAAGCGTGCACATTAAATCCAACTTCGCGCGCCACGCCATAAAATTGTGTGGCGTACATTTTCCGATCCTCGATGGTTGTCGGTGCGTTACGCCGCTCCGGTATTAGCTTCACCATCTTCAAGGGGTAGTTGAAGCCTTTTATTTCCCTCGCTATGGTGGTAGTGGAAATTCGCACACCGTGTTCCTGCAACAATTTTTGTGCGAGTGATTTTAGCGTCACCGTACAATCGTCGTTGATCCAGCATTGAATATCGCTTATGGCTTGCTGCGATAATATTTTCTGCCCGTTGCCACCACGTTTCTTGGCTTCGACCTGAAATGCTGTTTGGTATCTTTTGACAATACCGTAAACTGTCGTTAGTTTTATATTCAGCATTTGGCTAATGGCAGCATGAGTTGCTCCATTTTGCTACGCCGTTACCACGCGCTCTCTATCTTCGTTGCTCCTAGTCTTTCGACGTCGAAGTGCTTGCACTGCCCCGTTTGCACTTTGAGCTAGTTCAGAGCTTTGGCTGGAGCTCATGTTTGGTTATATAAATAAAAAATTGCCGATTTTAGTTACAGTTAGTTTGCCTCAGTCCTTTGCTCGATTGTAACTTACTTTACTCTTACACGGCACGTTCTTGAAGCAAAAATTCATCGGCAAAGAAATTACTCCTTTCGTACTCAAGCCCCTGCAAGACATGAAAAGGCACGGAAATTTTAAACTTTTACACTATTTTAAACAACTATTGAACTATTTTAAACGTATACATACCTTCAGGGGCATGATTGTATACACCAAAAACTAACTTACGTTATGCTATTTTGTAATTATCCACAAAGCACACAAAATTTGCCAAAGATTAATCCGTAAAACTGTAGACGCTTCGCTCGTAGACCAATATGAAATATTTTCTATATCCCAACGAATTTTAGCCTTCTCAACAGAACAGTTTTGAACACGGGTGTATATAGGCACTGGTTTCCCAGCGGTCAAATTCTTCGTTAAGCGGGCTTCAGACGGGCTTCACGACGTCAATCTGAAGCCCGGGTGAAGCCCGTCTGAAGCCCGTCTGAAGCCCGCATAACGAAGAGCTTTTTTGCGCATGTGTGAGTGTGTAGCGCGGTAGCCGCGTAGGTATGGGTGCATTATTGGCTATGCATAGTGGAAAGTTGTCATCAATTAAAAAGGACAAAACATGAAATGTTTTTTTGTTTAATTATTCTATTTTTTGTTCACAAATTTCTCGCTTACACTTCACTTGCTGGAAAATGTGGGCAAATTTGTTGGTCTGTAAACAGTAAANCGCTCGGTCACATCGGTCGCCCGCTTTTTCCTTGCGCCAGTATTTGTGAAAATGATTGCTATTGCTATTCCGACCGCTCCCTGCACTGTACGGTCCCATTCTTTCCGCGAATCAGCTCATGTTAAACTTGCTGAAAATATTCGCATAAATGTCGTTGCACCCTCGTTGCATCCCCCGGTACACGGCACGAGAACACCGAATGGTCGAACAATTTCCGACCAACTACACCACAAAACCTGCTTACACTAGCAGTACAGTACGCGCACCCGAACTCACCGAAACTTCGCCCGTCAAACCTTCGCCCATTACGACCCAGAGAAAGGCGGGGAGGGTTTAGGGGTGGTGGAGGTTTAAAGGATTCGAAGGACCTTTCTACACCCAACCCTGCGGGGTGAATATGCATCCGGCACGAGCATGTGTAATCCTTTTCCAGCGCTACGTAAACAATGACAAAATGGGGGGTGGGTGTGGAAGGTTTCACCGGAACCGTAGACACGATGACCGGGTCGGTCGGTGGAATCCTTTCGTAAAGTTGAGTGGAGGACTTTTTTTTTGCTTTTCATTTCACTTTCCAGTTGTTTGTTTGGCCACGCTACATGTCCCTTTTTGACGTGCAATAAGATGGCGATGGCAACAGCAAAGACAACAAAAAACGAACAAACTCTTCACCATCATTCGCGATACGACCGATGCTGCTCCGAGGCTGGGGTTTTTCAAATGGGTGATTTCTCTTCTGCTATTTCGTGTTAGATAACGCGCGTGGCTGCCTGGCTGTGGCAGTTTTGCATCTTGCCTTTTGCACGAGCGTCGATGATCAAACAAAGCACCGATGGTACCTGTTTCCTGGACAATGAACAGCATGTCAAATGGATTATGATGAGCCCCGGGATACATGACTCGGGCGTGTAACGAACTTTGTGAGATATTGCAATTGTATTCTTTTGTAATCTGCATATCGTTGCCGCACGAGCATGACGATTCTATGAGGATGCAGAAGAATTATTTGCTCCAGATAAGAGTCAGGAACATTTGTAATCTTACAGCCATTTTTGTAGCCATTCCTTACGAAACCGGTTGAAAAAAGATCGTTAAGGGTATCGCCCAACTTTATGAAATATTTTATTGTGAGATCATTGTTAGTTTTTTTTTTTTTTAATTTTCTACTGTATAACGAGCATCGCATTTGGTACTGCTTTTGTGCCTTCCAAAATAGTTTTGAGAACAAACATTTAAACAAAATATTTTAATCGGCATATATCAACAAGGTACCTAGTTATCTCGGGGACTACCTATTATGTTTGCTATAACATGCAATAGTTCTACCATAAACTGATAAATAACAGAAACGAAATTGTTGTCAGATACTTGAACGATTTCGGACGATCTTTTTCGTGGTTTAGGCGTTGAAATAGTTACCACTGGTGATTGTGGTCGTGCGTCGAAGAAGGATGATTATTTATTTGTCCTTCTATTTCCAAGTTTGACACCCCTGCAGATCCACCACTAACAACTTCAACTTAACGAAACCTATCACCTACCAGTTTATGGTACAGAGCATACAATACTTGTGTCAACAATACTCTTGGAAAAAAAAACAATTCATGCTATAATATTTCTTTGCGACTCACCTGTGTACCTACATTGAGGAGTCTTTGTAAAATTTGACTCAAATAAATGATGAATGATATGGTGGAAATTGAAACCATTTTCTTATGTCTTATTTATGATTTATTTACATTTTTATATACCGAAGAAAGGAAGAAGTTTCGTAGTATACGTAGCAGAACTACACAATAATTTTCGCAATTTGGTAATGTGATCAACGCAAACAAAACAAAGTTACAACAAGTAAGTAAATATGTATTTAATGCACTTTTACTGTAAAACGAATGTGTTGCAAAACTATTTGAAACAAAGCGATAGTATACAAATTTATGACTCCACTATAAAAAGTAATGTTGTAGTTGTTTTCGTGTAAGAAATGTTCAACTGACGAGATAGAATTCCTCTCAACATTCAAAATAAAATGAAGCTGTTTTACTCCATCGATTGTTAATAGAAGATAACCGATTCGTTTCTGTAGCACCCTGTTCATCCTCATCCAAATTCCACCAAAATAGGTGACGGAGTATCAGCAACGGCTAATCAAATCAGATAACTTCGTAACGCTTCCGTTCATGTTCGCAACTGTCATATGCAAAGTATGGCATGAAATGAAGAGAAAATTCCACGACATTTTTTTCTACACTGGCTCAACCACATCATCTAGCCACAGCACAAAGGCCACTTTCGGTATTTCATTTATTCAGTCGATTGGACAGTCCGGCTCTCATGTAGTGTGGGGCCTTTACCGTTGCTTGTTTGTGTGAAGTTAAGCAACGACTGAATATGCAATCGTTTACAGACCAAAACCAACGTCTCCATTATGCTCGGTTTATCTTTAACTACTAGTACGCTAGCTGCTAGGCATCGTGTATCGTATAACAACGACTCGTCCCACGCTTAGCCAAAAGGCAGGACTCGCTACATTTCGCCAACCCAACCCGAACGCTACGCATTTATTTGTGGTGATACTTTTCTTTTATGGAACTCAATTTTACCCACCAACTACTCTGTTCTTGTTTCGAACTCATTTTCCGCACCCTTAGTTTCATTGAGCGCGGTCCTATATTGGTATAGAGCGCGATCTCTGGTACGATTTACCCATTGCCTCCTCAACCATTATTACCTCCGATACGATATGACATGCCTTTCCGTTTCGCCATGGAGGGATTACGACGATGTACAACGATCCGGTTCCGGTTCGGTAGTGGCGAGACACTAGCTTGGCAAACAACCACAAAAAAAGCAACCAAGGGACACCCGGAGTTGTTCCTTTTTCAAGAAAGGAACGCTTGTCATTCATCAGGAGCCGAGGTTTGGAAAGGAGGGTGGGGAGGGAGGGAGGGAAGGGTGGAAAAGAAAAAACCACCACCCAGTGTTATGGTGGGTGGTAAAAAATGTAAGCAACAAAAATGTTGCCAACATTCCAAACACACGCATCGACCACTCCACACGGGAAAGGAAACGAGAGTTTGCTCATTGGCCGCTTCCCACTATGGTGTTGGCGTCACTCGGTCCGGCATAATCCCGAAAGCGCAATTCATAGTGAATTTATAAGGGCTGGATTTATTATCACTTTGCGAACCGCTGGAATGGTCGCATAAATTCTCCATTTTACCAACCAAACCCGTCGTGTACTTCCTGGTTTCTTCCTGCGGGAATGCTGGAATGGTGTTTTTCGTGAATGGGTGTTAAACGGAAAAGAAACATTTCAAAACAGCAGTACTTTCCTTCCGTTCTATGGTTCGGTGTAAAGTTTTAAACAAAACAACTGGTCCAATGGTAGAAGGTAACATCATTGGCGAGTAAAAGATACATCTGCTACATTTGTTCGAAACGTGCCATAATTTAATTAGAACAAGTGTTAGTTTTCCTTTTCTGAAAGCTTTTTTTTATTTTGTTTTTGATGAAAAGAAATAGAGAGATGATTTTGAGAACAATTTAATAGCGAAAGTAAAAAATGTATTTTTTTATTAGATTCAGCACATTATGTCAGCATATATCGAGCTTTCATGTTCAAACAGCTTACACTAATTCATTTTATTAAAATTAACAGGGATGTAATGTTCAGTCAAAACCATGTAAAGAACATTTTTCTTTTAATTTAAACACTCATCTAATTTTTAGTTAAACAACGTTGAAAATTTAATTGCTGCTCATCATAGCTAAATAAGTTCATATTGAAAGTAGTATCAGAAACTAAAATTACGTTTCAAATATCTCATGCAGCTAACCGTAGGATTTTATTGTTCGAAATCTATTTTAAGAAGCAAAATTTGAAAGAAAAAGTGATCAAAATATTAATTGTATAACAAATTTTGGTGGCTGGGGCGGCTCGATGGTGTATATGATAAACGGCGCCGGTCCACACGGCAGGACTGGGGATCAAATCCCATCCCGACCGTCTCCCCTTAGTATGGACTGACTATCCTGCTACGTGGTAAAAATAAATCTTGATACGGATAGGTCGTTCTCAAGAAGTAAAATAAAAAAATAAAACAAAAATTTCTATTCTATTTCTATCTATTCTTTACGAAAAGAAAAAGACAAAAAGCTAAGAAAAAAAATGCAGTAAATAATTAGAAAATTGAATTTCTATGAAATATTTTTGAAAAACATTAAATTTGTTAATTGAAAGAAACCTAAAATCTTGTTTGTGAAATTCATTTTTATTTCAATTTTGACACCTAATAAAATCTCTAGTGAACTAATATAACATTGTTTTGTTTTGCTGTATAATAAAGCCACTGGTTTGTAGTAAGAAACAGGTATTTTAAAAACATTTGGAAAAGTATTAGTCGTTCAATTTACATTAGCAAAGTATTCTACATAAATAGATAAGTGTATAGTATATACATTTTTTAAATTTATAAACTAAATTGGCTGCGGCGCAAATTATAAACATTCGCATTATGATGAACGAATGATAGCAACAGAGCAATAAAATATAAAAAAAATATTTCTTTTAGTCACATTCTTCCGGATACAACACAAACCGTGTAATGTAATGAACAATTTAATACATTTTTATTCTATAGGCGATACAGAAATAGAATACAAACTGCCTTAAGCATTGATGCAACTGACCACTAAAACAATTCAAGAAAACCATCACACCATGCAGCAATAATCAACAAAACTCTTCCAATTTGTCAAGCTTTGAGCTTCGTCCCACCAGCTAATTGAATAAACAGGATCAAATCAAAGGATCAACAAAGAAAAAAGAAGCAATAAATTGCTTTAAGCGATTTTGCCTTTCCGTCAATAATCATCATAGCAACTGCTTTAGCGATTTTCTTCATAACAATATAGCTATTAATACAGCTTTTGCTGATTGGAACAATGGCATTAAAGAGAGAAAGAAAAAAATATTCTTCACCCTGCAGGCTATCAGCGATGGGGATGAGCTTTCACTTTGATGTGTAAATATTTGATAATCAGATTACATTCGCTTTCCCAATGTCTTCCCAATGTCTTCAATCAATGACCAAGACATAAATCAATACTGAATTAAGTTTATTGATTGCTAAAGTTGCATTTATGAGCAGCTTTTTTTCTGATGCTGATTGCCGTAAAATAGATCGCTTTCCAAAGGGTAAAATATGAAACTACTCAGAAACAAAAAAAACGAAACCACAAATAAACCCTTTTTTCCCTCCGTTCTTGAAATGCTCCCTTGGTACATTCTAACCAATCCTAGAGTTTTCTCTTTTCTTTATGTTTCCTCTTGACACAAAATCCAATAATCTGTCCCGAAAAACCGATCGGTAGCGCGGTTTCCATCAACGGAAAAAACAGCAAATCACCCGGAGCGAAACAGAAATACGTATGACTTTGCGTCACACGGGCTTTTTCGATTTAATTTTTCACCCTTCATTCTGCTCCCTGTAATTGAAGGTATAACATCTCCCATACGCACACTGCCATCTTGGTACCTTTCCTTATTCATTTCGTTTCGGGATTTTTATTCTTTTTTTTTTTGCTACACCAAAGTTACACGATCGGGCCGAAAGCAATTTCGACACAACATTCTCTTGCTCGCATTCCACCGACAATGGTTCCACCATCACCACCGGATGGGGAAAGGAGTTAGGCCGGATGCGTTACCACGCAAAGCAAGGGCACGGCACAAAAAAAGACCCACCGGACCGGAAGAAAGCAAATGCCGCTGGGAGTAACCAAAAGAAGAAAAAAACGCCACCGATGATGGTAACGCGCGAACGTGCCACATGAGATGGTCTCAAGGGGACCAAACATTGAACCGGGCGGTCTAACATTCCTAGCGGACTTTTCCACGTGGCGCCCCGAGGGGATTTGAAACCAGTGACGGATTGCTTTCTTCTGCGGCCGCTTTCTGCCTTTCGAAAGTGGCAATCGTTGGAATTACTCTTTTTTTTGTAGTTCTCCCTTACTTATCAGACCGCCATTTTGTGTGCCCCATTCTACACCCCCCATTCACTCTATCTACTACAGTTTTTTTTACTAGTTTTTTCTTTCTTTCTTCCCACATCCACGTGTATATCAACACCACATCAACTCACTTTGTAACCGTTACGCCTGCCATGAAGTTTCTGGCAATTTGCCTTTACCGAAAGCAAAACTTCCGCCGAAACCGGCCGGCAAAAACAAGCGCAACGTGTACGGATAGCTATAATTTTTATTCCGTAATAGCTATCTTCAGCCATCATTACGTTAATGTGTCCGACAAGCCATTCATTAAATAAAAAGATATGTTATTCAGCGCTGCTACTATCTCTGCACTGTGATATGAATACGAGATTTATGCTTTGCTGTGTACACAACATCTGCATGTTGGCTTTTTGGTGTATTTCTGTTCTTCCTTGTAGGGAAAATTATTATTTATGTATATTGAGCAGTCTTCTGCTAAAAAATATAAAACCAGTAAGTTATTATACTAACTGCAAAATGCGCATAAGTTTTCATTTGCGTTTATGGTTTATGTTTTCTATTTGTTTTTTTTCCAAACTTTATTTATTTTTGCAGACAAATTTTAAAATTCTCTCATCCTTCAGCATTTTCCGATCATAACTTCGTGAAATATTTGTATTCAATATGTAGGTCATGAAATTAATAACAGATAACTATTCGAATCAATAATAAAAAATAAAAAAATAATAAATTAAAAATAAATACCAAGAAATTAAGATACTTCTCGGTGATTGTTTAGGTCTTAACAGCCTTTTAAAGAGAAAATTAAAAACAAAAGTTTATGTAAAATTTATTTTTATAATGATAATGATATACAATAATGATTATTTTACTTGAAGAATAGTAATACTTTAATAAACAATACTTCATTCTAAAAATTCAAAACTGAAGCCACGAATGGACGATAGACTGTTCACAGCTAAAACTGAAGTCAGTTAGAAATCCTTCTACTAACTTCACTAACAAACGGTAGCGCGATAGCGGCACTGTTGGCTAACAACGCCACAAGATGTCAACCTTAATTCAAAATAAGGACTTATTACTCGACCGCCTTAAGTGTGTCATCAGGCTTCGCTATCGCTAAAACCAATCATCATCGGGCCGAGCCGATGTACGATGGCACGAACCTGAATAATGATTAATTGCTACAGTGCTTCATCCACTCGACCCGACATGGTGGCTTAAGGTGGCATGCAACCACCGGCCCACACTCGCTACGTATCTCACTTTTGAACGTCGCTCGATAAAGATGAACCACCGCCATGTCTTTACCGTCTTTACACACGGCACATGTTTGCTACAGCGAAGCGCTACACAATCCTTCTCACTCTCTTCCTGTGTTCGGTTCAGGCTTTTTGCCATCCGTTCCGTAATACACCAGGTCGACCGTAGACATGTAGCTAAATCACGATGGGAAGTAGCCGCCAGCAGCGGCTAGAATGATTAAGTGTTGCATATTCCTGATAGACAACATACGTCTCCTTCCCTATCTCTGACCCTATCCCTGACCCTATCCCTGATCCTGCCCACATATCGTGTGTCAACGGGAACGGACTTCTAAGAACAGGTGCCCGAGCTACGATTATCGTCTGTTTGAGGAAGAGTGGACAACTTCCGTCTTCCTGCTAGTTTGATCAGCAGTATGAATCTTAAGCAACGCTTAAGAAGAGCGTCTTTAGCTGCTACAGCAAGCAACAAACCATTGATTGCACATGAGCAGTGCCACGTGAGCTAACGACGTTTGTGAAACAGTGGAGCACATTTTCCGCAGCAGAATAATTATGCGTTGCTACATAAACCATTAATACTCGGTTTAGTTTGCTTTGTACATCATACGGCTTTAATATGTTTTGTGTCCAACAAGCAGTTATATGTGATATGTTTAAAAAAAAAGATTCAATCTGAAATCGAATTCACCATAATTACTTGTTTCAAATTCAGCTTATAACAAATTAATGCAGGATTTTTAGTTAGAGTACGATCTCGTGAGTATAAACGCGCAAAGCGTTACATTTTGACAGCCAGACGATAATTGTTTTGAACGGATTTTTTTAAACAAGTTTTATGTAATTAAACATAATTTAAAAAAAAAACTTCTTATGTAAATAGTCTAAGCAAACATCGTTTGGGTATCATAATGTGCTCACAAGATCGTACTTCACTGATGCCGACATACTGGTATTATGGTAAAATGTGCCTGAATTATGATATCATGATATCATCTAAAAATACCTAAAATGGCATTTTCCAAAGCAAAAATACATTTTTATATTCCTTTTAATACACGTTTTGACAGCTCACTACGCTAAAGATATTCTACAAGAAACAATAGTACAATGTAAATAATGGAAACACATTGTTACTTAAATTTTTTAAATGAAAAATAAAATTATTCAATAAAGATGACTTTGTACTTCATCACAGTTTTATACTCCCATTGCGAAACCCAAAGCAATGAGACGCTCGTTTTGAACCATCTTTCCGAGAACTTCACAATCATATGATACAAAATAACTTTCCCATTCATGCCTCAACCGGTCCAGTTGAGCATCATTTTATAAGGACAATTTTCATTAAAACAATAAACCTAACGCCTTTAAGCAAAACCATAATTGAAAAATATTCCCATTTTCTGCACATTGTTTCTTGTCTGCCTTCAAACACATACACATCAAGAGGCTGCTGCTGCTCCAATACACCCACATGCCGTACTCGTTGCGTTTGCAAGACCGTGCGCCCCACAAAATCTGGTGCTACAGTCGTGTTTTTTTTGTGGCAAAATTATTTACATTTCAAATCAACCATCACGTCGACCGTGTGTTTACCTACCGGTCTGTTCCACCCTCTAAACGGCCAGCAAACGTTCTCAAAACGTTTAATTTGTGTAGTAAAGAAGAAAATATTGAAAATGTACACATCAACGCAGTCACGGTGGAAAAGAAAACTCGCTGGGAATAAGTTTTTGGCACAGCAAACGGCAAATAACAAGTCTCATTTTGCAGATGGCGTCACGTGTTTTTTAGCTTTTGAAGTTTGGACATGGACATGGCGTTAGGCGTAGGGATAGAAAAATGAATCCAACCACCCCCGAGGGGGAGGACATTCAACAAATCGTAACTCCCAGTCCTAGTGATTTGTTTGATGATGGCGATGATGGCGATGATGAGGATAGTAATGATGGTTGCAGATATTTAAATCCTCAACAGACATCGTTAGCAAGGTCGTTCCTACTGTTGGCAGTCAGGGTTTTAAGTTGGTTTTAAATTTGCTACAAACAATATAGAGAGTTCCAGCAACTAGAAGAACTGGAATACAACGAGTATGTGACCTACATTAAGCTGAAGTAGTTGAGTCGCATAAAAAATGAAACCGGAACTTAATGTTTTTATTCACATCGGGAGTCCTTTCGGCACTCAATAAAATGGCCATATGATTCAAAGTAGTAGATTCTGTCTAGCAGTGGAAACATCCAAAGTTTTGATAGACAAGAAAAACAACGGCATATGTTCGCTTAATGTATTTCTTTCCCGATTTAAATACATCGAACGAAATAAAAACGGTGACACTCGATCGATATGACACGGGGTTCTAAAGCGATACAACGCATACGTACAGCTTTGGTCGTGTTGAAACGACTTTTTCAAACTAGAATCACCCATTTCCGGATGTCAGACTATGAAGCAGACTTTTTGGAATTCTTTCCCCTTTCTGTCATAATATTGCTGCCCGGTTGTACGAATCGTAACGATTTTCCTATAATTTGGCAAGCGTCGAATGATGGCAGAATTGTTATTTTTAAGCGAGAAATGGTTGAAATTGATGCTTCTGCTACCATTCTTTAACCCGCCGGGCGCTCACCGCTCAGAATGGGAAACGCAATTTTCACGCCCAATTTCCCACCCATCAACGAACACGAGGAAGCGGGGCAATTACACTCACCGTACCGAGACGGCGGTCACGTTTACGTTTGTTTAAATAATCGTACGTCAACTCGTAACGTTACGAACGTTACCATGCACACATCCATGCGTACACAGACGCGTGCACGGTTGACAGCTTCCGCTTGCGACCACCCATCGCTTATTTGGTAGGGAAATTGAATCGATATTAACCACAGCTCAGTGTTTAAATTTTTCGCGTATTTTTCTTCCCACTTTTTGCTCCTTCATACACTTCATTCATGTGTCACTTCCTCTCTCTTTCTCGATCTTTTTTTTTTCTTGTAAATTTAGAAGCTTCTAATGCTTTTTGGCCCCATTTGCGTAATGGATCGTAAAGCTTGTGTTTGGGAATTAAATTTTCATCAAGCTCGCATGCTTCGTGGGATGTACAATTTTTTTCAAACTGCATACGTTACAAGCCGATTGCTGATTTTGCAGTTGGAACGACCATTGATGGGTTGTAAATTATTTCACTGTAAATTGAATGACATATAAAAGCTTTTTACAATTATTGAAATAATGGGATTGCAGGGAAGCAACAATTGTATATTAAAGTTTTTTTCATGTTAAAACAATAAATTGATGCAATTCACATAAACATAAAAATAAACGCTCTTGTATCAACAAAATAAATGCTTGCTAATGACAGAACCAATCGTAACGGCTCGATTGATCCAACGGGCCTAAAACACCNGGTTGTACAATTTTTTTCAAACTGCATACGTTACAAGCCGATTGCTGATTTTGCAGTTGGAACGATCATTGATGGGTTGTAAATTATTTCACTGTAAATTGAATGACATATAAAAGCTTTTTACAATTATTGAAGTAATGGGATTGCAGTGAAGCAATAATTATATCTTGAAATTTTTTTTATATTAAAATAAAAAATTGATGCAATTCACATAAACATAAAAATAAACGCTCTTGTATCAACAAAATAAATGCTTGCTAATGACAGAACCAATCGTAACGGCTCGATTGATCCAACGGGCCTAAAACACCTAACTCACCTAAACCTGAAAGCATTTTACCCGGTAACGCCTGGTGTTCCGGGCTTGCTGGCTTCGACAGATGTCCACTGCATAACTTACCGGTATTAC
Organism: Anopheles parensis; assembly: GCA_016254315.1. Lineage (NCBI taxonomy): Eukaryota > Metazoa > Arthropoda > Insecta > Diptera > Culicidae > Anopheles > Anopheles parensis. The sequence continues at coordinate 32,550,581 of CM028127.1, forward strand.
CGTACCAATCACAATCAGAGTGAAAACAACGCCTACGGTACGGAAAAATGCATCAGGTCACGTACACCCGTACCGGTATACCGCATGAATAATGTACATTCAACTCAATTTGTACCATCGATTCTCATGTTGGAAGTGGGCCAGTGTCATGTGTTGTTGGTATTCGCATTCCTGCTAACAACCAATAAATATTTAACCAACACACCAGTGAAAAACAATTAGACGAAAGCACACAGTTTCCTTTTAAAACATGCAACAGCTACTAATCGGAGTGTGTGTGTGTCGACATAAAGGCACAAATGGAACTAGAAAGTAAACGGACCATAGTGTCACATTTTGTGTTAGAATGAATAACAAATGTAAACAGTAACACTAGAACAGCAACTTCGGCAGGAAGGTTCAAATCAACATTTTTGTTTTAGTCTTGATTAAAGCAGTGATTTTGAAATATTTAAGACGGAAATATTATCTTAATGTAGAGAAATTAAACACATGGTTATTTAATGCCACCATCTGAAAGTTGATGGAGACGCCTGGTTGTTGATGGAGACGCCTGGTTGTTGATGGAGACACCTAGTTCTTGATGGAGACGCATGGTGCTTGATGGAGAAGCCTGGTTGATGATGGAGACGCCTGGTTATTAATGAATATGCATGCTCCAGGAAATGCTTTTTTAACTATATATGTAAATATAAGCTATATATAAAAATAGACTTTAATAAAAGATTGCTCTTAAATTTAAATTGCTTTCTTCCATGCGTACGAAGAGGACTTTACACAAAAGGAAAAAAAATCAAAAGCATGTCAACAGCATCAACGCCATTGCAAAACTAAGTTTGTGATGAACGGTATTTGCTCTCCTTTTTTTAAATTTTATTTTTCTTATTGAATTTGTTAACCAATTATTCACCATACCATTCAAACCAACAATGAATATTTATCGTTCGTACCGCAGCATGTTTTCTCTTTGTGTCGTTACGCATCCCATCCTGACGCAAACATTATTTCCCAATCATGTTTAACTTTAACTTTACTGCTCTACTGTGCCTTCCACCATAAAGTACCGTAAACATAACCGAACCAAAACCGGCACGAACGAACGGTCAACATAAATAAACCGTAAATGTCATCCTGTCGCTTGTGCAAAACATTCGCCAAAGATTGTTCGATGAAAATCAGCCCACAAGAGCAATCCGGAACCCATCTTTGGACCACACCTTCAACGGTTGTGATGCCTCCGGGGCAAAAAGTGATCCTCGGTACACAAAGTCGGCAAAACGAGAAGACATTGCTCGTGATAAATTATCAACTGCGGCCCTGAACTCGAGACATGGGAACTCGGGTGGCTCAATCGAACTCAGGCCAGTGTATCGAAGCACAAATTAAACCTTCCGCTCGCACATGCAGTCGGTCAGAAATTATTGGCATTCTCAACTTTTCCTCAAGTTTTCTTTTTTCTTTTGTCTTTCCTTTTTTTGCCAACCGCTCCATGACAAACACGATAAAATGCTAGAGATGAGTTGAAATGGTACTGAAGCAACAGCAGAAAATAAATTTTCCTCATCTTCATTTTCTGCTACCTGTTCGTCATCGTTCAGCAACTCATTTTAGTTTTCGTCTTTCTTTTAATGGTTCTATTTTCTAAGCTTTTTTTTGTTGCTTTCGTGGACCCTTTTGCGGTTCGATAACTGTGATTCTTGCTGATGCCCTTTTTTCCGCTACAATTGAACAAATAATTGATCTTTGCTTTGCTCGAATGGTTCATGTTTCCACCCTCACGAGTGCCACGTTGAACGGTGAAACATATTTCCATCAAAACCACCAGCTTCTGCTTCTGTCACTAATGATGACGTATAAAAATCGTTGGCAACTGGAGAGTTTTCTCCCGGGGGTGTCACTCCGATGAGGTACCATTAAATCAGCTGCAGCACGATGAACAATTTTATGTTCATCCATCGTGGCACACTCCACGATTGGAATCCCGGCCTGGGTACGATCTTTGCACTGATGTAATTAACCGTTTGAAGAATGCTTACGATATTCGTTGAGGCGCTACGTACCGCTTCGTTCGCCCGACCAAAATACTAAAAGCACATTTGCTGTAATACGATTTTAATGGCACCATAAAACACATTATGACACAGATTATCCCGTACCACCCCTTTTTCTTACCTCCTAACCTAACCCAAGGCCACCCCCTTTGCTAACCAACCTTTTGTTCGTACGATTTTCTTTTGTTCCTTTGCTTCCACTTTACTTTGCGCAGCAGTTCCTTCAATCCATTGCTTCGTGTTTCACTGCAGAATAAAACAACCTGAGAACATCTTTTGTAGCAACAGATATTCTTTTTTTCCCCCGCCGTAAGGCCACCAACGAAACTGTACACCATGGCTATTAAGTTCCTGAAGCCTCCCACAGNCTAACCTAACCCAAGGCCACCCCTTTGCTAACCAACCTTTTGTTCGTACGATTTTCTTTTGTTCCTTTGCTTCCACTTTACTTTGCGCAGCAGTTCCTTCAATCCATTGCTTCGTGTTTCACTGCAGAATAAAACAACCTGAGAACATCTTTTGCCCTATAGATTGTAGCAACAGATATTCTTTTTTTCCACCGCCGTAAGGCCACCAACGAAACTGTACACCATGGCTATTAAGTTCCTGAAGCCTCCCACAGACGACTGATAGAATGTTTAAACCGCCTCCCTTTAAGCTGGCGGCCATCCGTTATGCGGGTGGACAATATTTTACTAGCTTGTCGCCAACGACAGCAAAAGCTTTTGTAACCGATTTCATAACCTCGGCACGGTACATTACTTCTAGCCCGCCTACCGCCAAAAGTTACAGCGGAAATGAATCGACTGTCATTAAAATTTGCACTGTGAGCTTCCGTAAACATTTAGCGAGCGTATTAAAATTGAACTCATCAATTTGGAAAGGCTATTTTTTTCCTTTTTTTTGTGAGCTGTATTCAACAGTTCCGATGTGGAACGCTATTGTTTCATTCAAAATGTCACAGAAATGTTTACACGCAAACGCATACCCTCTTTTTGGGTGAAGTTGCTTTGATCTTTTCGGCACTTTTTCGCTGCTGCCTAGCGCCATTTTACAACGGCTGCTTGTACCCCGAAAAAAATATGGAAAGAGAAAAGGTCAAAGTGTGTCTTTTTTGATAAGGTTCTTTCAAACGAAAGCAACTTCAATTGGCTGATTTTCTTGTCTGGCAATCGATAAGATTTTTATTCGTGTTTTAAAAGAGTTGTATTTATTGACTTCGGTTACATTTAATGGTGATAAATGGAAAATCTCTTCAAGAACTACAAAAATTGTGAATGGGTTCTTTAAAAAAGACAATCGCTCTATTTTTATCGGCGAGCTAAAAGTACTTGGTGGTGCTAGAACTGATGACCTTGGCCCTACATGTTGAGTTATATACATTCTACAATAGAACGGCCTTTGTATTGGCACATTCGTTGTCTTTTAACACTTGTGCACGAGAATTTTGTGGGCTTCAAAAGCAACAAAATGCATCATCCTATTACGAATACATTTTTTTAATTTCAGATATTGGAGAAGTTTGAAGTTCTTTTTTATCTATTTTTCTTCTTCAGTTCTATACGATAGCAAAAGTAACTTTTCACATCATCAGCGTAAACAACATTCTGGATCGATGCATAAAACATGATTACTAAGAAATTCAACTTCAAGTCTAAGGTCAACAACAAGCTAAGTTTGGTGCGTTGTGCTCTATCATACCTTCATTTTTCGTTCTTTTTAGACTTTTGTTAGGCTCGTTGCTAGTTTCCCATAAACACTGAAAACCCCAATTAGCTTGTAAAGTTATTTTTAGATTGTTTTCCTAATGAAAGTTTCGTATTTCTGTTCGGTACGTATCACAACAAAGTTATTATTTTTCTAGGTTAGATCATATTGTCCGTCTTAAACAATTTATAATTTTTTACTCCAAAAGTAACTTACTTTAGATAAAGAGCTAATAGCTAAATATTTCTTTGTTTTTGTATGTAAAATCTTAACGAATTTACCCTGATATCATCGATTAATATAACAGTAGATCAGTAGAACAGTAGAATTTAATTTCCCGTAGCAACAGAAGCAAAAGAAAACCTTGCGCACGATTCAATATTTAAGCTTTTTAAGATATGCTGGACCCGATGTTTCTGTTGTTTACTTTCCACACTCCTTAATTATTTAATTAATATTTAAATAATATTTAAATAAGTTCATTTTACATTTTACACAATATATTTTTTAATTAAATACCTTGTGAAAATTATACACTGCAGCCTTTTGAGGCTGGCAATGCCGTTAAATACCGTAATAATTAAATATATAGTAAATAAATAAACTAAATCTTTCAATGAATGACAGAAGCTCATGCGAAAATTATTCATTTACTGATTAAGAATTTCAAACAAAAATATTATATATTTTCAAGATTTTACACTAGAACTACTAAGCGTTTTAAATGTGTTTCGTTCTTTTTTTTAACAATTTTAAACATTTTTAAACAATTTCGAAAAGGTGGAGTATATTTTATTGTTTATTTAAGATCGTTCTATGGAATAAATAAAAGTCTTGTTTCAATTAGCTTAGGATTGTTTAACCCCAAAAAAGAAAGGCTTTTAAATTCCATGTCGCTTCTTTTTTTTCGGCCGCAAGTATCAAGTTCATAAGCCTTGGTTTCTTGCTCATCCTTTTTTTGAAGTGAAGAAATACAAGCAATAATCAAAACATTTTACCTTGTACTAACAAACATATCAGCTTAACACCCGCTAAACCCACATGAATCGAGGTGATAATTTTTCACTCAATCATGCATGGTAATAGCTTTTCCTTTCCGCCTACTCACACACAGACACACACATGCTCGACCAAGCATACACGGTTTTGATTTACCAATTTTCCGATCCCGTCTTGCTGGAAAAAAAACAACCGAAAGAGCATTTAAACCACACCCCACAAAAAAGCTCCTCATACTCGATGATCTCAACGTTTTTGGCGCAATATCTCATTTTTGATTCAATTGCTCCTTCGTTACACCTCTTGGAACGGTCTTAATGTTTCATCTTTCCTTCGTAGATATCTTTTTTATTTTGTTTTGTGACAAAAAAAGGTTTGTTTGCAAGAATCGATTTTTTTTCTCCCTCAAATTGCTCTTCAAAGTACAGAATGTAAATATCGTAATGTCGTGAATGTCTTGAAGTAAAAGAGAAAAAAAACCAGAAAAGAAAACTCCCAAACCAACCTCTTGCACACATTAGCCCTCGTGTTATCTTGTGTGTGCGTGCCTGTGTTGATGGCTAATGCGGGATGCTGGATTAAAGCAACGGCGTGTGAAACCCCTTCAGGAAGTAACGCTGTGGAAACGCTTTTTCTCTGTGCAAGGAATCGGAAAAGTAGCAACAAAAAATCCCGGTTAGCAGCATTAGGCATTGTTCGACGTGTTTCCGACGGCTTGAATCGTGTGTACGAGTTGGATGCTTTTAACGTTAATACTTTCGCTTTGCTAGAACTTTCTTCAACACACATCCCAAACAAAACGGAGAGAAGTTTGCGTGGGTTTCAGTGACACCGGTACAGCTTATTCGGTGTGCCTTTCCTTTCCATTGCATATTATATCTTCAGTTAGAAGCACCAAGTTGGAGGACCAGAAATTCTCACCTCATCTTCAACAAGCTCTAGAAGCCCTGTATTATACTACCAACAGAAAACCACTACACACATACAAAGATACACAGGAAATCCTCAATCTACAGCATGTTCACATGTTCGCCAATTATGTACGCGTTCCCACCGAGCTAATGCATAACAACACCGTGCTAATGCCTACGGGATCATGTCGGTACTTTGTCGGTACGAAACTTTCCTCACAAGTCGTTGAGCTTCGCGTATGCTTTTGCCCTTCTTTGTGCCGTTGTCCTGCTGCACAAAGAGAGGACAAACAGGGAGCGAAAATAAAACAAACTGCACTTCACCGTGCAACACTACTACTCAATGCTGCAAGACCAACTTATGCTAGTTATGCTTACCGCCAGAAGAGAAGTTAATGTGATAATACGTTATGCGGAGTCAACCGCACACACCGCACAATTAAATGGCGGTACAATGCGGCCCGGAGGCATACGGCAGTCGAATGCGGTACCGGGCCTCAAACCAAAACGAGAGCGCGCATTCTACCGCCCAGGCCACAGCTGCAATTGGGTTGGGGCATTCAGCCGCATTGGCCGGTGCGGAATGGTTTTGGGCCGCAAGGCAAAAAAAACACACAAATTCCCTTTTCCTCAACATCAGGTAACAGATAAGCGAACAAAGTGAAAAGATTTTGTTCATGTTTTTTCCCCTCCTTTATACGTTTTCGCTTTGCTTGCCACTCTCGTAGCTTTCGGCCTAAAGCTCCTNGCGGCCCGGAGGCATACGGCAGTCGAATGCGGTACCGGGCCTCAAACCAAAACGAGAGCGCGCATTCTACCGCCCAGGCCACAGCTGCAATTGGGTTGGGGCATTCAGCCGCATTGGCCGGTGCGGAATGGTTTTGGGCCACAAGGCAAAAAAAATCACAAATTCCCTTTTCCTCAACATCAGGTAACAGATAAGCGAACAAAGTGAAAAGATTTTGTTCATGTTTTTTCCCCTCCTTTATACGTTTTCGCTTTGCTTGCCACTCTCGTAGCTTTCGGCCTAAAGCTCCTGGTGAAGTGCTTCAACCATTGTGAGAAGCGATCTATGGGACGAAGGAAGTAAATCTTGAGCTCACACAAAAGGATGGATCTCCCTACCGTGGAAAATTTACCGAAAAGATATTTTGCTGAGTATATTAGGGCTATGAAACGATACGATGAAGGGCGGCTTTATTTCGTTTGGTGAGATTTCAATTTAAATCAGAATTGCCTGGTGTCTCTTTCGCATCGTAGGACAATGATGGTTTTAATTATGTTGAACAATGATTTTTACTGCGTGATGGCACAGTAATTGAATAAAATATTTAAACTATTTTTTTTTATTTATATACAATTTTTAAAATTTCTAAGATTAATTCTGTAGGGAACACAGTTTAGCTATTTAATGAATTTTAGTAGACAAGTCGCATCGAATATCTTGGGATTGCCCTTGACCTAGAGCGTGGGGAGGTACTCTCTGCTATCAATTAATGGAGCTCGCACTCCGTTTGTCTAAGGACTTTTTTTCATTAGGAACGGCCTGGCCGCATTGCTATGTACAAGGACTTTAAAGATCGAAATTCCTCAAAGTCCGTGTACTTCAGTGTCGTCCACTCATTGCTGCATCTATAATTTGGAAATCTTCAAATCAGTGTCTGACAAATATACCGGAGTCTTCGCAATGCAGACTCTCCCTTCATGCTACAGTTTTGTTTCTTTTGGCACTTGGCGACCAACATCCACTTAATGCAAACTCGTTGCGATGCACGTCGTTTCACACAGTAATAATTTCCTATAACCCTTGGATCTATTCCTGGGAATTTCCCGCCGACGAACTTACTACGAACCTAGAGATCCTTTAACCACAATGTCTACTATTTTCAATCAAAGATATTTTCTCTTGTTCCTTTTCCATATTTCCATATTCCATTGCAATTTGTTCAAAATCCTCGACTGGTAACCAGAAGACCTCGACTGATATGTACTATTCTGTGCAATAAACAATTTATTTGACGCGTGAGGTTTGAGATAAAATGTCACCTTATTTATTGCACAGAATAGTATATGAAGTGTAGACATAAGCCCATTCCTGAGATCCTGAGATGGACATTGATGTCCATCGAACGTAAGATATTAATTAATAATACATAATAATAATAAATCCTTTTTGTTGGGAACAATTCAATGTACAGGGAAATCCCTTGACACTTCAATTCACGATCTGTGGGAAGCTCAGGTATGAATTACCTTAGAGTGATGTAAGAATTTTATCGGTCATCTCTGTGTGAAGGGCGAACACTACACTCTACACCAGGGGTGGGCAAAGTCTGGCCCATGAGTCAAATCCAATCCCTTAGACGATTTGATCCGGAACGCGAGAATTATGTTGTAGGGCTCACGAAGAACACAAAATCCAATTATCACGATATCAGGTTATTTTTAGTCCTGTGAATCCAAATCAAGACCATACGACTGTATGTCGTATCTATCTACTTTTTTTTTAAATCATCTAATCTCTTAAGTAGTGAACCCTATACCCACATGTTTCAAGATTGGTTTCAAGTATTTTGGGACGCAGTTTCAGGATAACTTTTAGTGCCTGGCCCTTTTGGTGAAAACTTTGCCGACCACGACTCTACACAAAAAGTCATCACCCAAAAAACAACCCTCACATTAGCTAGAAAATTGACCACTTGGATCACGAAAAAAGCAAAAAAGCAGCAATAAAGCCGAGAATACCCAAAATAAGGTTTTAGGGTTTCGGAGAAGGAAATGTCTCACAACTATCGTGAATTGGATCCTATTTTAAGTCTCCAATAGTTATAAGCAATACAGCCTAAACATTCTATACGAATACGAAAAAAAATTCAATCAAATTGATTGTGTTTCCCACAAATTAAGCAATTTCTCTGCATATTTTAAGGTTTAGAATTCTTTTAAAGAAATTCTCGTACAAAAATGAAGCCACATCGGATCATGCAGGAGAAAACATTTCTCGAGTGCAGAAATAAAATCTGCATAGATGTGCTTATGCAACTTCTCGCATCTCTCGTTTTGGGAAAGGGAAAAGAAAGAACATATTTTCGCCAGTAGGTCAATATCATTGATGCATTGCACCAATTTTCTATGTCAAGTAGTTGAAATTGTACAGCCACCATACGAGTGGAGTGAGAGAGAGATAGAAATTGCATCCAAATCGACATGATTGCATTAAGCATATGCACAGATTGAAGTACTGATCAAAAACCCGGCTCCAAGTGAGGCTCACTCGCTTCGAAAACGAAGCCAAAAAGAAGAAATACAGAAAAAAACCTCGAAACAAATTTTTGGAATTTTAATTTCATCAGCAAACCTCGCCAGCAACTCCGAATGATGATCAAGCCAACTGTTATATGCATTTATGCAAATCGATTTTATCATTCCCTCTAATACCCGCGCTAACCGAACCAACCGTCTAAAATGCTCAATCATTTAAACTCGGAAATGTAATCCATCAGTCGAAAGGATTGAAAAGCTGCAATCACTAATTCAAACTCCATTCTTTATCTGCAACTATTATCTCTATCGTAGTGTGAGATAAAAATGCAGAACAAAAAATCCCTCAGAGCACAAATACTCCAGTACCACGACAAGCCAACCAGTCGACCTTGTCGCGTCGAACAGAACGTGAACGTGAATAATCCAACAGTCCAACGGTCACCGTCCAACATAAGCGAACCCATAATCGTTACAATTTATCACCGATCAACTTCTATGAAATGGGAGTTAGATTCTTTCTAGCTTTTTTTAAATTTTATTTGCCCCTATTGCCCTACCCAACCGGTCACCCGAGCCTCCCGGTGAATAGCAATCTTCCTCGACCCACTCGACCGTTCAAAGCTTCAAAACCCCCATTGAAAGCGTCAAAGTTATTTTAAATTCAATTATCAACCACAGCCTCAACCAAACAGCACACACACACACACATCCACTGCCTTGTCCCACAGCTGCCAGCGAGCAACAAAGGAGAAAATTGCAACCGTGTGAAAGGAATGAAAAACTGAAATAAACGAGATCAGAAAATATTTACCCAAAGCGAAAGCAAAACAAAAAATCAAATCAATCCGGAAACGCACCCAGCGGACCGTGCCGTGACCGGAAAGCGGACTATTAAAAATGTATGGTGAAAATTTTATTTCGTAGCCAGAAAATATTTATCTAACTGTGCCTTTTTGGTGATCCGATTTGAACGGGAACAGGAACGTGCGACAGTGATTTGATCATTAGAAGCTTATATGTTTACTTATTTGTTTATCGGAGATTTATTAGGAAAATTTAGATTTGTAAAACCTTTTTGATATCCATAAATTTGATAACATATTATAATTAAAATATTCCTTCTTGGTGTTTTCAATGCAAGTATTTGCTGGGCCCCTAAAGGTAGGCAATTTACATACAAATTAGGATGCAGAACTATCGCGTTAATCATGTTATACATCAGTCAAAATGATACACAAAAAATATAATCTAATCACGTCACATCGGACTTAGAGGTGTAACGAGAAAAGTGGATTTTATCGTCATTCTTCATCAATATACATTCCGGTTCTTGCTCAGCTGTCATTTTTAATTTCAGTTAGGATTCTAACTCAGTATACTATAAATATACTATAATTATGCAATAAGTATACTATAAGTAAAAGTTATAACTTTTGTTACTTGTTATGATATTCACTTAATGTCTAATATATTCAGAATTCTCAGCAAACACCAAATAGTAAGAGTTCTTTCGCTTTACAAAAAGAAAGTTATATCTAAGAAATAAATGGGTGGTTTCACTGTTTTTCGTTCCAAAACGACCAACTTTTGTCCATTTCAATTTCACAAACGAACCATTAAATCTTTTCAAACTTCACAAAAAGAGGCTAGCTTCTAGCATCGTGTGTTTAACCGTACCGCAAGTTGGTGAATTATTTACAGCAAAAGATAAGATGCGGTGCCGTTTACTACAAATCAAATCTGTTCGATAAGAAACCAAAAACCACTTCCGGCCGGGATGTGCTTTAAGCTGCACGCTCTAAGTCAACAAGAGCGCGCTTTGTGTCGTTACTTTTGCTACAAAACACGAATCCAATCTTCACTAGCATTGCCAAGGATTCGGAAGTCAAAATGCTTACCACCAGCAAAAACCACTCCCAATAAAAAAAAAGTAGAAAGCAAAGAAAACAAGGACCCAGCGAACGTTTCTTCATGCTTAGGCAAAGCACTCAATAGCAAACAATTTCCTCCTTATCGATATTTATTTATTAGCAAAAGACACACCGCGAAGAAGTGGAAGCAAGTTGGACCGGAAAAAGGGAAAGCGGTCCGATACGGTGGTGGAACAAAAACAAATAAACAAACGAATGAACCAGGAGCCAGAGCGATAAGATGGCTACGTTTGGTTCATTGCTTCGCCAACAAAATCACCCCTCCCCAAAATGTGTGAAACGAAAGCGAAAACCCATCTATTCTTTTGGGGAATCGGTTGGTAAAATTTTCTCCAGATGAAAATCAAGAATCGAATCCGAACGAATACATCCATCCATTAGCAGCGTCCATCAAGCTCGTATAGGCTACCTGAACCGGAAGGGCTGAATGGTTCACGAATGATTATCGCGGAATACTAATCGTGCCGCTAATTTGCTGCCGATTCATTGGTCCGTTCAGGTCGAGGAAAATTGAATCAAATCATTACAATTATATGTTTTAGCTTTAGCAGCATCTGAGCTCCATACTCCAATCTGAACCTATCTGAACCTCCCCGATGAGCATAATTAATTCTGTGTAAACGAACAAATGCGAGTGCACTATAGCAAAACTTTAAACCACTCACTCGGCACACGGTGCCATTACTTCGATCACGATCGGGTACGATCCGGTACGGACGGGACCAAAAGTTCGTTCTTATCACTTTGCCACCAATGGACGGAAGCGACCGAAAGCACATCGAGCGATCGAATTAAACTTTGGCCGTGCGAAAATCATACCTCCGCTAGAAAACTTTTGCACCTGTGCGCTTTTAATTTTTCCGGCAAAACGGGCAAGGGCACACTGGTGGGGAAGTTGGGAAAACTTTCAAACTTGATTCGATGTATTTTTTTTAGCTGGCTTCTTCTTTTCCCGGCTTCCTTCCGGCACTAGTGTGGCTCTAGTTTTCAATTCTACACGAAGCTAATAAGAACTGGCCGAAACTTGAGCTACCCTGGGTACCGGGTTTCGAGGTTTGGTGCACGCAAAACTCGGCAACGTGTGTAGCTTTGGGATTTTGGTGAAATTAAATTCGTTTCGATGTGCTGCAATTGCACATGTGCTACGTACGAGTGATGATGCTGTGCGAACACACATCTAGTTCGAACTTTCGCTCAAAAGCTCGTATTGCTCCAACTTCCAAACACGACCGTGTGTAGTACCGCTAATCCATCCATCCGTTTGCGGATCCACCGTGACAGGTGTTGACAACCCCAAAAAGGACTAATGATGACGCACACATGGGAAAGTTTTCCATACCCGCATCGCACACAGTTA
>CM028127.1:32562821-32620333 GCA_016254315.1 Anopheles parensis
ACCGCTAATCCATCCATCCGTTTGCGGATCCACCGTGACAGGTGTTGACAACCCCAAAAAGGACTAATGATGACGCACACATGGGAAAGTTTTCCATACCCGCATCGCACACAGTTACCGGTAGCAAACGGGAATCCTTGGTAGCAAACGAAAATCCCTTCGGTGGGGCAGAAGGGATGCTCCCCATTCGTTCGGAGCTTAGCTGTTCCTCAAAAACCGTGGCAGAAAAACCGATATCCCGATAGCGAATGTTTGAACAAAAGCCTAATTTAGACTGAGCACAAAGCGAGATCGATGCGATATGATCTAATGTAATGAAAAGTTTAAGCTCGACTCCCGTTTACCCAATGGGCTGATTTAAACTTGGCTTTCACCAACGATGGTGGTGATGGTTAAGCTGGTACAATTCATTGACACAGCCACAAGATAACCGACTCTGTCTGGGCGTGTGTTCGGTTTTTGTGCTGCGACTGCAACTCAAACATTTACGTTCGTAGGGAAAGTTCATTATAAGTGAGCTATTTCTAGTTTCATTTATAGGAAGTTTTAGGTAAAGTGCTAATTCGGTATAATTTGTTTCCTACTACTGAACTTACAACATAGAAATTTACAGTCAACTCTAGTACTGGAAGGATCTTTTATAGGTTAGTAATGATTGTAAAGAAGTGTTAACCAAACAGCGGTAAAATCATTGCATCCTAAAATTTAATTAGAATTAGAATTAGAGAAGCAATAGGACAGCTCGGTGTTGTATGTAATAAACTGCGCCAGTTCCACACGACAGGATCGGCAATCAAATCCCACCCAGACCGTCACGCCGTAGGAAGTACGAAATATTCGGCTTCGTGGGAAAAAAAAATTTAAGAAACCAGAAATGTCCGGCATGACCTAAGAGGTCGTTAAGCCAAGAAAAAGAAGAGGAAGAAGAAGCAATTAAAAATAATGCTTTCATAGTTCTAAAGCGAAATATAGGTCATGAAAAGTGAATTTTATTTTCACAAAAAATAAAATAATATTTTGAATCATATTTCGTTACTTAAACAAAAGAACACAGTAAAGAAGCATTAAAGGAAAAAGTCTTATAATAATATGCTATATGCTCGGAGTATTTGTTTTTATTAAACCATTTTTTTCTATTTTTATTATCCATGAAACATTGTTATCCAATTTATATTCAAATGATTTTCTCAAAAACATCAAAAACAACCATAAAAAACAACCATTTATTTTTTTTGAACATTCTAGGTAAAATTCCAGATCAAAACATCAAAACTTTCCGGGGAGAAAACTCGGCATCGTTCAAAACAAGTCATAGTAAAATATTTTGAGTCTGGAGTATTACAACGGGTGAGGCAGATTTTATCATCCACATATTCTGTCTCAAAAAATTCCTGAAGCAAACGACAACTGATACTTTCGGCAAATGATACTTTTCAGTTGAAAACGTACCATGATGTTGCTCTAAGAAATAAACGAAGCCGATAGAAATATACAACAATAACTATAAGCTGTAAGCCAAATCTATTAATANTGAAGCAAACGACAACTGATACTTTCGGCAAATGATACTTTTCAGTTGAAAACGTACCATGATGTTGCTCTAAGAAATAAACGAAGCCGATAGAAATATACAACAATAACTATAAGCTGTAAGCCCAATCTATTAATACATTAGATGAGAACTCATACGATTAACACGGATCATCATTGTTGTCCGTCATTTACCGGAAGCGCCAACTTTTGGAAAATGGTTCAAAGTTCCTCGTTGCTCGTGTAATAAAAAACTATCGAGTAATAAAAAGTAGTATCCCTTTGATGTGCTATTTTCCATTGATTTTTTGGAATTATTTTTAAAAAATTCCATTTCCAATAAAGCATGATGCTTCAATTGAAAACACAAATTGAACACCCAAATGGAATTCGAAACCACGAAACTCGTTCATAAAAAAAAACAATTCAAAAATATTTCATGCTGAATTTTATAATATCAGCAGATTTCACCGTACAAAAACGTAATTCATTTTTAACGCAATTTGCAGAAACACCATCCCTACCCACCCGTCAAAGAGTTTAATGAACTCAGCTTGCTTTCATAAATTTCATCGAAATAACTCACAACAAGGTACGGTGTGTAAAACTGATTTATTACTACATCATACAGCAATGAGTAGGCTGTTAAAATAAATCGTTCCACGAAGCAAAAAAAACCAGCAACAAGCGTAACAAACTTACAATACACACCCTGCCGCGCTCGCGCACAGGATATAAATTAGAAATCATTCTTTCCAGAACCATCCCTATCCCGTGATATTCTCTCTGTTCGGTCCTCACAGCCCCCGAGAAAAAAAAGCTCGAGGCGATCGTAACCCAGCGGTACCAAAAACCATCTCCACAGATGGCAGATACGTAATGCTTAACGTTTGACGTTAAGCACAAGAAGCATCCTTCTTGTGCGCTGTAAAATAAATACAAACCCGTGTGTATACCCTGCTAATGTCAAGCGTCAAGGTACAATTGGTAGAATAAAAACGAGAAGCAAAAAAAAAGAATTGTAACCACCATGGAACGCTACTTTTGCATACACCACTCTGGTACCTGACCTTCCCCCAAGCACGGGCACAACGAGCGAAAATATTTAACCGAAGACAACACACGAAACCCTCACGGTGGAATGTTAATGTCATGCTTCGAGGCTAAATGGTGCTAGAGAAAGTGATGTACCAAACCCCACCCAGAAGGAAGAAAGCAAAAAAGGAAAAGAAAATAGGAAAATAATACCAAGCAAGTGGTACCGAGATCCCTTTTTTTTTGGGCTGAAGCATTCGCGAGAGTTAAGACATCGTGGAGGTCTTAAGACATCTCGTCCGAAAGGGTAAAAGGTATCTTCTCATTGGGGGTGGATCGGTTTTTTTTGCTGTTCTTCTTCTTACCATCGTTGACGATGGTAATAATTCACTACGTGAATCGAGATATCGTGCGTCAGGAGACTGATAACTTGGCTATTTCGTGTACTCCTTGAGAAAAGGGAATTGTTCTTATGCATAGAGTTAAAATTCAATTTCTGTTAAGGGCTTAGTGATTTTTTTCGCTTCGATCTTCACCCTTCTCGGTACTTAATGATCTTCTTCTTTCTCCCTATTTATAACAATTTGCTAACGCTCGATCATCGACGTTTTTTAAAGGGATACTACAAACATGACTGTATCTTCTCGGGCAAGACAAAAAAGCTAGAAATTATACGCCTATTTCTGTTGAGTGACAGCCAGAAAAAGAAGAATTAGAAATCTATTTTTTCTTATCCACATGGAAGGTGAATTAGCATTACTTGCGGTTAATCTACCCGAACGTTAGTCCTGAAGTCGATGAAAAATCATATAAAGCGGTAATAATTAATAAAGTAAGCATTATTCTGGTTCAAGAAACGGATTAAGCAAAGACAAAAATCCACCATTCCAAGAGCCACAGCGTAACAACAGCCTAATAATACTAACTCGATGTTGATAACTTATTGTATCATACAGTTCAAGGGCATGCCGGATGGCATTTGGGTATTACGAAGAGTACAACCTTCTCGAACGAGGCTGTGGACAATGTTCAATACAAAGCAATGTTCGCCGCAGGGATATCTTTCTAACCGAACTGCAATGTGACTTCATATTTACACTCTTCTTAAAGTTGCCGACAATCGATCGACAGTTGGGGGGGTCGAAAGATTGAAGGTGAGAGAAAAATCGCAACAGTCCAAGAAGTTGTTTCTGCAAGCAAAAGCCACAATTAAATTGACCCAAATATTCCAGGAACAACAGCAAAATACCTTTTTCCAGTATCATGTAATGCATTCCTACGGAAAAGTTAGCAGCTGGACAATTAGGCTAAGTACACACCACCATACCACGATGCATCTTTATGAAGAACCTGAACCGTGGAAGGGTACATCAACCACCGATGGAACAACATTTGTCATTTGCTGTATCAATTTCGACATCTGCAAGAGCTTCAAGTATCATACAAAATATTAGTGTTGTGCTTATTGAATCTTTTGAACAGAGTCATTCATATGAATCTTCAGTGAAGAGTCATTCAAACCATGAACCGACTCCCAGAATATTAATCAATTTTCATAAATTCAAATAAATCCTGAAAGATTCATGAATCCTTTATTTTTCGCTGCCAACAAACTTTATTATAAAGAGCTGACCGGGGCACGGGTGTGTTTAGGGGGGGGGGGACTTATTCCAAAAGTGACGACAGGCGGGGGGGCTGTCTCGAAACTCTAACGCTTCATAATTCAATTTAATTATAGAGATTCAGAGTCATTCATTCAGTTCAAGGATTCGTTCAGATTCACCCAACACAACACAATATGCTTCATATAGGCTAGATCTCACTGCCCAAGGTTTATAGTTGAAGGTGGTATCCAAGAAAGACTTATAATAATTTTTCAGTACGATCAATTAAAACAGACATCGTCAAACATCATTCGTATTTTAAAATTTGCAATAATTCCCTTGTTTTTGTGTACTTAAACTGCTTTCGTTCCCAGAGTTTGCTCCGGGTTATTAACTAGTAGTCTTAATAAATTTTCCATTCACTAGTAACCGTAGGCTACCGAATAAGATGGAAAAGNTACGATCAATTAAAACAGACATCGTCAAACATCATTCGTATTTTAAAATTTGCAATAATTCCCTTGTTTTTGTGTACTTAAACTGCTTTCGTTCCCAGAGTTTGCTCCGGGTTATTAACTAGTAGTCTTAATAAATTTTCCATTCACTAGTAACCGTAGGCTACCGAATAAGATGGAAAAGTGTGTTCGCAAATGGACTTACCTTTTTTGCTATCCTCCTGACTGACTTCCAAAATACAGCGGTAAATCCGAGCCTCGATAACAAGGCCAAAACGCCAAACTCACAAAGCCACTCGTCGTCGGGGCCTGCGGGATGTGAAGAAATCCGTCTCGACCGCCTACATTAACATCGATGCTGCATTATCCATCGATTGATTTTCAATGTACCGAAAACAACTCACAACTTTCATAACCACCACTAGGACCACCTCACACTACCACTGCTGAGTCGCGGTTCGATTTCTCCTTTAACCCTCCAAACGCAACAGTGGGAAAAAGAAAATCTTTCCCCCCAAGAAACTTTCCTCCCAGAAACCAATTCCGAAACACCACTTTGTAAAAGCACAGGATCAAAAACCCGTGAATGTATGCTGATGATTTTTTTCGTGTTAATGTACCACCTTTCCTTATTAATGCCACCTCATTTACTGTGCGGCTTGCAGACCCATCCAATCGTAAGCGCTCCTCAGGATGGCTCGGCGTTATGTGCCACACAATCACTTCACTCTTTTTTCCACAAACACTTTGTTACTTTCCATTTTAACTACGATTCACTCTGCAACCCCACCATCACACGGGGGGGGAGTTGATAGCTTCAATCACTATTCAACAGAACTTTCTAAGCGGACGTTTTATAAGGGCTTAGACGATCAGACACACACACAGTTTCACATCAATCACATTAAGCGCACGAAATGCGCTAACGCATAACACACTACAACACTACAACCCGAACCGATATTCACTGTCGCACACGGAATAAGGGAAAATATTTACAATCAACCACCGAACGGTAAAACACATTTGCATTTTAGGACATTATTTATACATTCACTACTTCATTAAAACCTTCCGATCGAATGTGTGTGTGTGTGCGTTGGCAAAAGCCCCTCCCGGTCCGCGATCGGTGGGAGATGTAATCTAGAAGGCAAATATTTTTCCCACCTGGCAATGGTATGGATTGGGGATGGAAAACAGCCGGTCGATCCCATCTCACAACCACGCGCCATCTCTGCAGGGAATTCTTCCCAAAAATCTTCCAACTACCCGGGTACGGGAGACTAGAAGCCACCGAACAAACCACAACCCAAGGCAGGCAGTACATTGTTAGTAGCCTAGTTGGTAGTTGCTACCGTATTTGGTGCTGCTGCTGCTGCTGCCGGCAGTTTGTACGGTTTCTACGTCATCAGTCTCGCCCACCCTTACGCGTGGCTTGCAGAAGGGCGCTTTGTCAACTCGAAAGCTTTCTTCATCTAACGATTATTATCCTGTTGAATAATTTAAAAGCACCGAGCACTACTACACAATTCAATAGCAAGAGAGAGACAGATAGAGAGAGAGAGAGATCACCTCACAAAACGGTTGCCCTCTTCATCCGTTGGACCGTTTTTGGCCCTTTGTGTCCAGCTTTACTAACAAAGTTAAGACCCGCATCCAAATCAGCTTCCCCCATACACACACACACACACACGCGCACATACACGTCACGACCTGCGTTTGTTTCACTTATATTCCCTTTATCCCATCCGTTTCACCCCCCACACCATACAAACTTCAACAAATCTCCCCACAGTGTAAGGTACCAGGCGCCTCCATGGAACTATCTTCTCCCAAAAAAAAAATCACTACACCCATGTTTTGTCACGTTTTGCCAGCACATCTCATAAAACGTGCGTATAACGTCACCGCGTAGATGATCCGTCGATGCACGTCAAATAGAAACAATAAACTCTTTAAAAAGAAAACAAAAAAAACCGCACCACAAACGAACCTTTCTGTATGTTTGTCGCGACAACAAACTACGGCACGCGTCGAATGCACGTCCTGTTCGCTAACAGCGCGTAACGGTTTTGGCCACAAGTGTGTGCGAATACACCGTGCATGTGCCGCCGCGAAAAAGGCGAAAGGGGGCCCTAGGTTTCGTGGGCTTTGGACCACCGCACCGAGTACACCACCGATCCGATACGATTCACGTCCCGACGAGTACTGAATGTACGCTGCCGTGCACTGCTACCGTTTGCTGCTGCTGCTTCAAACTTCGATATGAGAGTCATCCCGTGCAGCAACACGCTTGCCGTATTTTTTTTTCTTTTTAGTTGGAGGAAGCTGGAAGCAGAATAGCACGAGCGATACAGTACGGACATCGATCGTTTCAAGCAGCGTTTTGAAGCAATGTTTGTAAGAGGTTGGAACTCCCGAAAATGCGAATTCTTCTGCATTTGATTCGTCCTGGTTTCGTAGTACACCAGCGCCAGTACAACCAGTGTATGTGTGTTCATTCGCGCTGTGAGTTCCGAACGGATGAACACCGTATAACACTCATAGCATACAGTCAGGTTCGGGTTTTGGGTGTCTCAGCAGCTGCTGCTGCTGCTGTGTGTGTGTTTTTAGGAAGGAGCAAACAGACCCATGTCTACCTCCCTCTGACCTGTTGATTCTGATTATCTGCTTCTATTTATCTTATCTTCAGCGCGACGACAATGCACTAGGTAGCGTAAAGGATTGTGGCCACATGGTAAACTTTAACCGTCTGCCGTGTGCCATGTGTACGAGAGGTATTGTTTGAATTTGGCTTCCCGAAAGTGTGTGGGTGTGTGTGTGTACATACACCCATTTTGCTAATAGTACACTATTTACTGCGGGGCACTGGTATCATTCCACTCGTTAAATGTTCTATTTGTTGGGTAAAAGACTGAAAGAAAGAAGAAAAAAGAACGGTGAGCAAACACACACTCAAGATCAGTATGAGGCGAGAAAGAAATAAAATATATTCTATTATATCCTTGGAATAAATAATCATTCCGGGTGAACTGTTTTATGAACTATGAGTTACAAATATAACATAAGCTTTTTAGACGCGGTGTAATAAAAATTAAGAAATTAAATTTTTTTATCTTCTTTTGAACTGAAAATTTCAAAATAATTTAATATTAAATTGCCTCAATTTAACACCTTTTTATTGTTAAATATTTTATGTATTACTTTCTATTTCTATGATTTTCTATTGGGTATTGGTTGGTCAAATTCAATTTTATCTCAATTGCAAATTAATATTTTACAATTTACATTTACAATTTACAATTTACATGTATTATATTCGGAAATTATTTTTTTTATTCAGGTAGAACGGGCTAATCGTATTGATTTTTTTTTCTTGTTTTTTTTTTGCTCGGTTAGAACGGCCTGGCCGTATCAAGACATATTTTACCACGTAGCAGGATAGTCAGTCCATGCTGCGGGGGGACGGTCCGGATGGGATTTGAACCCGGTCTGGCCGTGTGGACAGGCGCCGTTTTTCACATGCACCACCGGGCCGCCCCATTTTTTTTTCTTGTTATTATTAAATAATTCTTATTTTTTATATTCATGGAGATATTTAGCTTGAACGTTCTTCAGTAAACAAAAAAAAAATAATAAAAAATATTTTGAATTTATTAATAATTTTCAAATATTTATATTTCGTGTCCCATGTTATTGCTGTTTGTTAGGCTTCCTTAAATGAGTAAATTAAAAAATATTTTACTCAAAACAATTGTTCCAATGTTCCAACAATGGGTAGCGTTTTACCTGTGTCATTACAAGAAAAAATTGATTGATTGAACGATTGAAAACAAATTATATTTAACTAATTTCTTATTACAGTACGCGAAACTACGATACTCTTTATCATTAAAGATTGCAAGATTGAAAATTTAAGAGATGTTTTATATACCGTTGTCCGATCGCTACGGATCACATTTTCTCTATTTTTCATTATTGTTATCTCTTCTGCATCGTTATTACGACACACCAACAAAATTATCTTTGGTGAAATTTCTGTTTCTCAACTTCTCTTATCCTTTCGCATAGTCTTCAAATCATTCTCATATACGCGATGATTGATGTTAGAAATATAGTCCTTAAACATGGACGCATGGACGCAAAATTTTGTTTGTTATTGTTACCGACTCTTGAGAAAATAAGACTTATTGAAAAAAAAATACACCAAAAAATATTTAAGCATTTACTTCAATAGACGATATTTTAGCCTTAAACAATTCCTTTTTTTTTCATTAAAGCTGCTATATAAAATAGATTTAAAAAATATTCTAGCTTTATATAGCCGTTTAGACATATATTTTTGTGAGTTTTACAATATAATTTAAAGATTAATTGAAGTACCTTAAATCTTATTAAGGTACTATTAGTGAGCTTTTTTTTATTCAACAATCATAGTTCGAGATAAGCTATTATCTAATTAAAATGGCTGCCGGACGTTATCGTGAAAAATACTAGGTGCTTAACTGATACTTTATATGCTCATTATTTATTAAGGTCCTGTTCAAAACCAAAAAAGCACCGAAACGATCCTGTAAAGTTGCTTACTTAAATTTCTCTTTATAACCATAGATAAACAATTGTTATTTGTCACCAATCTATCGCAAATTATACGGCCAATGATTTAGAAGAAAGCAAAGCAAGTTCCACTTTGATGCGCAATGATAAATTCTTTGCGGTGAATGAAACTATTTTCTGCCCCGCTTAAGAATAACTCACTGACATTGATCTTCACACCTACCTGGTTAGTGGGTGTAGGGTGGAAGGGAGGGTGAAAAGAAGGGTGGCAAATTTATTCCCATGCCAGTTAACAAAAACGCTGTCACCACGATACCTTCTGTCATTCCGATGGATCAACAAACGTTATGAATGTTTTGTTTTCAACATTTTTTTACCCCCAAACAACCAGCGGCCGCACATCCACACAGCGATCGTAACCCTCTCAATCTCTCTTGTCATAATCGAGAAAAAAATGGCAAAGAGCACCCAGCGGTGCGTAACAAAGCCGTCGACAGTATGGTTAGAATGGTTCTTGGTCGAAACGGATCTTATTTAACGCACATCATCAGTCTTGAAGTGCCGCACCGAGCACCAAACATGCCAGGCTATATTTAGTGCACCAGCGTCAAACACGTCCGTGCGAGCGTAGAAGAGAGAGAGAGAGTTGAAGAGAGTGAGATTTTTTTTAATTTACAACTCAAGCAAATATTTCAGCTGAGTTTGCTTATGTATGTACCGGCAGGATCGTGGGATCGGGTGGCAGATCATAGGCCACCCAGACCCCAGTCCAGTATCGAGATCGCGCTCGACAGTGTCAGTCAGGGTGTTGAGAAAAATTCGCTCAAGGTAGTGTCAATGCGCCGTGTAAGGACTTAAGCGCAACAACAAGTGGAAAGCTTTTTCCGGGGCGAAGATTTACAGGCCTATTACACAATGCCACCAATACCTTCGAGTTTCGTTGTCGAGGGCTGTTAATGAAGTCTCGTTAAGTTGCAGCAACTGTCCCAAAAGGATATCACCTTGTTTGTCCTCAATTAAGCATAACCGTCTAGAGTGAATTCTACTGTATATGTGTCTATGTGTGTGTTAATTTGTTTTCTGTTTTAGTGTCCCTGTAGTCCCGTAGTAGTTATCAAATCTTCAAGGTGCTCTTCCATACATCTTAACTTCAACTCGTTCCTCTTACGTAACGCCAACTTGTTGACCCTTTTGTGTTTCTGTCCACAACCGTAAAGGACACTTTATCATACCTTTGTGTTTAAAAAAGATTGTTCAAGTGACAGCAAACAGTGTGAAATCCGCAGTGGCAGTTCGATAAGCCTAGAATGAATCAAACCCCGGGATACAGTTACTGTGCCAGCGCCATCCGTTCATACCGGTGCAAGATGAATCTAATTATATGTCAATTAATTAATTACACCACACTTACAGGCAGCAAACAAACCCGGTGAACGTGTGAAAACCACCCCAGCTGGTCAGTGCTCGTACCGGAGTAAGTGTTTAAATGGATGCACTACTATCGCGCCTGGTGGGTGGATAATTTGCAAGTGTCGTGCTGTATCGTAGTAACGCCACGTGACTTACGGTTTCGGTTTCGGGAGTTGTGGAGTTGTGAATTCCGTTGGAGTGCATTTTCGGGAGTGTATCGCTAGGTGAAGAAAAGGTAATTTTCGCGACGCTTAATACCAATTTAATAACGCGGTGTTGTGTGAATTTGTACGGCTGTTTGTGTGCGTGTGTGTGTTTTTGGGTGGTTCGCATATATGCTGTTTGGGATGGAAACGAACCAACGTGAATATTATGTGACCATGTGAAATAATTGCTCACGGACCAGTGCCACGGGATCAACAGTAATCACTAAGCGGATCCGTCCGTTGACGCAACCATCCGCATCATCATCGCGGTCCTAGCAAAGGGTCCGCCAACATAGCCGCTCTTTTATTATATTTAACACCTGCCAGCTGCCAAATGAGCACGTGATGCTGATTATACTGCTTTGCATTTTTGGTGAGTTACATCGACCTAATCCGCACAGTTGTCGTTTTTTAGCGGGGAGGGAGGAAATTAAAAATAACTTTCACACAAAACAAGCAATACGCTTGTTCCGAGCCACTGTATAATCAATTGTGATAAAAGCATAATGTTTTTTTACACGAGACGATTAATGTAGTGTGATGCGTTGTTGTCGTGTGTGATAAGAAATGTTGTAACCTTCACCTCAACGGGTAGGATTGACGAATGGTTCAGTGATTTCCTCGCTCGATAACGTTAGCGCAATTCACTGCAGGTAACACATCACTCAAACCGAACGACAACTCGTTAATCGCTATAATTGGCGGAGACAAATGGTGATCAGCCTACTGGGAAATGATAACATCGAGTAAAAATCGACAGTGGATGTTAATTACGCCCTGGAACTGATCAATCAAATCAGCGTTCCTAGACTGCTGGTTTACTTTATGAATCATCTGACTGAATGAAATGTTTTTGACAATGTCTAAGAAATTTAGTAAAACTCTGTTAATTTGAATTTAACCAATTGGCCTACGTTTCAAAAGGTGGTTTTAAGAAAATATGGTGTCTATATTGAGAAGAACAGCATAAACAAGCAAAACAAAACATTAGACGGCTGGTTTGTAAGCTAGAGAAGTTAGAAATAGATGGTATAAAATCAAAAGAAAAATATCGAAAAATTACGGAGTTAAAGTTCAAAGAGTGTACTCTACCTCATACGATGACGCAATAAGTAAACATGTTTTACTGATTGTAAAGTTCTGCAAATCAGTTCTGTCCGGCATTAATTTCCGAACTCTAGCGATCACAGATTTTCCGCGCGTTTACTTTCGATCGACTTAAGTTGCCCGGTGTTCGCGTACGAAGCAAACAAATCGTGCACCCTGCGGGCTACACTAACCCACTCGTCGTACGCTGCCGGAACATTTTCCACTGTCCGGAAGCCAGCAGCAAAAATTGAACTGCCGAAAACCGTCAGGTCATTTTCCACTGCACGGAATACATCTGCGAAAAATGAACCGGCAAGCACAACACACCACATAAACGATCACACGGTTGAAGCACTTAACCCTCGCGGAACACTTGCTACTGCGTAGTGGCCAGATGAAGCAAACACAACACGGAGGACACCACTGCAAAAAGGAATTATTGCGCGGCCGATAACAGTAATTCGTTTTTGTATATTAGACGCGGACCGCGAAAATACGTGAAACTATTGTAAACATTTACTGTTATGACATTCTGTCAAGGGGAGGGTAGTATGTTCGCCCAAGTACTGCAATCTGTATCATAAACCGATACGCGATCGGTTTCGTTAAGTTTAAGTTGTCAGTGGTGGAGCTGCAGGGGCGCTCAAACTTATAAATAGAAAGACTAATAAATAATCCTCCTTCTTCGACGGAAATCCAACTATTTGGCCGCAGCGGTAACTATTTCAACAGCATACAAACCAGGAAAGGAAATCGTTCGAAATTCGCGATATTGTTCATAAGGATATTTTAACTGCTGCCCAATGCTCCCAATATTCCTTGAATACAGTAAAACAAATCAGGCATGAATTAGAGAATCGCTATCATGATTTGCCACCAAATGTTTGACCTAAACTTCAGTAGATCTTATCTCCAGGTATTAATTTATATATGGAGCAGTTGAAAAAGACACCGTTAGCTCTTCCAGTACTACAAAAGCCCAATTAAAAAATAAAATTAAAACAAATTTTGAAGAAATTTGCAGATCATTGAAGATTTGTAAGATCAGGAAACAAGATTTCTCCTTTTCCTCCCTGTATGTGTTAGTTTCCTTTTGTAAAATATCTTAAAAAGATAAACACTTAGAAACTCTAATTAAATTATTCTTGTGATTTGTAATGTTATTTTTTATGATTTAATTTTTTTTTGCCATAGTGTTGCCATTTGTTCGGTAATTAAGTAGTGCTAATTTCAAAATATTATATTGGACTTATATTTTATTTGGGTAGTACACATAAGGCATTTTTGACATATTTACTATTTCAAAATGTATACTAAAAATGGCTTCAATTGTGACTTTTACAATTTCCTGCATTGCGATTAAAAATTATAAATTACTTTGGCAACTATAAACCATTAATCAAATTACAATCGTACACTTGAAAAAAAACACTTAATAGACTTTACGTAGTAATAATCCAGAAAATGAAATTTGCCCTTTATCCATGCAATTCCACTTATCCGGATAGAGCTGAGTCCCGATGAAAAGGGATAATCGACGTTCCAGTGTAGTTTAAGCATTCCAAGAGTTTCGACATAGGAATATTTAAAATGTAATAAACCAGGAACAGGAGCCAATGAGCTTTAATGATGGCTTGCAAGCATCAAATGAAAAAACTCTTGTTTTTAAATCGATTTAATTGATAATGTTTTAAGTTGCATCAATATGAGTATAATATATGGCAACGCTCACAAACTGTAATTAAATAATTAAATACTAGTATGAAAATAAAAAAAAAAAACAACACTCAACAATGTACAATACAATCACGAAATTATAAAGCAAAGTATATGCTGCGAAGGGTGTAACCGATCACGTACCAAAAATCACACTTTTTAATTAGCAAAATTACAAGCCCATTTTCACACCTTACCACACTGCACTGTAATCATCAAGGCCACCAACATATAAAACAGAAAAAAGGCAACCCAACCTCGAAACAAACAGCATTCGAGCTCGACTGCACTCATTAAATCAATCAGTGCTACTATCTCGCACTGTACCTTTTCTGCCGAAATCCCTTTCTCACCCTCGTTATGTGGTTTTTGTGTGCAGTAAATTTATGTACAAAGCGACATAGACCACATAAATCTGTTCACACACGTGTTCTCCAGTGAGATGCAACCACCCCCACCTACAGATGCAAGCGCCCCAAAGCGCCAGAATGCGTTTAATCGCATCACGTGGTAGAAACGAAGCGGTTCCATTACGAGCCAATTTTGGGTTCTTAACATGATTCAACCACTTTAACACACACGAACATACTTCCCTTTCCCGAGAAGGGCAATAAAAATGAAACACCCAACACTTCGTCCGGGTGAAAGATTCGCCCACGAAGGGGAAGTTATTTTCGATTGTGATTTTACAAAAACGTGACTTAATCATCGGGTTTTACTATCGAAAGCTTTTCTTTTGCGAACAATAATAAAATAAGAAGCCAACAAACACATGAAAGCAAGGATACGCACCCATGGGAGATTTGACCATTCCGAAAGGGTGAGATCACACATTCGCTCCGGTGTTATGATTGGATCCCAATTTTTCACCTTATTACCTTTCACTCACACATTCTCGCTTGCTCACTCGTAGTAGAAATCGACAATAAAATCCCACACCAAAATTAAACAGCGCAGCACGTAGCACAATTTCAAGCACAAAAGCATTTACGCTTTAAGTTTTAACGCACCTCCACTTAACGGACACTTGTCGTGACTGATTTTCCTGTAAACAATGCTGCGAAAATAAATGTCCTATTTTACGTCGAAAAATGTGAAAAGCATTTCTCAGAATTATGCAAACCGCACAAAGTTTGGAAAGTCCTGTCAGAAGGTTACGCGAGCGTTTTTTTTTTGTTAAAGCCATGTTAAGTTGAACAAAACAAAATCTAAACTATTTCTCACAAACAAGCCGCCACTCTTAAAACACATTCAATCAAAGCTGACCTGTTGGTATTTGCGCGGTCATACTTCTCATTAGCAAGGAGGGAAATCAAGCAGCGAAAGGAAGGATAAAAAAAGCCGAAACAAAACGCATAACAAACCATTTTATTTGGTTTCACACTACCAGTGGAAATGGTGGTGGATATTGTTTGCCTTTGCTTTGAATAACATCGCTACACCGGGTCGGGGATCATACACGGCTATGGGTTGTTTGTTTGCAGACCTGTTTACGATCACGGCCGGGCACATTTCGAGGACACGATGTTATTTTGGCGAAACCTTACACGAACCGATCCACCGGTCTACCTATTTCTGGTTAAGAATTTTTGCAAATTTCGCATGAATTTTAAACTGCATGGCACCCCCAGGAGAGGAGGGAGGACAAGGGAGGTGAAAGAACTACATTTCGATCCGATACAATTACAAACACCATCACCGACACTTGCCCACAGGAGACACAGTCGTCACCGCCGGCTAGTGAAGATTAATGATGCGCGTACCGGGAGCTACGAATGTGTAGCTTTCGCCAAAGGAGACGCCAAAAATCCTGACCCCGTGGACACGACCGACCAAGCGAACGATGACGTTCGGTGGTCTTGAGAATGGTACCGAAAATAACAATTAAAAAAAAATTACAAACCACCCGATACATCATTAGGTGGCGTAAGGTGTGAGTCTGTGTCACGCACGCTCCGTAGCGTCGTGTAGCATCAATGATCACCCACTTAAACTTTGCCCGTAAATCATGTGCGATATTTATACTTCTATAAAAGTGTATATCATATCAGACGAGAAACAAATGTTTTCCGCTCCTGCGGTGGTGGATCGTGCATGTTCCTTCGTGCTTCGTGCAGTTTTGCGATGGCTTAAGCCAACTATGACGCATACAATTTTTTCATTTGATTGACGTTGGCGCTACGTATGCGCGACTGCATGTGGTGGAACGTGTCTATGTCCCTGATTAATTTCACAAGCCTACACATGAAGAGTAATCGAATAAACAAAAGCAGGATAACTGAGGAAAGTAATTCAATTATTAATTCAAATAGTTTACATAAATTAAAAACTTTTTTGATTAAATAAGTTTGTGTTGATTTTTGAAGTCTCTGAACGACTTATTAGCTTATTTGACTCGCATGATTAGAGGAGCTTCAATATGATTATCTCGCCTCAGTCAAACGTCTTAAAATGATTAATTTGAAATTTAAGGTTTAAGAACAATTGTCCACAATAAACATCGATTTTAGTCAACAGTTAAACAGACAACAAACACCAATACCAAATTTTAAAATGTATTTAACGTGCCATTGAATATCCATTATTTAGCCATTGAGCCAGCTCTTATTTTAATATTTTGAGACTTCTCTGAGTTCTTTTCTTTGGTTTTAAATTTATTTTACTTTATGCACTTATTTTGTTTTGATTTACTGAATGTAATTATAATATTGAGCGATTTATATGACTTTTTTTTTAATTTTTTTATAAAGGATCAAGAATTTCTTGATTTCATGGTGTTGATGTTTAGTCTTCGTGCTCGACCCAAATTTGGAAAAAAATAATTAGCTAATATTAAAGAAGTTACTTAAGTCATTTTGAAAAATTTTCATTGTTTATTTTATTTATCATTTGCTTTAAAGCATTAAGTTATCAATTGCCATAAATTAGTTCTAATCCTAATGACGTCCTAATGACCCTTGATGAAGGAGCACATAGCAGAATGAAGTTTGACTGGCCAAGATACAGTATTAAAAGAAGGGAGAGGCACAAACAAACAATTGGACCGAAAATACAAGTAGATAGATAGAAAAGAAAAAGTATGGACAAATTAAGAAGGATTACAAGATGAAAGCAGAGTACGGAAAGATGGTAAGGAAGTAGAAAAGTAAAAACAATCAACTAACAATTAATCTGTAGAAAGCAAGCAAGTAGTGAGCTATTACCAATCGGAATCTTCAAATGGATCTGTTGTTGATATTAGAGAACTGTATTTATTATTTACGTAAACAAATATAACTCATAATAAACGATTCCCTTCCAGTCCCACCAAATACACAGTACAGCTGTCTGAACCTTCTTTCGATCGATTCGTAGGGTTTTTTATATGTTTACTACCAATTTTAAATTAGTTTATGTTTACACTTTTGTATGTTACGCTAATCTTTTCATTTACCAAACAGACACATTATTTAAATTAAAATTTAGGTAATTTGTCATTTGATGATGAAAGAAATGCAATAATTCTTTTTTTAAATTTTATTACATGATTACGGCTTTTGTCGTATTGTCAGCCACAGAGGGCTGAAGTAATTACAATTTTCGCAAGGCATTTCCTCCTTGTAATTTGTCTTATCCCGGGCATACTCGGTTGTGATTCTGGGGTTTGTGACTATTGCTGTTTTTTGTTGTTAGTGTTGTTGTGGATGGTCCGAAGTCCTGTTGCTTTGACATGATTTTTTATAACACCATCATTTGAAGAAAAGCAAATAAAATACTGCCCGATAATTCAACATAATTAGCACCGGCTAATTGCTAATGAATTTCATAAAGACCTCGGTAAAAAAACTGTGGAACTTAACCTTTACCGCAAAAAGACATTATACGATTATAATTTCTGCAACACGCCAGCCATTCAAGCGAACGGGTAACAGCACGCCTGTAACCTCAATTAATCGCCCTCGGTGCCCAATGTCACGCAGTAAACTCCACTTTTGTTTCCCCAAGGCACAAGACCTCCCGCCATTTGGGTACGGTGAAACATCCGGGCGCTATTGTTTCGATACAAACACACCAATGGCTTTAATTAATTTACTTTAACCCTGTATCCGTGAATATCTTTGGCCGTGCGGTAAAGTCCTCACGGTCGGAATCTGCACAAATCCTACCCAATCCATGGTGGGAGGCCTAACCGAACCCAACGGGGGGAAGAAAATGGATCGCAATAAATTTGTCCATACGCACGCAACTAAAAACCGCACGCACTGCGGGACGGTCGGTGACAGTTTCATGACTATTGCCACACGGCCGGTCCAAGACGTGTGGGCAAACGCCACGGACTCCACGGGCTTCATCGCACAGTGGGTTGCGTTTTGCGTGAGTACACCGGTATGTTTAACCCCATCGACCCACATCAATAAAAAGCACGGTTGTATCAGGATGTGTCGTTCCGTCTGTTGGTTTGTGGACGTACGTCTGATACACCTTGGTGAAACGTGTCCTGGAGATGTTGGGCGGGAGTTACGTTCCGTACGAATGCGATATCAAAAGATGCCAGATGGAAATGGTACTCGAAAACAAAAGGTGAGATTTGCCGCAAAATGATTTTGAGGAGTTGGAGGCTTTAAGCCCTAGAAAAGACTTTAATACTTCAAATGGAACGATAATTTAAATGATTGCATTGAACGAAATGTTCTCCTGGTTGATCTCTAAATCTAAAGGAGTCGTTTATAATTGCTACCAACCTAACAGATTCTTTATCTGCAATATATTTATTGCAACCGTTTTAACCGTTTGAACAAAGTCACGGTTTCCGGGCTCATTTACCCGGAATCTGACGCCTTCTTGATATACTTGAACTGTTTTGTATTGAAAAGGTTTTACAGCGTCTCAACCTTCAGAAGTAATATTGGTTTTGAGTTCAGAACCATTGTCCCAAGAGTTTTTTCATCATAAGCATTTATCGTCATTTAGACATTGGAAACGATGTACGTCTTTGATACCTAACGCGAACGTTATCAGATGTTATTAAACGGTTACGAATTACTCACGACACTGAATGACACTGATTTGTTAATGTTCACTGAGACTTGGTAAGATGACTCCATGGAGCATATGGGTAGCTTTGATGCTTTTCTCTGATTACACATTTAATCATTTTGTTAATAATCCACGTCTTATTTACTTACTCTCACAGTGTAATCTCTTGATATAATATGCTCACCAAATTGCATTAACCTGCATCGTTTATATTATTCTACGATGTTAATCACATTCCATCGGGTCAAAGCATTTCTCTGTCTTTTTTTTTGCGAAAAACGTACGGGTTCATTGAATCAAACCATCGGGTCTTCAGTTAAATAACCTCCAAAGGTTAGTTAACCTAACATTCGAAATTAAATTCGACCGTGAGAAATAAATACATTCGATGAAAAAATCTACAGCTACCTCTTACACGCAAATAACATAAGGACATAAGTGAGTTTAAAAATTTGATAGCTCAGTGATTTTATAGTACAAAATTTAAGCAAATATGTTAAAATTTGGTTAATAATTTATTCTAATTCAAACCAATAAATTTATTACATATTATGTGTAAATGTTTTCCTTTCAAAAACCGTCAAAAAGGACGATTCCTTACGAGAAAAGAAGTTTATTCTGTGAATGATAATTTGAAACGAAATTGTACCTCGAAGTCGATATACTCTGAGCTATCCTATACATTATTATAGTAATAATTATCACGGGGATTGCATCTGAAACACTCTGTCCAGCGAAACGCCACAGCTTCTCAACTATCGAAGAATGTTATCCTAAATTAAATGCCGATAATTAATTCCTAGCTTCAAGTCTTCAATCAATATAAATGTACAATACAATGTAACATAAATTTGGACAGCTAGCAATACGGCCAGGCCATTCTTTATGAATAAAAAAAAATCGATAAATTTGGACAGCTATATTGGGATTGGAATATTTCCAGATATGTAAGTCCCTAGATCAGTATCCCCAACTGTAATTCATTCCTCCAATATAATTGGTTGGGATAAACTAGAAGTATTATGTTATGAAATGGTGGAATAATGAAAGAACATAAGAGCTACAAATTCATACCTTTCCCCAATTTATGGGTAAGCAATTAATAATAATTCTTTGAAGATCATCCAAAGAATATATAAGTGGCATTTCTTAAGAACTACAACATTTAAAAGGCATATTCCTTTCTTAACTTACACTTCAACTCCCCGGTTTAAATTAGACACCTTGGCCTCGTCGTTGTAAAACTTCTAATGTAGTTAATTATTTTGTCACCTTCAGGACATATTCCACCACTGTGAAATGATGCCAATCAAAGACACCAGATCGAGATGAAATTCCGCCACTCGGTGACAGTTTTAACGGTGTGTCTAGTTATCATATTTCCCACCAATTCCATTAGCATTAAAACTAACGAGCTGTGAACGAATCACTTCACCGACAACGTGATGAGACACGTATGTATAGAGTCGGAAATCTTTCTGTCGCAACAAGCTTTACCCGTTGACAATGCTTGTTAACCAACAGGAAGAAAGAAAGTGTGGAAGTGATCCAACAATGCACGAAATTTCACACTAAATAAAAATAGAATTTTACGATAGAGTTTTTTTTCGCCTTTTTTCTTCGTTTTTTTTATCGCACATATACTACTTTTTCATACAGTGCACATACTTTCATACACTGCAGCAAATATGCTGCAAAATAAAGCGCACATTTTGTGGGTCGGGGGTTTGAGAAAATAAGGGACACATCACACACTGATTACACGAATCAAACGACAGTCCATCTTAAAATAGACACCGCCCATTAGACCTTCTCGATCAAACGGGACTCGATGTCTTAAGACGGCGGCTACACACAAACGCACCACACCTAACGGAAGAAAACCACAACAAACGAGCCAAATGGTTAATGTGCGTAAAATATGCGTCTACCAGTACCGCCTTTGTCTTCGTCCGCCACACGGCACACGGTTCGCCTTGATGATGTTTCGGTAATTGGTTCTATCCGATGACCGGGAAGACCGACGGCCAACGACAATCCGCTGGCAAGATGGATGAGACCAGGCATTGTGTGCCGTACGGGTACGGTTGTAAACTATGCCTTCGTCTTACTTTTTAAGGTACGGCACAGACCGGTGCGAGTTAACACGCCATTAAGACGCACGGGACCGTCAAATTAAACAACGAACCACGTTCAACGTTCCCTCCCGTACCATCGATCTACCGATCTTCGGGACTCTTGCGTACACCTGAGTGCAGTTTTCTTGCTCTGCGTCTTGCTGCTATGCGCAGGTCTTGTTCTCTTTGGTGAGCTCAGTGCTAAAAGTCAAATGTTTAATCTCGCTAGTTGCCATCACCCCATTATTCTTGCCGCTTGTTTCGACCTGCTTGTTTCGTCGGCTAAGATCACTGGATGGATTGGTTGTATCATGGGTACTTATCAAACGGAAGAGACTGCGAGCAGTCTCTCTTCAAGTGAGTTAGCACGACCATACGTCATACAATTGCGGATTGAAGTACTTTGGTCCAGCGTTGGCGCACCTGCTCACTTGTAAGTGGTGTAGGAAAGGTTGATGAATACTAGGCCAGAGATTTGGCACACGAATATAGGGTGTGTCAACAAACATTTTACACTCATTATTCTTTTTCTTTGCATATTTTTGATTGTTTTTTTTTTGTTAAAATTTTAATGTTGAATCGAAATTTATACAATATTTTAAAATAGAGAATAATTTCTCTAACTGTTTTTCCAAGTTAAATTAAATTTCATGCATTTCTGTGTTTTTTTCTGTACATCTTTTTCTATACATACAAATGTTTGGAAATTAGTTTGCGAATTATAATAATTTATGAAGAGAAGAGAAAAAACAGATATATGATTTTTTGTAATTAAAATCAATTATTTCATGGAAATAAGAATAACTTTATCGAATAGACGAGCTTAAAAGTGAAAGTAACATCATTTTAAAGAACTCTTCAACTCTTCTTCTTCGTGTGTGTTGGTTATATCTTCCTATGTTGGGTAAACTTTCCGTTCGCCCGTCCATATTCAGAGGTCACTCCAAGAGCCTTCGACATCCAAGAGTTACATTGGTGGCTATGAATTTGTGGCTTTCCTAAACGCTTATTTCGATTCGTTCATTTCAAAATTCTAATAATTCTAATAATCAATTTGGCCGTTCATCCATCTTTATCTTTCTAATGTGTTTTTTTAAGTTTACAACAGGAATAGCCCTAGTGGCGGATTATGCTTTTTGCATTCGAATAATATGTGTCCGGCGATTTCAGGCTCTTTGCAGAAGCTAGAGTTCACATCTTAGACAATTCCTATCCTATGTAGCCAACATTTGGCAAGGTCGTGTCCTGCTAAAACGTGATTCATTGCTCTTATGTCTGTGGCCGTTAAATCTACGTCCTGGTGCTACGATATGGTCTCAACCTTTTTTTTCAAATTCTTCAAATTTCACACCCTTTTTTTTAGCACATATCCCTATACCAAATTTTTATGTCTTCTATCATTTTTTGTTTGAATAGAGCATTCTCCATTCTAATGTTATTTTTTATAGCATTTTGGGCGAAGGTCTTCCTCCTTCGCAGGTCTCCTTTGGCTAGTTGATCAGCAGTTTCATTACCTGTAATTCTTAAGTGGTCTGGAATCCGGTGGTTCAGTGATTGTTTCTAATTTTAATACGTATAATACATTTCAACTCTACAACTCGATGAGTCAATTGAATCCTGAATATCATAATACAAACGAAAGCAAATAAAGCAAATAAGTGGTTAAACTGATCATCATAAAAGAATATTTTTAATAGTCTAATTTGGAAAATAATTCTTGTCTTTAATTCCTGAAGAACGACCTGGTCAGCTTTATCTAGGATACAATTAACATTGACTGGGAGAAACTTCCTGCTCCGAATTGCGCGAAGCTGTAAATATTCTGAGTTACCCTGTGCTTTGCGCAAAAATTTATCCAAATTTCTCTGGATGTACCTTAAACTAATAATAATCTCGTTTGTAATCTAACCGCAACATAGCGAAACTAATGCTCTTAACCTGTCTGTTTCCTTCTCCATCCCCCGTTTGTCAGGTTCGACCAGTGCCTGGTACGAAACCAGCCCATGGAGTACCTCCACTCGGCGCTATTACGCCACCCAGGACCATCCATCCCAGCGACAATGGACCGAACCGTACTTTGACCTCAGCGTTTCCCGCAACGTAACGGTGCGGGAAGGTGAAACGGCATTCCTTACGTGTCGGGTGGAAAATCTGGCCAAGTACAGCATCTCCTGGGTGCGGCACCATGATCTTCACATACTGGCCATCAACGCGGACACGTTCACGTCGGACGAACGGTTTCAGGCACTGTACAACGACCAAACCGAGGAGTGGACGCTAAAGATAAGGAGAACGCGCCGGAAGGACACCGGTATCTATGAGTGCCAGATATCGACCATGCCGGTGAAGAGTTTGCAGCTGTATCTGATTGTTCTCGGTAGGTGTGCTTTGTGGAGGTTGGGAAATAAACAGGTTCACAATGATGGATCATCACGCTACACTAATGTGCCAATCGGCTGTATGATTTCCAGCAATTATAACTCTCCCACCAATTTGGTTTTATTTAATTACCTTGCAAACGAAGCATTTTTTGGGGTCACCAAATGGTACCGTGCGTGGAACTGGTGTAAATTGAATCAGTTCGTGACGGTTCCGGATGTGGACTATGGTTTGTCCCGCGGGAGGATCGTACGAGATTCATAAATAAACTTAACAATCGCACTAAATCACACAAAAAACTGGGACTCACTGGAACAGGATATATGTAGCAAGCACCGACACATAAATAGACAAACCACAGGGCGCCAGACTTCCTCCAGCCGGAACCACAAATGTGCAAATGGGGAAATGAATTCCCGGTTTACTTTTCATCCATTTTGAGGAAAAACCCTTTTTCGAACCGGTTGGTGATTGGTGACCGTTTTGCGAAATTTCGTAAAAACGCCCCATCGAAATGGTTGCACATTTTTGGAAGTAAAATTCTTCACCCAAAGCACGTATCCCGCACACGACCACCGACGATATACAACTGAAACGTGCATCATCCATCACACATCGGTGCGGAACGGTTGGCTAAATGTTCGTTTTATTGCAAACAATCAGCTGGAGCTATTTGGTGTGCCGCTTCCACTCATCAGATGGGTGTGTGTGTGTGNAATAACTCACTGACATTGATCTTCACACCTACCTGGTTGGTGGGTGTAGGGTGGAAGGGAGGGTGAAAAGAAGGGTGGCAAATTTATTCCCATGCCAGTTAACAAAAACGCTGTCACCACGATACCTTCTGTCATTCCGATGGATCAACAAACGTTATGAATGTTTTGTTTTCAACATTTTTTTACCCCCAAACAACCAGAGGCCGCACATCCACACAGCGATCGTAACCCTCTCAATCTCTCTTGTCATAATCGAGAAAAAAATGGCAAAGAGCACCCAGCGGTGCGTAACAAAGCCGTCAGCATGGTTAGAATGGTTCTTGATCGGAACGGACCTTATTTAACGCACATCATCAGTCTTGAAGTGCCGTACCGAGCACCAAACATGCCAAGCTATATTTAGTGCACCAGCGTCAAACACGTCTGTGCGAGCGTAGAAGAGAGAGAGAGAGTTGAAGAGAGTGAGATTTTTTTTTAATTTACAACTCAAGGAAATATTTCAGCTCAGTTTGCTTATGTATGTACCGGCAGGATCGTGGGATCGAGTGGCAGATCATAGGCCACCCAGACCCCAGTCCAGTATCGAGATCGCGCTCGACAGTGTCAGTCAGGGTGTTGAGAAAAATTCGCTCAAGGTAGTGTCAATGCGCCGTGTAAGGACTTAAGCGCAACAACAAGTGGAAAGCTTTTTCCGGGGCGAAGATTTACTGGCCTTTTGCACAATGCCACCAATACCTTCGACTTTCGTTGTCGAGGGCTGTTAATGAAGTCTCGTTAAGTTGCAGCAACTGTCCCAAAAGGATATCACCTTGTTTGTCCTCAATTAAGCATAACCGTCTAGAGTGAATTCTACTGTATATGTGTCTATGTGTGTGTTAATTTGTTTTCTGTTTTAGTGTCCCTGTAGTCCCGTAGTAGTTATCAAATCTTCAAGGTGTTCTTCCACTCGTTCCAACTCGTTCCTCTTACGTAACGCCAACTTGTTGACCCTTTTGTGTTTCTGTCCCCAACCGTAAAGGACACTTAATCATACCTTTGTGTTTAAAAAAGATTGTTCAAGTGACAGCAAACAGTGAGAAATCCGCAGTGGCAGTTCGATAAGCCTAGAATGATTCAAACCCCGGGATACAGTTACTGTGCCAGCGCCATCCGTTCATACCGGTGCAAGATGAATCTAATTATATGTCAATTAATTAATTACACCACACTTACAGGCAGCAAACAAACCCGGTGAACGTGTGAAAACCACCCCAGCTGGTCAGTGCTCGTACCGGAGTAAGTGTTTAAATGGATGCACTACTATCGCGCCTGGTGGGTGGATAATTTGCGAGTGTCGTGCTGTATCGTAGTAACGCCACGTGACTTACGGTTACGGTTTCGGGAGTTGTGGAGTTTTGAATTCCGTTGGAGTGCATTTTCGGGAGTGTATCGCTAGGTGAAGAAAAGGCAATTTTCGCGACGCTTAATACCAATTTAATAACGCGGTGTTGTGTGAATTTGTACGGCTGTTTGTGTGCGTGTGTGTGTTTTTGGGTGGTTCGCATATATGCTGTTTGGGATGGAAACGAACCAACGTGAATATTATGTGACCATGTGAAATAATTGCTCACGGACCAGTGCCACGGGATCAACAGTAATCACCAAGCGGATCCGTCCGTTGACGCAACCATCCGCATCATCATCGCGGTCCTAGCAAAGGGTCCGCCAACATAGCCGCTCTTTTATTATATTTAACACCTGCCAGCTGCCAAATGAGCACGTGATGCTGATTATACTGCTTTGCATTTTTGGTGAGTTACATCGACCTAATCCGCACAGTTGTCGTTTTTTTTGCGGGGAGGGAGGAAATTAAAAATAACTTTCACACAAAACAAGCAATACGCTTGTTCCGAGCCACTGTATAATCAATTGTGATAAAAGCATAATGTTTTTTTACACGAGACGATTAATGTAGTGTGATGCGTTGTTGTCGTGTGTGATAAGAAATGTTGTAACCTTCACCTCAACGGGTAGGATTGACGAATGGTTCAGTGATTTCCTCGCTCGATAACGTTAGCGCAATTCACTGCAGGTAACACATCACTCAACCCGAACGACAACTCGTTAATCGCTATAATTGGCGGAGACAAATGGTGATCAGCCTACTGGGAAATGATAACATCGAGTAAAAAACGACAGTGGATGTTAATCACGACCTGGAACTAATCAATGAAATCAGCGTTCCTAGACTGCTGGTTTACTTTATGAATCATCTGTCTGGATGAAATGTTTTTGACAATGTCTAAGAAATTTAGTAAAACTCTGAAAATTTGATGTTGGCCTAACCTTTTAAAGTTGTTCTTAAGAAAGTATGGTGTCTATATTGAGAAGAACAGCATAAACAAGCAAAACAA
Organism: Anopheles parensis; assembly: GCA_016254315.1. Lineage (NCBI taxonomy): Eukaryota > Metazoa > Arthropoda > Insecta > Diptera > Culicidae > Anopheles > Anopheles parensis. The sequence continues at coordinate 32,589,045 of CM028127.1, forward strand.
AATATTAGACGGCTGGTTTGTAAGCTAAAGAAGTTAGAAATAGATGGTATAAAATCAAAAGAAACATATCTACAAATTACGGAGTTAAAGTTCAAAGAGTATACTCTACCCTATACGATGAAGCAATAAGTAAACAAGTTTTACTGATTGTAAAGTTCTGCAAATCAGTTCTGCCCGTCATTAATTTCCGAACTCACGCGATCACAGATCGCGCGTTTACTTTCGATCGACTTAAGTTGCCCGGTGTTCGCGTACGAAGCAAACAAATCGTGCACCCTGCTGGCTACACTAACCCACTCGTCGTACGCTGCCGGAACATTTTCCACTGTCCGGAAGCCAGCAGCAAAAATTGAACTGCCGAAAACCGTCAGGTCATTTTCCACTGCACGGAATACAGCTACGAACAATGAACCGGCAAGCACAACACACCACATAAACGATCACACGGTTGAAGCAATTAACCCTCGCGGAACACTTGCCACTGCGTAGTGGCCAGATTAAGCAAACACAACACGGAGAACACCACTGCAAAAAAGAATTATTGCGCGGCCGATAACAGTAATTCGTTTTTGTATATTAAGCGCGGACCGTGAAAATACGTGAAACTATTGTAAACATTTACTGTTATGACATTCTGTCAAGGGGAGGGTAGTATGTTCGCCCAAGTACTGCAATCTGTATCATAAACCGATACGCGATCGGTTTCGTTAAGTTTAAGTTGTCAGTGGTGGAGCTGCAGGGGCGCTCAAACTTATAAATAGAGAGACTAATAAATAATCCTCCTTCTTCGACGGACATCCAACTATTTGGCCGCAGCGGTAACTATTTCAACAGCATACAAACCAGGAAAGGAAATCGTTCGAAGTTCGCGATATTGTTCAGAAGGATATTTTAACCGCTGTCCAATGCTCCCAATATTCCTTGAATATAGTAAAACAAATCAGGCATGAATTAGAGAATCGCTATCATGATTTGCCACCAAATGTTTGACCTAAACCTCAGTAGATCTTATCTCCATGGATTAATTTATATAAGGAGCAGTTGAAAAAGACGCCATTTGCTCTTCCAGTACTACAAAAGCCCAGTTAAAAGATAAAATTAAAACAAATTTTGAAGAAATTTGCAGATCATTGAAGATTTGTAAAATCAGGAAACAAGATTTTTCCTTTTCCTCCCTGTATGAGTTAGTTTCTTTTTGTAAAATATCTTTAAAAGATAAACACTTAGAAACTTCAATTAAATTATTCTTGTGATTTGTAATGTTATTTTTTATGATTTAATTTTTTTGCCATAGTGTTGCCATTTGTTTGGTATTTAAGTAGTGCTTATTTCAAAATATTATATGGGACTTATATTTTATTTGGGTAGTACACTTAAGGCATTTTTGACATATTTACTATGTCAAAATGTATACTAAAAATGGCTTCAATTGTGACTTTTACAATTTCCTGCATTGCGATTAAAAATTATAAATTTCTTTGGCAACTATAAACAATTAATCAAATTACAATCGTACACTTGAAAAAAAACACTTAATAGACTTTACGTAGTAATAATCCAGAAAATGAAATTTGCCCTTTATCCATGCAATTCCACTTATCCGGATAGAGCTGAGTCCCGATGAAAAGGGATAATCGACGTTCCAGTGTAGTTTAAGCATTCCAAGAGTTTCGACATATTTATAAGTAATATTTAAAATATAATAAACCAGGAACAGGAGCCAATGAGCTTTAATGATGGCTTGCAAGCATCAAATGAAAAAACTCTTGATTTTAAATCGATTAAATTAATAATGTTTTAAGTTGCATCAATATGAATATAATATACGCCAACGCTCACAAACTGTAATTAAATAATTAAATACTAGTATGAAAATAAAAAAAAAAACAACACTCAACAATGTACAATACAATCACGAAATTATAAAGCAAAGTATATGCTGCGAAGGGTGTAACCGATCACGTACCAAAAATCACACTTTTTAATTAGCAAAATTACAAGCCCATTTTCACACCTTACCACACTGCACTGTAATCATCAAGGCCACCAACATATAAAACAGTAAAAAAGGCAACCCAACCTCGAAACAAACACCATTCGAGCTCGACTGCACTCATTAAATCAATCAGTGCTACTATCTCGCACTGTACCTTTTCTGCCGAAATCCCTTTCTCACCCTCGTTATGTGGTTTTTGTGTGCAGTAAATTTATGTACAAAGCGACATAGACCACATAAATCTGTTCACACACGTGTTCTCCAGTGAGATGCAACCACCCCACCTACAGATGCAAGCGCCCCAAAGCGCCAGAATGCGTTTAATCGCATCACGTGGTAGAAACGAAGCGGTTCCATTACGAGCCAATTTTGGGTTCTTAACATGATTCAACCACTTTAACACACACGAACATACTTCCCTTTCCCGAGAAGGGCAATAAAAATGAAACACCCAACACTTCGTCCGGGTGAAAGATTCGCCCACGAAGGGGAAGTTATTTTCGATTGTGATTTTACAAAAACGTGACTTAATCATCGGGTTTTACTATCGAAAGCTTTTCTTTTGCGAACAATAATAAAATAAGAAGCCAACAAACACATGAAAGCAAGGATACACACCCATGGGAGATTTGACCATTCCGAAAGGGTGAGATCACACATTCGCCCCGGTGTTATGATTGGATCCCAATTTTTCACCTATTCCCTTTCACTCACACATTCTCGCTTGCTCACTCGTAGTAGAAATCGACAATAAAATCCCACACCAAAATTAAACAGCGCAGCACGTAGCACAATTTCAGGCACAAAAGCATTTACGCTTTAAGTTTTAACGCACCTCCACTTAACGGACACTTGTCGTGACAGATTTTCCTGTAAATAATGCTGCGAAAATAAATGTCCTATTTTACGTCGAAAAATGTGAAAAACATTTCTCAGTATTATGCAAACCGCACAAAGTTTGGAAAGTCCTGTCAGAAGGTTACGCGAAGGTTTTTTTTAAAGCCATGTTAAGTTGAACAAAACAAAATCTAAACTATTTCTCACAAACAAGCCGCCACTCTTAAAACACATTCAATCAAAGCTGACCTGTTGGTATTTACGCGGTCATACTTCTCATTAGCAACGAGGGAAATCAAACAGCGAAAGGAAGGATAAAAAAAGCCGAAACAAAACGCATAACAAACCATTTAATTTGGTTTCACACCACCAGAGTAGGTGGATATTGTTTGCCTTTGCTTTGAATAACATCGCTACACCGGGTCCGGGATCATACACGGCTATGGGTTGTTTGTTTGCAGACCTGTTTACGATCACGGCCGGGCACATTTCGAGGACACGATGTTATTTTGGCGAAACCTTACACGAACCGATCCACCGGTCTACCTATTTCTGGTTAAGAATTTTTGCAAATTTCGCATGAATTTTGAACTGCATGGCACCCCCAGGAGTGGAGGGAGGACAAGGGGGGTGAAAGGACTACATTTCGATCCGATACAATTACGAACACCATCACCGACACTTGCCCACAGGAGGGACAGTCGTCACCGCCGGCTAGTGAAGATTAATGATGCGCGTACCGGGAGCTACGAGTGTGTAGCTTTCGCCAAAGGAGACGCCAAAAAACCTGACCCCGTGGACACGACCGACCAAGCGAACGATGACGTTCGGTGGTCTTGAGAATGGTACCGAAAATAACAATTAAAAAAAAATTACAAACCACCCGATACATCATTAGGTGGCGTAAGGTGTGAGTCTGTGTCACGCACGGTCCGTAGCATCGTGTAGCATCAATGATCACCCACTTAAACTTTGCCCGTAAATCATGTGCGATATTTATACTTCTATAAAAGTGTATATCATATCAGACGAGAAACAAATGTTTTCCGCTCCTGCGGTGGTGGATCGTGCATGTCCCTTCGTGCTTCGTGCAGTTTTGCGATGGCTTAAGCCAACTATGACGCATACAATTTTTTCATTTGATTGACGTTGGCGCTACGTATGCGCGACTGCATGTGGTGGAACGTGTCTATGTCCCTGATTAATTTCACAAGCCTACACATGACGAATAATGGAATAAACGAAAACAGGATAATTGAGCTAAGTAATTCAATTATTAATTCAAATAGTTTACATAAATTAAAAACTTTTTTGATTAAATAAGTTTGTGTTGATTTTTGAAGTCTCTGAACGACTTATTAGCTTATTTGACTCGCATGATTAGAGGAGCTCCAATATGATTATCTCGCCTCAGTCAAACGTCTTAAAATGATTAATTTGAAATTTAAGGTTTAAGAAAAATTGTCCACAATAAACATCGATTTTAGTCAACAGTTAAACAGACAACAAATACCAATACCAAATTTTAAAATGTATTTAACGTGCCATTAAGTATCCAATATTTAGCCATTGAATATCCAGCTCTTATTTTAATATTTTGAGACTTCTCTGAGTTCTTTTCTTCGTCGGTCGTTAAGACAAGCAAGAAGAAGAATTAAAAAAATTAAGCGATTTAAATGAATTTTTGCTTTAAAAATACAATTTTTTTCATGAAGGATTAAGCATTTCTTGATGTTTAGTCTTCTTGCTCGACCCAAAGTAGGCGAAAAATAATTAGTTAATATTAAAGAAATTATTTAAGACATTTTGAGAAATTATCATTTTTGAATTTATTTATCATTTGCATTATAGGATGAAGTTACCATTTGCCTTAAATTAGTTCTAATCCTAAAATAATTCCTAGACAAAGGAACACAGAGCAGAAAAGAGTTTGACTGGCTAAGATACATTAAAAGTATTAAAAGCAGAGAGGGACACAAACAAACAATTGGACCGAAAATACAAGTAGATAGATAGAAATGAAAAAGTATGGACAAATTAAGAAGGATTAGAAGGTGAAAGACAAATACCGAAAGATGATAATGAAATCGAAAAGTCAAAACAGTCAGCCGAAAAACTAAACTCCCGAAAACAAGCAAGTAGTGAGGTGTTATCAATCGGAATCTTCAAATGGATCTGTTGTTGATAATAGCGAATTGTATTTATTACTTAGCTATACAGATATACCTCATAATAAACGATTCCTTTCTAGACCCACCAAATACACAATAAAGCTTTCTGAACCTTTTTTCGAGCGAATCGCATGTTTTTTTATATATTTACTACCAATTTTAAATTAGTTTATGTTTACATTTTTGTATGTTAAACTAATCTTTTCACTTACCAAACAGACACATTTTTTAAATTAATGTTTAGGTAATTTGTCATTTGATGATTCCTAATTCTTTTGAAGCACACAAAAGAAATGCAATAATTCCGGTTGACATGATTTTTTATAACACCATCATTTGAAGAAAAGCAAATAAAATACTACCCGATAATTCAACATAATTAGCACCGGCTAATTGCTAATGAATTTCATAAAGACCTCGGAAAAAAAACTGTGGAACTTAACCTTTACCGCAAAAAGACATTACACGATTATAATTTCTGCAACACGCCAGCCATTCAAGCGAACGGGTAACAGCACGCCTGTAACCTCAATTAATCGCCCTCGGTGCCCAATGTCACGCAGTAAACTCCACTTTTGTTTCCCCAAGGCACAAGACCTACCGCTATTTGGGTACGGTGGAACATCCGGTCGCTATTGTTTCGATACAAACACACCAATGGCTTTAATTAATTTACTTTAACCCTGTAACCGTGGATATCTTTGGCCGTGCGGTAAAGTCCTCACGGTCGGAATCTGCACAAATCCTACCCAATCCATGGTGGGAGGCCTAACCGAACCCAACGGGGGGAAGAAAATGGATCGCAATAAATTTGTCCATACGCACGCAACTAAAAACCGCACGGACCGCGGGACGGTCGGTGACAGTTTCATGACTATTGCCACACGGCCGGTCCAAGACGTGTGGGTAAACACCACGGGCTTCATCGCACAGTGGGTTGCGTTTTGCGTGAGTACACCGGTATGTTTAACCCCATCGACCCACATCAATAAAAAGCACGGTGGTATCAGGATGTGTCGTTCCGTCTGTTGGTTTGTGGACGTACGTCTGATACACCTTGGTGAAACGTGTCCTGGAGATGTTGGGCGGGAGTTGCGTTCCGTACGAATGCGATATCAAAAGATGCCAGATGGAAATGGTACTCGAAAACAAAAGGTGAGATTTGTCGCAAAATGATTTTGAGGAGTTGGAGACTTTAAGCTCTAGAAAAGACTTTAATACTTCAAATGGAACGATAATTTAAATGATTGCATTGAACGAAATGTTCTCCTGGTTGATCTCTAAATCTAAAGGAGTCGTTTATGATTGATACGAACCTAACAGATTCTTTATCTGCAATATATTTATTGCAACCGTTTTAACCGTTTGAACAAAGTCACAGTTTCCGGGCTCATTTACCCGGAATCTGACGCTTTCTTGATATGCTTGAACTGTTTTGTATTGAAAAGGTTTTACAGCGTCTCAACCTTCAGAAGTAATATTGGTTTTGAGTTCAGAACCATTGTCCCAAGAATTTTTCATCATAAGCATTTATCGTCATTTAGACATTGGAAACGATGTACGTCTTTGATACCTAACGCGAACGTTCTCAGATGTTATTAAGCGGTTACGAATTACTCACGACACTGAATGAACTTCGTTTTGCTGTAACCGAGACTGATCTAGATTTGTTAATGTTCACTGAGACTTGGTAAGATGACTCCATGGAGCATATGGAGCATAGCTTTGATGCTTTTCTCTGATTACACATTTAATCATTTTGTTAATAATCCACGTCCTATTTACTTACTCTGACAGTGTAATCTCTTGATATAATATGCTCACCAAATTGCATTAACCTGCATCGTTTATATTATTCTACGATGTTAATCACATTCCATCGGGTCAAAGCATTTCTCTGTCAGTTTTAAAGGAATTATCTGTGCGAAAAACGTACGGGTTCATTGAATCAAACCCTTGGATCTTAGATGAAATAACCTTCAAAGGTTAGTGAACCTAACCATCGAGATTAAATTCGACCGTTCGAAATAATTTCAAACGATTAAAAAAATCAATAGCTACCGTTTATACGCGGATTCTGACATAAGTGGGTTTAAAAATTTGATAGTTCAGTGATTTTATAGTACAAAATTTAAGCAAATATGTTAAAATTTGGTTGATAATTTCTTCAAATACAAACAAATAAATTTTTACGTAATTTGTTTAAATGTTCTCCTTTAAAAACGCGTCAAAAAGAGGGTTTCCTTACGCGAAAATAGTGAAGTTGATTCTATAAATGATAATTTGAAAAGAAACTGCACCTCGAAGTCGACAAACTCTGCTCCCCTAAACACTATTAAAGTAATAATTATCACGGGGATTGCATCTGAAACACTCTGTCCTGCGAAGCACCACAGCTTCTCAACTATCGAAGAATGCTATCCTAAAACTTATGAGAATTAAATTAAATGCCGACATTCAATTCCTAGGTTCAAGCCTTTAATCAATAAAAATGTACAACAATACAACATAAATGTGGAAAGCGATATTAGGATTGGAATATTTCCAGATAAGTCGCTACATCAGTATCCCCAATATTCATTCGTCCATTATATTGGACGAATAGTTAATCCCACCACATTATTGGTGGGATAAACTAGAAGTATTATACTAAGAGATGGTGGAAAAATGAAATGCCACATTTCACAATGTAAACAAAAAAAACTTAAAAGCGTCAAAAAGATGATCTTGTACATTTTTATTGCGCGAGATGTGTGAAATTCATTACTTCAACATTCTTCTAAAACCAATAGTTACAAATTCATGCTTTTCTCCAATTTATGGGTAAGCAGTTAATAATAATTCTTTGAAGATCATCTAAAGAATAAATAAACGAGATCATTTAAAAAATAGAACATTTAAAAGGTATATTCCTTTCTTAACTTACACTTCAACTCCCCGGTTTAAATTAGACACCTTGGCCTCGTAATTGTAAAACTTCTAATGTAGTTAATTATTTTGTCACCTTCAGGACATATTCCACCACTGTGAAATGATGCCAATCAAAGACACCAGATCGAGATGAAATTCCGCCACTCGGTGACAGTTTTAACGGTGTGTCTGGTTATCATATTTCCCACCAATTCCATTAGCATTAAAACTAACGAGCTGTGAACGAATCACTTCACCGACAACGTGATGAGACACGTATGTATAGAGTCGGAAATCTTTCTGTCGCAACAAGCTTTACCCGTTGACAATGCTTGTTAACCAACAGGAAGAAAGAAAGTGTGGAAGTGATCCAACAATGCACGAAATTTCACACTAAATAAAAATAGAATTTTACGATAGAGTTTTTTTTCTTCGCCTTTTTTCTTCGTTTTTTTGATCGCACATATACTACTTTTTCATACAGTGCACATACTTTCATACACTGCAGTAAATATGCTGCAAAATAAGGCGCACATTTTGTGGGTCGGGGGTTTGAGAAAAAAAGGGACACATCACACACTGATTACACGAATCAAACGACGGTCCATCTTAAAATAGACACCGCCCATTAGACCTTCTCGATCAAACGGGACTCGATGTCTTAAGACGGCGGCTACACACAAACGCACCACACCTAACGGAAGAAAACCACAACAAACGAGCCAAATGGTTAATGTGCGTAAAATATGCGTCTACCAGTACCGCCTTTGTCTTCGTCCGCCACACGGCACACGGTTCGCCTTGATGATGTTTCGGTAATTGGTTCTATCCGATGACCGGGTAGACCGACTGCCAACGACATTCCGCTGGCAAGATGGATGAGACCAGGCATTGTGTGCCGTATGGGTACGGTTGTAAACTATGCCTTCGTCTTACTTTTTAAGGTACGGCACAGACCGGTGCGAGTTAACACGCCATTAAGACGCACGGGACCGTCAAATTAAACAACGAGCCACGTTCAACGTTCCCTCCCGTACCATCGATCTACCGATCTTCGGGACTCTTGCGTACACCTGAGTGCAGTTTTCTTGCTCTGCGTCTTGCTGCTATGCGCAGGTCTTGTTCTCTTTGGTGAGCTCAGTGCTAAAAGTCAAATGTTTAATCTCGCTAGTTGCCATCACCGCATTATTCTTGCCGCAGTCGACCTGCTTGTTTCGTCGGCTAAGATCACTGGATGGATTGGTTGTATCATGGGTACTTATCAAACGGAAGAGACTGCGAGTAGTCTCTCTTCAAGTGAGTTAGCACGACCATACGTCATACAATTGCGGATTGAAGTACTTTGGTCCAGCGTTGGCGCACCTGCTCACTTGTAAGTGGTGTAGGAAAGGTTGATGAATACTAGGCCAGAGATTTGGCACACGAATAAAGGGTGTGTCAACAAACATTTTACACTCATTATTCTTTTTCTTTGCATATTTTTGATTGTTTTTTTTTTGTTAAAATTTTAATGTTGAATCGAAACTTATACAACATGTTAAAATAGAGAATAATTTCTCTAACTGTTTTTCCAAGTTAAATTAAATTTCATGCATTTCTGTGTTTTTTCTGTACATACAAATTTTTGGACATGAGAGAATCAAAATTAGTTTGCGAATTATAATAATTTATAAAGAGAAGAGAAAAAACAGATACATGATTTTTTGTAATTAAAATCAATTATTTCATGGAAATAAGAATAACTTTATCGAATAGACGAGCTGTGAAAGTGAAAGTAACATCATTTTAAAAAGCTCTTCAACTCTTCTTCTTCGTGTGTGTTGGTTATATCTTCCTCCATATTCCATATTCAGAGGTCACTCCAAGAGCCTTCGACATCCAAGAGTTATATTGGTGGTTATGAATTTGTGGCTTTCCTAAACGATTCGTTTATATCCAAATTCTAATAATTCTAATAATCAATTTGGCCGTTCTTCCATCTTTATCATTCCAATGTTTTTTTTTTTAATTTTCACTCGTCATAGCCCTTGTGGCGGATTAAGCTTTTTACATTCGAATAGCATGTGTATGGCTATTTAGGCTCTTTGCAGAGGCTAGAGTTCACATCTTAGACAATTCCAATCCTATGTAGCCAACATTTGGCAAGGTCGTGTCCTGCTAAAACGTGATTCATTGCTCTTATGTCTGTGGCCGTTAAATCTACGTCCTGGTGCTACGATATGGTCTCAACATTTTTTTCAAATTCTTCAAATTTCACACCCTTTTTTTTAGCACATATCAACCTATACCAACTTTTTATGTCTTCTATCATTTTTTGTTTGAATAGAGCATTCTCCGTTCTAATGTTATTTTTTATAGCATTTTGGGCGAAGATCTTCCTCCTTCGCAGGTCTCCTTTGGCTAGTTGATCAGCAGTTTCATTACCTGTAATTCTTAAGTGGTCTGGAATCCGGTGGTTCAGTGATTGTTTCTAATTTTAATACGTATAATTCATTTCAACTCTACAACTCGATGTGTCAATTGAAACCTGAATATCATAATACAAACGAAAGCAAATAAAGCAAATAAGTGGTTAAACTGATCATCATAAAAGAATATTTTTAATAGTATAATTTGGAAAATAATTCTTGTCTTTTATTCCTGAAGAACGACAAGGTCAGCTTTATCTAGGATACAATTAACATTGACTGGGAGAAACTTCCTGTTCCGAATTGCGCGGAGCTGTAAATATTCTGAGTTACCCTGTGCTTTGCGCAAAAATTTATCCAAATTTCTCTGGATGTACCTTAAACTAATAATAATCTCGTTTGTAATCTAACCGCAACGTAGCGAAACTAATGCTCTTAACCTGTCTGTTTCCTTCTCCATCCCCCGTTTGTCAGGTTCGACCAGTGCCTGGTACGAAACCGGCCCATGGAGTACCTCCACTCGGCGCTATTACGCCACCCAGGACCATCCATCCCAGCGACAATGGACCGAACCGTACTTTGACCTCAGCGTTTCCCGCAACGTAACGGTGCGGGAAGGTGAAACGGCATTCCTTACGTGTCGGGTGGAAAATCTGGCCAAGTACAGCATCTCCTGGGTGCGGCACCATGATCTTCACATACTGGCCATCAACGCGGACACGTTCACGTCGGACGAACGGTTTCAGGCACTGTACAACGACCAAACCGAGGAGTGGACGCTAAAGATAAGGAGAACGCGCCGAAAGGACACCGGTATCTATGAGTGCCAGATATCGACCATGCCGGTGAAGAGTTTGCAGCTGTATCTGATTGTTCTCGGTAGGTGTGCTTTGTGGAGGTTGGGAACTAAACAGGTTCACAATGATGGATCATCACGCTACACTAATGTGCCAATCGACTGTATGATTTCCAGCAATTATAACTCTCCCACCAATTTGGTTTTATTTAATTACCTTGCAAACGAAGCGTTTTTTGGGGTCACCAAATGGTACCGTGCATGGAACTGGTGTAAATTGAATCAGTTCGTGACGATTCCGGATGTGGACTATGGTTTGTCCCGCGGGAGGATCGTACGAGATTCATAAATAAACTTAACAATCGCACTAAATCACACAAAAAACTGGGACTCACTGGAACAGGATATATGTAGCAGGCACCGGCACATAAATAGACAAACCACAGGGCGCCAGACTTCCTCCAGCCGGAACCACAAATGTGCAAATGGGGAAATGAATTCCCGGTTTACTTTTCATCCATTTTGAGGGAAACCCCTTTTTCGAACCGGTTGGTGATTGGTGACCGTTTTGCGAAATTTCGTAAAAACGCCCCATCGAAATGGTTGCACATTTTTGGAAGTAAAATTCTTCACCCAAAGCACGTATCCCGCACACGACCACCGACGATGTACAACTGAAACGTGCATCATCCATCACACATCGGTGCGGAACGGTTGGCTAAATGTTCGTTTTATTGCAAACAATCAGCTGGAGCTATTTGGTGTGCCGCTTCCACTCATCAGATGGGTGTGTGTGTGTGTGTGGTGATGTGGTCACAAAATCACACATTATACTCGCTTAGCCCTTCGTTGGTGTTCGCGCAGTGTTCATCGATAAACACCAGAACATCAAGATTGTTGAAAAAAATAAAATAAACGTTGAAATAAACAAACGCCCTCGTACGGCGAGCCCGCAATGCATCTTAATGCGTTTGTGGAAGCCAATTTTAGCAAACCTGCACTGGAATGGAATTTACTTGGCTCAACCAGGCTTAAGCCTGTGATTAGTCATAATTCAAGACGCAGGTCAATACAGAAAGTATTCATATGGTTTGATAATAGTTTTCGATCGAAATTGATTATTCAACTTTAGTTATATTATTAGNTGCGTTTGTGGAAGCCAATTTTAGCAAACCTGCACTGGAATGGAATTTACTTGGCTCAACCAGGCTTAAGCCTGTGATTAGTCATAATTCAAGACGCAGGTCAATACAGAAAGTATTCATATGGTTTGATAATAGTTTTCGATCGAAATTGATTATTCAACTTTAGTTATATTATTAGAATAATCATTGAATCACATCACTTATGGGTTCAATCAACTGCTGTATTCTTGTTACAAGCGCCTGGAAGTATGCAATACGATTCATTTCATAAATTATCCAACAATAAATATAAAACAATGAAAGTAGCCAACTGAACCAGAATCATAAAGAGAAAAAATGGTTCTTAAATACCTATAAAACATATTTTTTAGCAAACATTGCATACTTGCAGGTGTTTTGAATCCATTACAAACTATTGGAATATGCATTTAAAAAGGCCCGGCTGAAACTTTTTGGGGGAAAAAATAATAATTTATTCAAAAAAACAGAACAAACAACATGTTCTATTATCGACCAAAAATGATAGAGTAAATAATTGTAAAAAACTAAAATATCTTACAAAATATTACTCAAAAATGAGTATTTTATAAGGATTCGAAAGAAAAGATAAAGTAAATAATACAGAATTTTTTTTTTTAACTTATTTATAATTCATTATTACGGCATTTAGCCGCATTGTCAGCCTGAATGTTCAGTCTAAAAAAAAAATCAAAATTTTTGATAAAAATATTGTTCAAATAAAAAAAAATAGATTCTTTTTTCTTGAAAATTAAAAAATAGCTTAAATTATTGTTATTATTTATTAAATTATTGATAAAAACTTCCATTGGTAATTGAAGGGCGTGTTAAAAAGCAGCTTTTCTAAATATTTGTACTATTAAATGTATCAGTTTATCTAGAATATAGTAAAAAAAATACTATACATACTAATTATAAATCGTTTTCCCCTTCCTGAAGACGGTAGATTGCCGACCCCTGCAATAGCCGGATAGGCAAACATATTTGCTAAGTAAATAGTAAACATTCCAGTGCTCTTGATTGACTTTCTTGCGTTCAGTTTTGAGTAGAGGTGACACAATCTTTCTGCAAACATTGTGCAACTAGCCAATCTGCTACTGTTGTGTGCGATGTTTTATTTTTATACCAATAATTCAGGCAACAGATATACCGGCGCTGCCATTCATAGAAATAACATTGAATTTCTTCCAAATTCTCAACATCAAAACAACATTGTAAAGATCCAATTATTTCTGTTACGAAGCGAATGTTAAATAATCGATAGAAGATACATTTCCAAATGTAACAAGCTTTCTCCGTTGGCGTAGTTTATGATGAAAGTTAATTAAACATACCAACATTCCGGTCATTTCTTCCGTACCGAGTAGCTTATTTTTGGAGAACGAGAAATGATTGGTATATTCTATCAAGTCACACTATTTCCACCATTTAATACGCTAATTGACGTCAGTTCTCAGCAGAGGGAAGAATTTAAACCGAGTAACAGAATAGCGACGACCGCCTACAATAATTCTCGCGGCGTCAAAATGTCGCCTTGCTCTAATTTTAACAATCAGCATTAGACTGGATAGGGCGTTGAAATGTGCGATATTTCAACAAGTTCTTTGTGTAAGCATTTGAATGTCGTATCAAATCGAAACCAAAAAACTACACAACAGCTCAATCAACCTAGGATAGGATAGGATATACACTGGCGAAGCAACAAAACCACTCAACGGTGGCAAGTTTCGTCGTTCATATTACAACCGCCGGTGACATTTATTTTGACACTCACAGCTTTATAAATGTGATGTTCTGACTTATTAAACGGTTAATTTACATCGCCGTTGACACATGGGACCAAATCCGGAACGTGGGTTAAGCAAAACAGAAACAGAAGTCTATACTCTACCCGAAACACCTACCCATTCGGCATATCTGTGTCCGTCACTTTGTTTGGTTCACATTTCGGAAGTTCCAACCATCTCGAAATGGTTGGTCCAATAAATTATGGCTCATTTAATATTTCACCATGCCAATCTGGTCTTTCAAGCATTCAAGGTTTGTTTGTTTTTTTTTTCTTGCTAACTTGTTCCATCTCCATCCACTCACGGTACCAAGGCCAGTTTTTTTTACTGCAAACAGCACGGTTGGGTAAAGTGTGCCACTTTCACCAGTATTTAATTTATATTTAATTTCCATAATTTAGACGACTAATGACCTGGTGGTTGACATACGACCAGAAAACCGTGGCCCCGTATACTGGAGCTAATGCTACAGTGATGATCGATCATTCAGCGCCGCCAGAAAAGCGAAAGAAACCCGTCTATCGTAAATCTCTCGTTCTTTTGCTTCGCAGATGAATCGCAGCTAGTCAGACGACAGGACGACATACTTTACGACATTCCGCCATCCTCCGGAGAGCATTTGGAGGGTCAAAAGGTGGGAGACGCCTACAACCGGATGTACGCGGATCGAGTCAACGGTATTGGTGCTGCCGGTGACCCGTCGGAGTTTATCGATTAATACCGTACCGGTGCTTAGATTATCTCTTTCTAGCGACCACTACGCAAATCCTCGAGGGTACGATCGTGTACGGGTACAAAGGACAGAATGTCAATCTTACCTGCATCGTCAATCACAACTACGACCGGCGACCGAGCCATATCGTGTGGTACCATCAAAAGGACGTACGTATACGCGAACCGATGCCGACGGTAGTGTTTTTGGCATAACCAGCGCTGACCATTATGTTACAGATCGTTGCCTACGAGTCGCTACGGAAGCGTGGACGATCCTCCCTGAACAGCATCACCTCGCATCATCTGATACGGAACGCCGAGTTTGATGACGCTGGAAACTACACCTGCGCCCCGGAGCTGTATGCAAGTGCCAGTACGATTGTACACATCCTAGACGGTAGGTTTGACACCGGCGCCATCGCACGTGTCTATTTATATCCGGGCCGCATTTATTTGCTATTGCAGGTGAAGAAGCGCAAGAGTCCAACAGCTCCAACCGCAGACGGATGAATGTAGTGATGATGTTGCTTTGCGGAACGCTTGTAGTGCTGAGCACACTATACAATCATCGCGATAGGATGAGTTAATAAACTGCAAATAATGGTGTGACAATATCATTGTACATAATGTAAATAAAAGACAAAATATCTTCTCGAACCTTTTTTATTTCCAAACTTTGCTAGTATGACTATTACGGTAAGTAGAGTTTGATATCAACGAGATAAGGTTACATAGTGCATCGTTTGCGTGTTTTATTAGGATAATTTTCCCTCAAACGCGTTGGCTTTATCGCGACGTATGGTACCCCAAAAAATAGGGAGTTTTTTTTCGTTTATTTGCGTTTCATACATTTTTTTTTGAAGAATATGCACTACAAAGCCAAGAACATGGTTTAAAAAAAATACTTAACATAAACAGTAAGAAAAATGCAATATATTAGCTATGCCTTCCGTTTCAAACTATTACAAATGATTAGGCGCCTCCTTCATGTCGCCTCCTTCATTCTAGCGTGAAACATGTGTTTACTTTTAAAAGGCATATTCAGATATTTTAAATAATCTTCGAAGCAGCACCCCATTCAAAACAACTACACATTCGTTTAGAAGTGGTTTTGATTATAAATTACAAGGAAATAAGCTATATAAATAGATCAAAAATGAGGCAAATAATTCCCAGTTGATTTTGAAGTCCTACCATGCGTCGAGCATGGTGATATTTCCGTTACAAATGTACCCAATTTGAACATGCTCGTTCGCACGGATAATCGGGCATTGAAGATACCGGTTGAAGGAAGAAAAAAACCTGTCACTCGGTTGTCAATTTATTTATGCTTCGTATAGACGTTGCAGTAGAATGGCGTAATAGAATTCGTTTTTTTTCGAACGGCAAATAAGAAATTCAAAAACGAAACGTTTAGAAACGAAGTTTTAGTACTCCTTTTTGCCATATGTTATAAAGGAATGCAATAAACTGTCTTAAATTATGGCTAAAAGCTACTAAACTCACAAAAAATCATTTTTCATTTTCATCGAAAAATTTGACGTGAATGTTTGTAAACGCTCATTACGGGAGTGTAAGCGTGCCTTAATGTATGTATGCTATTTTTTGCAATTTCTGATTAGTTCAGTCGGAAAATGTCGGACGAAGTAGCAAAAGCGCAGGCAGCTGATGCCGCTGCAAACGATACCATTTTCGGCAAAATTCTTCGTAAGGAAATTCCAGCCAAGTTTATCTACGAAGATGACAAGGTAAGTGGACAAAATGTCCTTTTATTGGTATACCATTTGGTATTGATCTTTCGTCTCACCTGTTCCTTCTCTGCAGTGCGTTGCATTTAACGATGTTTGCCCGCAAGCACCGGTACACTTCCTCGTAATCCCGCGAAAGCCCATTTCGCAACTTTCCAAAGCCTCGGAAGAAGATGGAGCACTGCTCGGACACATGATGCTTGTCGGTAAGAAGGTAGCAGTGGAACAAGGATTAGAGGAGGGTTACCGTGTCGTTATCAACGACGGTAAGAACGGTGCACAGTCCGTTTATCATCTACACTTGCATTTCCTCGGCGGACGTCAGATGCAGTGGCCTCCCGGGTAATGTGTCGCGCATTTGTTACGGTTACATCGGATGCATGAATAAAATGGCAACGGAGTGGTTACGTTGAATAGCATTATAACATTTATTTACATCACGATAAGCTTTCAGTCACAGGATTAGAGTTGAGATAAGTGAATGTAGGATTTTGTGCTGCAGATTGCAGTGTGGGAAACGTACCAAAAGGCCCAGCCATGCTGGACGTGTAGTTCGTGGCATATTTTCGACCAGTATCTCTGCTGTGATATTTTCG
Organism: Anopheles parensis; assembly: GCA_016254315.1. NCBI lineage: Eukaryota > Metazoa > Arthropoda > Insecta > Diptera > Culicidae > Anopheles > Anopheles parensis. The sequence continues at coordinate 32,606,171 of CM028127.1, forward strand.
CTCAATCACTTTGTCGAAAAACCTTGCAAGCTTCACAGAATCAGTGGTGCCCGCAGCCAACGATCGAGCTTCGTGGCAGTTGAGACATATTTCGTCCGCTCCACACTGCTCCGCTATCCCGCCAGCAGACGTGCGATTTACGATCTTTTGCTTATGGTTCTCATCCAACACATCCAGCTTCGTTCCAATCACCAGTATTGGTATCTGACAATGTTTAAACTAATCAATCATTTACGTTACTTTGAGCATCGATCCTGAACCGTAATGGGTTTGTGCGTGAATTCATGGTTTACCTGCGTCGAGCCTAGAAACTGTTCCGGATCCATGTCTATGGTATCGCCACCCTTAAGCGCATCCTTTCCATCTTTGTTTAGAATTTCCCCCAGCCAACGTTGTAAATTTTCCTGGCTCTTCCTGTTGGTCAGATCGTGCACGAGAATGATGCCATGCGTTGGGTTGTAAAAGACGCTGCGGGTGTTTTTGTGACTGATAGAACCACCCACATCCCACAGCTCGACGAAGAACGTATTCTGTGCCGGTGTGCCTTCTTTATATTCGTGTAATTTCACCTCCACGGAGCAGCCCACCGTCCAGCCGGGTGACGTGAGTGGTTCATTGTTGGCGATCAGATGTGTAAGCGATGTTTTGCCGACTCCTGAAGCGAAAGTAAAGGGTACAGGAAGTAAAAACGTTAGCACTATACATAACTACGTTTCGTACACTGTAATGTCCGTACATTTTCAACAAATATTCGCACATTTTGCGATTAAAAAAGTTCATTATTTTGCATTCATATGCAGTTGTCAAAAAACCAATAACAAACAACCAGTGATGCTAGCACACCGGCATGCGGTTGAACAAACTCAGCGCTCTCTCTCTCTGTCTTGCTGGCAACACTGCCACCATCGAAATGCCAATTTTCAATATGGCGCACCGTGCCGCGGCACGGTTCCAGTTCGGTTAGCCAAAAAGCACTAATTTTGTCACGGTTGCACAGCACCGGGAACTACCAAATACTAAACAATAGCTGCGTAATGTAACCCATTACCGGAATCACCAACTACTAGCACGCGAACTTTGTCGATAGCCGCCATACAGTGAAGTGAAAAATCGTACAAGCGCCGAACCTAGCCTTCGTGAAAACGAACAACAAACTGAGCGAGAAGCACACACAGTCATCCCGACGCTAGCCCAATATTTGACAGGTGTGTCAGAGTGTGAGTGTGCGTACTGTGATGCGTAGCATGGTAGTTGTGTGGTGCGTATTGCTGAGCGAAAATGAGCGAGAGCGAGATTGAGAGAAGTCGTTTGTTTACATTTTGTTTGTACCGTTGATCGATCCTACAGTTTGTCTACAGTGCATTTTTTGCAATACATATTTGAACAAATTTTAAAACAAACAAACCCTTTAATTTGCCTACAATCATGATAACTTTTTAAAGGAATTCAAATTTATCTTGTAAAATTCTTTTTCTTTAATGTGAAATCGACAGAACACCCTCGAAAAAGTTTCATAATTTAATGCTCTTTTTCGATGTCGATTTAATTTGTTTCTCATTGTTCTTTTTTATCAGATCAAATCACGCCAAACTATTAGCAAAATGGGAGACACACGGTATGTTACCGAGATACCGAGCAGTCTCAAACAGCTGGCCCGATTCGTAGTACGAGGGTTTTATACGATCGAGGATGCACTCGTGGTTGATATGCTGGTCCGGAATCCCTGCATGAAAGAGGACGACATTTGTGAACTGTTAAAGTTTGAGCGTAAAATGCTACGCGCCCGAATAGCCATTTTACGCAATGATAAATTTCTACAAGTACGGCTAAAAATGGAAACCGGTCCGGATGGAAAAGCACAGAAGGTAAACTATTACTTCATCAACTACAAAACGTTCGTAAACGTGGTAAAGTACAAGCTTGATCATATGCGCAAACGGATGGAAACGGAAGAGCGCGATGCGACCAGCAGAGCGAGCTTTAAATGTTCTAACTGCAAAAAGACGTTTACGGATCTTGAGGCCGATCAACTGTTTGATTTCACAACGAGCGAGTTCCGCTGCACGTACTGTGGCAATGCGGTAGATGAAGATAGTTCCGCACTGCCAAAAAAAGATTCAAGACTGCTACTAGCAAAGTTCAACGAGCAGCTGCAACCTCTGTACGACCTGTTACGGCAGGTGGAGGGTATCAAGCTTGCACCGGAAATTCTGGAACCAGAACCGGTAGACATAGACACCATACGCGGGTAAGCTAAAATCACGAGTTTAGGAGTTTCATTAGCATATATAATTTACCGTGTCTTATTTTTAACCTAATTGTCTTACAGAATCGCAAAACCATCCACCAAAGTGCCCACAGAACAGTGGTCCGGCGAAGCCACCCGATCCAGTGGGTTTGTCGTTGAGGAAACGCGGGTAGACATTACGATCGGTGATGGCGATACGCTCGACACGACTACGCAGCGTAAAGACCGGCCCGTATGGATGACCGAATCGACCGTTATTTCGAATGACATGGACGATAATTCGGTCGATGCTATCCTGGAGAAAGCTGCCTTTACCTCTACCCAACCTCAATCGATCGGCAGTAGCAGTACCGGCACGAACAGTACAACCACTAATGTCATGTCGACCCGCAGCAGGAAGGATGCGGACGACATTATGTCGGTATTGTTGCAGCACGAAAAGCAGAGCGCCAACAACGCGGCTAATGAAGCAGTGCGCGGTCTGGGACAGAACAACGATGGTAACTCGAGTGATACTAGCGACGATGATAGGGATATCGAAAATGCGGAGATACCGGACATCGAACATGTGGAATCGGTATCCGAGGACGACATGCCTTCGGTATACGTAGCAGGAAAGCCATATCCGCTGGATGAAATTGATGACAAGCTGATAGCGGACATGACGCCACAGGAAAAGGAAACCTACATACAGGTGTACCAAGACCATTTCAGTCACATTTATGATTAATGATTAGACTCATCAAAACAAATAAATGTTAAATTTGAAAACTAGCGCATTAAAACAAAAAAAGAAGGTTGCGCTGTACATGTTCACTACATTCGCGCCATTCCGCTCGCCTTTTATTTTTTAAATTCTAGAATGACATTTACGATGCGTTTTCAGCCAAACTGTCATTCGATTCAAGTACGCAGCCTAACTTATTTCTGCTCCGAGTTTGTTTACGAAAATTGTAGCCTAAACGCAAGTGAATTTAGTTTCTCAAAAACAAATCATGTCTCTGGTGGCTTACGAGTACAGTAGCGACGAAGCTTCGGATAATGAAGAACCGGAAGAAGTAAAACAAACAGTGGTTAAACACAATGGAACTCCAACCGTCCCCAACAAAACCGAGCAAAGCTTACCCGATCCCGACGTTACCGAAGCGCCAACGAATCATCTGCATCTTCCAGCACCCAAAAGCCTGAACGATCTCAGTGTAGTGGAGGAGGATGATGAATTTCTACACAAAAAGGCAATTCCGGCTAACATTCCACTACCCCAGCCACCGTCCGCCTTGAGCATGCCCGCGAAACCCAAGGTGCGTAATGGAAAAGTACAAATTACCATCCCTTCGATGAAGGACTTCTTGGACGGGGACGATGAGCAGAATACGAAGAAAGAAAAGCCGATCATAGGCGCTGCACTACCCAAAAAGGCAAACAATCTTCTAAGTATGCTACCAAAACCAAAAACAGCGCTTTTTAACTCAAAACCGATGGGAACAGCGTCCGCTTCCGGCAGCTCATCTTCCGGTCCCTCTACAAGCGCCAGCTTTAGCAAACGTCTCGTACCGGACTCGGTTGCTAATCGTCCTCGTAATGTACCCATGAGTGCGACTAAATCCCACAACCGTACATCCGCCGACCCGAGCACAAAGCCCCCCAAAGCTGCTGCACCATCGACGCAAGCCGACAACAGTGATGAGGACGATGACGGAGACGACCAGATGGTGGATTTCTTCTCCTTCAACAAAGTCGATGAACTGCCAACGGTCAGTACGAATGAAATCACTGCAATGGTTGCTAAAAAGGCTGCCAAAATAGCGGAGAACGTGCGAAAGTATACAGAAACGGACGACCAATCGGAAACCAGCGTATCTACTACATCCGACAACGGAAACGATATGGCGCTAACTCACCAGACAGCTACCGCCTCGGAAGATTTGGCTAGCGAGACGGCTCTGTCCGCCCTTATCGGTGGCAATCGTGCTAAGCGGGCCCGTATCGAGGAGGTCGATCTGATCGAAATCACGTCGTCCGATATTGTGCCATCGAAAGAGGACTTTTTGCGACGGCAACTGCAGGATGAAACGGGATATGTACCGACGGGACATTTGGTGGGTGATTGGACGTGTACCAGCAAGCGAAAATCGCACATTACACAGCTAGCAAGCAAGGCTCAGGCTAATGCACAAGAGCTGGAAGCCATGTGGGCCGCGAACCGACAGTCCCGGAGACAAACGCAAAGCAAATACGGGTTTTGAGAAATGTTTTCTATTATTATTATTCAGTAAAATAAATTAAAGTGTATACTCAACTGTTTGTAGCACTTTGTGTTAATCACCTAGTTTGTTTATTGAGAAATTGATTAAAAATACTGGATCGGTTAAGAATGGCCGATTTATTAACACGGTCACAAGCAATTGCGTTAAAAATGTAGTAAATTATAATAGTAAGACATCATCTCGTAGAAAATAAGGATCCAAAATAACACTACTTTAGCTTATCCTAATTGTACTCTTCAGAACGATCTTACAACCGTGAGGGAATGTCATCCGAGTTATACAAATGAACACAAACAAATAGCATTACATAGATGTATAGCTTTAATATTTCTGAAACTGAACCATAACCCCCCGGTTACGATAGCAGATCGAACAAAGTCGAAACATAATTTCGCCGGCCCTTTTCTATTTATTTCCATGGATTTTCATTACGAAATTTAAATCTTTTCTCCCGTGTCACGTGCGACGTGACACTACGTTGACTCCGGCAAACGCTTCATACACAAATATTATTTACGAGGGACTACAATCCAGGCGCGACCGTCCACCCCGATCGTATTCGTCCTGTTCGCGCAAATCATCTACGGCATCGTCTATGTTAAGATGGGCGACGGAACGGCGGCGGTACGAAAGCGTAGGAAAGAAGCGCGAAAGATGTGACGATCGCAGGCCAAAATCGTTTCGATAACTATTCCGCATGTGAAGGTTGCGTCGCACGTACCGCTTCAGATCGTGCGAGTCGAAGATCGGTGCCGTCTGTTCATCGTTTAGCCCCTTAGGAACCCAAATTTTGATATCATAGTCCACACCGGAGCTGGCCAGTATCGGAAATTCCGGGTGCGGCTCGAGACAATTTACAACCTCGTTGGAATTGCTTCGCAGCCAGTTGACGATGGTTTGGCTGCTCTTTTCCCACATGTAAATCGATCCACAGTCGCTACCAGAAACCACGTACTCCGAATGAGGTCCAAAGAAATTTACACCCTTAATCGTTTTTACGTTGCTGGGTGTGGAAAAGGGTTCCAGAGAATAAAGTCGTGCCGGAATTCAATCAATCTGCATCATAATTACCTGTGGCCCTTGAACCGTATCGATGTGTCCAATGGTCCGTCCGCTGAATTCAGTTTAAAAAGGTGAATATCGCCTTCACTATAGCTGGCAAGAATCTCCGACCCATCATGGTTGTATACAGCGCATGTAATGCTCGACATGAGTCTCTATTGTTAAACAAACAAAACAAGAAGATTAGCATTAGCCTACCTCAAAAAAATGGGAAACATTGTACAATCTTGCTTACTCTTTCCGCTGGCTCTCCTACGACCAACATTCTCTTCGGCTGTTGCGCACGCCGTAGATCGTACACTCGTACTGCCGTTCCGTTACCGGCAACACAAAACTCCGAATCGTACGGATGGGTCGCAATACTGTACAACCGCTTGCCGACATCGACCACCGTCTGGACCTTGCCCTGGCGCATATCGCACAGACGCACCGATTCATCCTCACCGGCCATTAGAAACACGTGTTCGTTGCGGGCCGGTATCGCCACCTTATGGATCGCCTGCGACGATCGAAAGATTTGCTTCGTGGTGGAATGACCCGACGGTAAAACGATCGTGTGGCGCACAAATCCATCGCGCCCGGTCGATATGATCTCGATATCGCTATCCCGATATCCCTCGCAAACCATGAACTTGGTCTGGAAGACGTTGCTCTTGTGTCCGCTGCGTATCGACTTCAGCAGCTTCTTCGATTCCCAGTTCCACAGGTTGATGCGTAGATCATCCGAACCGCTGGCCAACAATTTGCCGGATGGGTGAAAGTTTAAGCAATTAACACAACCCCGGTGGTGTGTCAGTCTGTGCATCAGTCCCAACCGTTTCACCAAGTTTACCGAACCGTAGGCACGTTTTTGGAATTGGCTCGGATCGTATTTTCCCACCGTGTTGGGCATCTTGTGGAACCGTACACCATNTTTGCCGGATGGGTGAAAGTTTAAGCAATTAACACAACCCCGGTGGTGTGTCAGTCTGTGCATCAGTCCCAACCGTTTCACCAAGTTTACCGAACCGTAGGCACGTTTTTGGAATTGGCTCGGATCGTATTTTCCCACCGTGTTGGGCATCTTGTGGAACCGTACACCATGCTGCCGCTGGTATATTTCGCGAACTATGTTCCACTGGCATCTGATAAGGGGGTGAAGAAAATATAAAATAAAAATTTAAACAAAATTGCCCTCTTAGCAGCATTAAACGTGCGAGCGTACTTTACAGAGGCGGTCTTAAGACAGTCGAGACTGTCCACATTCATTTCATCTCGCATAATCGAACTCGGAACATAATCAAACTCGGAACCACTTGAGCTGAAACAAAAGAAGATTGCGTGAGTGCAAACTGTGGCAATTGATTAGCAAATAAAATTGCAATCTCTCTACTTACTGTCCGTAAGAAACGGAACTTTCCGAGCTGGACGTCAATGTAGATGTAGAGGAGGACGTGTTGGACGATGAGTCACTCTCAGACCCGTTTTCTGCATCGTACGGAAAATTCCCATTTGCTTCCTCCTCTTCCTCGTCATCAATTTCCGCTACGTCGATGCTATCTATGCTGTCCTCGTTGCTCTCGTATCCACGGAAAACGTTCGGAACAAACAGCTGCGCTATATCGTTGACAATCTGGGTTGCGAAGGAATGATGGAAGGAAAAAGAATAGAAAAGAATACCCATCAATACAAGTACATTCTACAGGCAACGAATTACCATTCACTAACCTGGTTCCTTATGCGATTGGATCGCGATGAATCAATCGGATCCCTAACGGCAGGATTTTCATCAACCGGTTCATTTTCCGGCACATTTTCGTCTGCACCGTTCCGTGCCCGATCATGCCGATTAGTCAAACGGCGCACATTACGGCGCAATCTTTCGACCGATCGTTCTAGATTTTGTATAAACGCATCGTCCGCCCGGTCTTCTTCGCTTTCGTTGCTTGCATCCCCGTGTTCACTGCGCGGACGACGTCTGGGTGAATTGGCAGCCGCCAGCATCATAGCACCCATATCTACCGCTTGATCCGGTTGTTCACCAGGGGGCTCATCATTGGGCCCATCATTTGGACTTAAAGAAAGAAATACAATTTTTTTGTTGTAAACATACTACCCTACGTGGTGACGTGGATCGGGAAGATTACCTTTGTGAGGAACAGTTTTCGATCGGTACCGCAGAAGTGGATGCAATATTGCCGGATGACGTTGAAGCACCGGACGAGGACGACGTTGAAGGTTGCTGTAGGTCTTCGGTTTTAACCTTCTTTCGTGGACTGCTGTCTTCGCCTTCATTATCGCTACTTTTGGCCGAATCTTCGTCCATTGTTCCTGTATAGTCGCCTACTTGATATATAACTGATGGTTAATCGAATGAAACACCCCGTCGAAAGCATACAAACATTTGCCGGGTTACTTTGTATGCCCCAGCAGCTCGGTGTTCATAGTTTTGCTATCGACACCAAGGTAAGTGGCGTAGAGCGAAGCTGGCAAAATAGTTTTGCATGCGAAGTGATACAAACCTGTTTAGATGCGCTCGAATTTATGGCCCGCAGGTACGTTACGGACCACGGATGAAATTGAACTATCTATGATCGCTTTCAACTCTAAAATACACGATTAAACAGGAAAATAAACTCAGCAAATTATTATTACGCACAAAAATGTTGTTGATTCGATTGCTGAAGAACTGACACATTCCCTGTGTTGCTGACATTTGTATTTTCCAGAGCTGCCGCATCATGGTAAAATATTTTATCACAAGTTGAAATTTATTTCAAATAATTAAAAAAGAGCCATTAAATGCATTGTGTTACGCTGATAAAAACATTATCGGTTGATGTTGTTAATTAGTGTCCCCATTTCAAAAAGATCGACTGGAGCAGTTTTGAAAATATGGCATAATTTAACCACATGTGTAACCATTATGCAGCGCGATTTGTTTGGAAAGATTTGAAATGCCATCTGTCATCAGGCCGTAAACACATTTCGCGAACTGGTTTCCCACATGTTTTGCCTGAAATAAATATCCAAATCAATTCACGATGGATTCTCTGCTTGAAACATTGAAACAGCCCAATGGTAAGTGCGTGATTATATCCTTTTCTTCGCTGTTTACTTAAATCTTTCCATTACTTGCAGCCCCCGAACCATCCGGCCGTTTCATTGCACATTTGCTTAAAACTGAGCTGAACGTACTACTGGAGTCTGCCACTTTTACCGATGTGCTCTCCGATAAAATACACCAAACGGATGCTTCAAATGAGGAACTGCTACATCTGGCCATTGGTAGCTTAGTTGCATTTTTGCAGTACAATTTTCTCGGTCCACGAGAAAAACACGACCAAAACCAATCAGCGTTGCAAACCTCCGACAGCCGTGCGCAACTTATATCGGACGGAGAAGAACTGAACGTAAATGTAGTGCGTGCCGATTGTTTATTGGTTTGCAAGAGGATATTTGACCGCTTGCTTCATGAAGATATTGAATCGAACAAATCCATCCCAACCGGGTATTGCTTGCGGCTCTGGTATCAGCGGTATTTGCTGCTTCATCAGCGATGCATTGATGACCTTACGCATGACCTGTACGAACGATTCAATGCAAACGTGGTTGCACTCGAGACAGCCCTTTCCACAGCTGAGCAGGCGATNTGTTGAATTATGAATTATAGGTTAACTGACAATTTGAATTACTGTCACCGAAATGGCTAATGAGGAATTTTGGCAGCACTGTTTCCACAGTGCACACGTTTTTTACTCAGTCGCGTACAAGGACCACAAGGAATAGGACGTGATTTTGAAAGGAAATAAATACACAACGTAGGGCAACATCAACGTCTTATAATTTACACACTACACTAGAAAGAACGCATCACTGTGTAGTCGCCTACTTGATATATAACTGATGGTTAATCGAATGAAACACCCCGTCGAAAGCATACAAACATTTGCCGGGTTACTTTGTATGCCCCAGCAGCTCGGTGTTCATAGTTTTGCTATCGACACCAAGGTAAGTGGCGTAGAGCGAAGCTGGCAAAATAGTTTTGCATGCGAAGTGATACAAACCTGTTTAGATGCGCTCGAATTTATGGCCCGCAGGTATGTTACGGACCACGGATGAAATTGAACTATCTATGATCGCTTTCAACTCTAAAATACACGATTAAACAGGAAAATAAACTCAGCAAATTATTATTACGCACAAAAATGTTGTTGATTCGATTGCTGAAGAACTGACACATTCCCTGTGTTGCTGACATTTGTATTTTCCAGAGCTGCCGCATCATGGTAAAATATTTTATCACAAATTGAAATTTATTTGAAATAATTAAAAAAGAGCCATTAAATGCATTGTATTACGCTGATAAAAACATTATCGGTTGATGTTGTTAATTAGTGTCCCCATTTCAAAAAGATCGGCTGGAGCAGTTTTGAAAATATGGCATAATTTAACCACATGTGTAACCATTATGCAGCGCGATTTGTTTGGAAAGATTTGAAATGCCATCTGTCATCAGGCCGTAAACACATTTCGCGAACTGGTTTCCCACATGTTTTGCCTGAAATAAATATCCAAATCAATTCACGATGGATTCTCTGCTTGAAACATTGAGACAGCCCAATGGTAAGTGCGTGATTATATCCTTTTCTTCGCTGTTTAGTTAAATCTTTCCATTACTTGCAGCCCCCGAACCATCCGGCCGTTTCATTGCACATTTGCTTAAAACTGAGCTGAGCGTACTACTGGAGTCTGCCACTTTTACCGATGTGCTCTCCGATAAAATACACCAAGCGGATGCTTCAAATGAGGAACTGCTACATCTGGCCATTGGTAGCTTAGTTGCATTTTTGCAGTACAATTTTCTCGGTCCACGAGAAAAACACGACCAATACCAATCAGCGTTGCAAACCTCCGACAGCCGTGCGCAACTTATATCGGACGGAGAAGAACTGAACGTAAATGTAGTGCATGCCGATTGTTTATTGGTTTGCAAGAGGATATTTGACCGCTTGCTTCATGAAGATATTGAATCGAACAAATCCATCCCAACCGGGTATTGCTTGCGGCTCTGGTATCAGCGGTATTTGCTGCTTCATCAGCGATGCATTGATGACCTTACGCATGACCTGTACGAACGATTCAATGCAAACGTGGTTGCACTCGAGACAGCCCTTTCCACAGCTGAGCAGGCGATAAAAGTAGAAATTTACCTAGAAATTATGTTTGGATTTGTTCAATTCAAGCGTATTACCAAGTTGGAACAATGGCTGCAGAAGCTTGAAACTCTTTCGAATGTAAAGCTTTCGGTGGAGGGAGTATTAGGTGTGCGCACAAAGTTTCAACAGACTCCACTGCCCCAGCTGACACTGCGGCTGGAAGGTGTCAGTGAATTGGGACTGCCCGATGCCATCGAAACACACGGTTACATGAAACTACCACCGATTCTGAAGCTGGAAGATGAAGTACGTCTGGAAAAGGTTAAATTTTTGAATGACCACGAGAACGAAGACCTTCAGCTGCCTGCCCTGGTGCAGAACATAGTGCTTGGGAAATTGTAAGTATAGTTTTTGTTTTTGCCTGAAGACAAATAATTTCGTGTGTATGTTTCGCTTTGTTTTTCTCCATTAGATACTTCCTGTACATTACACAGCCAAAAGAACAATTGACGTTGGAAGAGATACAACCCTACATTACTTCGCTCGTGTATCAACGTTTCGGACCTTGGGCAACACGTGTGGCCACCCTCTTCATGAATGCTTCGATAGAAGCCACTCACAAGCGCACTGTCGATCGGTCTTTGCGACAGATTGAGGAACTAATACAACAGTTCTATGCACCCGATAATGAAACAGCCATTCCAATAGCCGATCGTCTCCCACTTGTATTTAGCTCTTGGCCCATTTCCTACTGGCAGATGAAGGAAAAGCTAGCCGACGTGATGGTTAGTCTCGGCATGATAAAGGGCGCTCTTGCGATATATGAAGAGGTGCAAAGCTGGGAAAATGTGATCGAGTGCCACACCATACTGGAGATGCGTCATCTTGCTGCGATCGTCATAAAAGAGTTGATAGAACGCAATGGGCCCACGGTGCGATTGTACTGTATGCTGGGAGATGCCACGGATGATGTCGAATGCTATCGACAGGCTTGGGATTTATCTAGCGGCACAAGTGCCAGCGCACAAAGACACTGGGGTAATTACTACTTCGTGCGCAAAGATTATGCATCAGCGATCGAGCATCTGCGACGATCGATTGAAATCAACTGTCTGCAGGAACCGACATTGCTACGGCTGGGATATGCAGCACTTCAGCTCGAGCGCTGGGAAGAGGCTGCCTATGCCTATCGGTTGTATACGTCCTTCGAGAATCACGGATTCGAACCGTGGAACAATCTCGCCAAAGCGTACATCATGCTTGGGGAAAAGCCCCGGGCACATAAAGTGCTGCAGGAAGCGCTCAAGTGTAACTTCAGCAACTGGAAGGTTTGGGAAAACTATCTGCTTGTCTGTGTCGACACGCGTAATTTCGCTGACGCACTAAATGCTTACGAACAGCTGCTAACGCTGAAGGATCGCTACTACGACAAGGAAGTGTTGGAAATCATTGTACGAGCGATCTTGTTGGGTGACCAGGATGCCGATGGAACGTCATGCAGCCGGTTGAAGCAGAAAGCACTTAATTTGCTTGCTCATGCCTGTGCCCAGCAGCCCAACAATGGCTACCTGTACGAGCTGGCCGCAGAGTTGGAAGATGCGGATTTGTTGAAACGTTGCCACAAGCTACAGAACGCCTACCGAGCATACACGCAATCGAACAGCCAGTGGTCGAAAGCACCAGAAAGCTGTTCCACTGTGGTGAACCTGTCCGTGGACCTTTGCGAACGTAGCTTGAAGGCGTTCGTGGATGGTAAAGCTGATGGAACGCGACTTGTACCGTTACGGGCCCAACTTGGCTCCGCCCGGTTAACTGGCCAGGCGTGCTTGCGATCGGCCAACGCTGAAGCTTGGCCTGTGTGTGCCGAACCGTTGAATAAGCTGCAGGACTTGGTTGACAAGCTTACGATCGAGCTGAAACAAGCAATGGATGCTTAAAGAATGTGTGTTCTTCTTTTAATCGCTAAGCGAACAACAGTTTGATTTAGTTTTACTTTTGAATTTCCGCCACAAAAGGACTTTATTTAATGTAAGTTCAGGTTGGTAGTAATCAACACACGCACGGTCTGATCGAACGATCCGCACACGGCCAAACCTTGTCGATCGGGGCTCCAGTCAAACGTGTGTACAGGTTGCGTGGAAAGAGTGGTAGCATGAAGCATCTCCAACGATCCGGCTACACCTTGCTCTTCTCCATCGGCTAATGTTTTGGTTCGTTTCTCCGGATAGTGACTAAAATGGGTATGCAAATAAATATTGTGTCGAATTGCCTTATCAACCCGCTGGACGGTGTGTGTGTATGTGGTCTACTTACTAAAGCCAAATGCGAACGTTTCCTGATCCACCTCCGGTGACAAAAATATCCCTATTCTGTGGCAGATGCTTCACAGTCCAAACGGTCGATTTTGCTCCGCTTATCACACCATTCGTACCAAGCGATTGGCCAACGGTCTTTTCCCTCACCGACGCGAATCCTTTCTCCGAATGTTGCGTCCGCATATCATACACGAACAAACCACCCTCCAGCGTGCTTACGGCCAGCTTGTTCATGCGTATATCCTTCCGATCGAACTCAACCGAACAGATACCATTCTTGACGTTCGTTTCCCAGCGTAGTTTCAAGTTGCGCAGGTCGATCAGCTTCAGGTCACCGTTATCGTACCCGGAGCAAACTACTCGTTCCACCGGGTTGTACGAATCTCCAAACCCAACCGCCCAACAGTCGCGTCGTTCGTCCAGATTCTTGCTCGCCGGACATATGTTCGCCACCGGATCGTTCGGTTGCCTTGGATCCCATACCTTCACCGTACCGTCACGCCCACCGGTAACGATTTCCGGCGCTCCACAGTTTACCGTCGAACCACCGATTGCATCGAGTGTGTTGATAATTCCTTCATGAGCGTTTACCTCATACACGGGCGCATCAAGCCGGTCCAGATCGTAAATCGTTAGCTTGCCGGCAAAATCACCCACCGCAAGATGCTCGGTACGAAGCTTGGATGCACCGAACGAGCAACATTTGATCGACTTATCCTTTTCCGTCTCTCTGACTAGATCGAGTGTGCCACGGTTTAGTTCGTAAATTTGCACTGTTCCCGTGCCTTTCGGTTTCGAACCAACTACCACGAACTTGGCTGTACAGGGAATCCATTTCACGTCGTACACCGAGTAGTTGAGCGATTTTTCGATGTGCGATATCATCTGAACGGAATCCATGGCTGCGAGGCAATGGTGCAGTTCATGCTAGCTGGACGTAGGACGATGAAAGATCTAGAAAAAAGTAAGATGTACGTTTTTTTTTGGTGAAAATATCAAACGCAGTTAGCTACCGGTAACCGTCGTTGCTAGGATTTGTAAATAAACACACGTTTGAACGTGGTAGTGATGCACAGTGAGCGTTTTGTTGGTCACATTCTGGGACATATGCAAGCGGAGTATACACGGCTATG
>CM028127.1:32620390-32684824 GCA_016254315.1 Anopheles parensis
ACACGACCAAAATGAACCGTAAAACATGATCAATAAAAATCGTTACTGTAATAACTTTTTTAGAATATATGCAAATGGACATTTCGTAAATATATCCCTCGTGTCTCGCGAATGTATTGCGGCACACGTATAAACACAGCTTTCGGCTTTATCTTGCCTGCATCTCAGTTGCCGCTGAACACGGTCAAACATCGTTCTATGCACATACACATTCTTGTTCCGTCAGTTGGTTGGAAAGGACGTACCGCAGCAAAGCTGTTCTCATTCGTGTTTCAAAGTGAAGGTTTCCGTGTGAATTCTAGTGACCGCCAGAAAGCAAACGTGACCGAATTAAGGATTTCAAACATCCTCGCTAAACTTCGGCTTCTGTTCGTACGAAATCGTGCGTGGAAAAGTGATCATTTTCCGCCGATTACGCGCTGCGTGCACTATCGTATTACACCGTTTCATACACTCAACACTCACACCTATAACCGCTGTTAACAAACATTTCTTCTCGAAAGGACGAGCTGCTCCTAGCCAGCAACTATTCCGGTGCATCGAGCAGAAAGTGGTGTTGTGTGCGGGTATAAAGTTCCGGTCGTCGCGCGAGTTTGGATACCGGAATTAGTTCATGGTTAGTTACATCAATAATTGTAGTGTTTTATAATATCGTTGCTAATATAACGAGTTTCCAGGAAAAGGATCATATCTAGATATTGTTTCTGTGCAGGTTGTTTTTGCTAGTTTCGTTCATTTTCGTGGTCGCGTTGTGAGGTCGCATGCTTTGCGGAGTCGATTCGTTCTCTGCACCGTCTTCATTTTTTTTTTCACGCAGTTATTTGCTTCACGTTGAAATTTCCTTATTTTTAGAATTGCTTCTCAACAAGCGCGAGCGAGCGGAAAATGATGGTGAAACGCAGTTTTAAAGAATACCTACTTTCCCCGGATTTGTGTTCGTGATGTGTGATCTGTGAGGAGTGCAAGTGTTGCTGCTGTTTTTGAGGCTCTTTTTCGGTAAAGAAAAACAAGCGAAGACGTTCCATGACCAGAGGCAACGCGTTTACTAGCGAGTCCTTTTGGAAAAGGAATCGTCTAGCGCCTACTTCAATGTGCGTGTAGTTGCAACCATAACCTCGCTTTTCTTCTTGCACGGCAGCATACTTTGATTGTAGACGAATGTAGAAGTGGAGATGTGGCGTTATGTGCAACGTTTCCGTAGAAAATGATGGCACATGTTTATTGAAAGTCCGTTTAAATCTAGTGCTTACTCCATCGCACAGATTTGGTAGTGATATGTAGTGCTGTGTGTAATAATATCGTAAGTGTGTAATTACATAATCAGCACACACACGAGTGGCGCTTACATTTTTCCGGCAGGAAACAACTTCCTCAGCACAGGAGTTCTTTGCTGAGAGACGTGTGGAAAGCAGATGCCATCATGGTTCCTATTTTCATTCCAGCAAATCATTATATTACATGAAGCTTTCCAACTGCTAGAAGTCCCGCAAATTTTCCTCTTCCAGCGGTCGATTTTTTCCAGTCACGAGACCAATTTTCCGCTATCAGTAGTGCGTGCGTATTGGCGAGTGGTTTTGTGTGTTCGTGCTCCTGTGACGTCTGTGGAGTGTTGTTATTTTTTTTCTCCCCCCAAATCAATCGATATTTCCTTCCTGCTTCGCGAGTTGGAAACAGAAACCGTCTGTTTCCACCACATGGATGCTTCCGCGCGACAATCCGCACGGAATGGCAAATGGAAAGTTGTTTCGCGGACGTGCTTCAGCCGGCAATTTTCCTCTCAACCCAGGGTTTGCCCTTGAAGAGACTCCCGCGAAGGCAAACCGATCGATAATTAAGGGTAAAGGGGATTTGGTATGATATTCATACTGGGAATAAACTGGGAGAGTTGAAGGGTTTATTGGTTTTGTGCGTGTGTAAGTGCATCCGTCCTATGCGGAACAACAACAGAAAAGAGGGTGTTGGTAAAAGGGCAACGCCGGAATCTCTGTCCCGTGGAACGCGAAAGAGGTTTCTCTTTTCGCCACAAAGGAACACAAAAATTATGGAATGTTCTAGAAGTTTTTATAGCGTGTTATACGGAAGTTTTTGTGAGTATTCAATGTAATTTTGGATAATCCTAAGTTTAAACATTAACAAATTTGTGAACATTTCAACGCAACAGCAAAGATTTCTCTTTTGAATAAAAGTACACTTTTCATAAGATGTTTTGCGGTTATTCTCTCACAATTTGTGAGAGGATCTGTTTGGTGGAGTTGTGGAATTTACAACATCCACGCTTTCATGTATTCCTCTGTAAACGAGTCCAATGCTTACTATGTTGCTGCTCACGTGTCAGGATGTAATAAAGAGAAGGTCAAGGAAGGATACATGAGTTTTATTTTTCGTTTTTTGATAAAAAATCAGCTGTTGAACTTTATTTAGCTTTGCATGGTGGGAGTTTCTGTGTTTTTCTGCCAAACATTGCAATTTGGTAGACGGAGAGACGGAAATTATATTCAAATCAGAATTGAATAATTACAACCGATGGAACTATTAGATGTCTCTCATGTTTATGATAAGTTAGGAATAATTACATGTTGGCTATTTTGTATGCATCCGTTCTTCCCTGGGTGTCTTTTCTCTGGTTATGCACGATAAGGATATTATGCCCTGGAAGAGAAAGCGATTTGCGTCATTAATAGATAACTTGAAACATTCGCTCGAATTGACAAGCATTTTGAGAATATCGCTTGAGATATTGCCCTAAGGATATCTTAATTGGTGAATATTGGAAATGGTCCTTAAAGACAAATGTCTTATCCCTCTGATATCGTTTTATCTTGGATTTCGTTTTTATCTTGGGTTTCGTTTAGCAAAATCTATCCCCAAATTGCATGTTTGCTGCACCTATAGACATTAGGTACCGACAATGGTTACTGAACTGGAGTTGCGGTTACTGAAAATGGAGTTGCAACATTAGAAGAGATAGTTAGAAACTATCAGCGATTTTTCCGAAATGGGAAATCAACCACTGATCAATTTTTCACCAGAACTGGCAGAATTTGGAAGAGTTAGGCGATCAACCAGCCTAATATTCCCAGCTCTCCGTTAACTTCAAGGCCAGTATAACACTCCTCGTCAAGCTGATCAACGTCACAAACCACGTGGATTGAAAATTATCAGGGTATTTTGCTGCCGTCATTGGGTCTGGAAAATGGAAGTCTGGATCTACTCTTCGCCCTAGCGATAGAGAGTGCCATCAGCGACTTAGACATCCTGGAAATAGACATAATTAGTTTACGGTTCTTTTATGCTCTGGCGGTTTGAATCACTCTTACGGCAGACCCACATCTCCTAACAGTTGTCGTCTTCTTTTGTGGCGCTATAACCTTAAGAGGTCTTGGATCTACACTCTTAAAAAATTTAGCCGAATCTCGGTTAATTATTGCCGAGATCTGAACAACCGAGATCTCGGCAATGATCTCGGTTAAATTTCTGTTGCCGAAATCTCGGCTAAAAAATAAAAATGACAGTTTGTTTTGACGTTTACGTTTAACCGAGATTTTCGGTTAGAGCAAACTGAGATTTCGGCAAAATATAAAAACAATCATTTTTGATTTTCAGTGCTTTTATTTGCATAAAAATTTATTGTTGCTGTATTATGTGCCTATTTAGTAATCAAAAATGGTTATATGTCGATCGACACTTCGGTACCATACAACCATAAAACACTTTATCCGGATCAAAGTGTTGTTACCGTATGTGTGCATTTGTTCAAGCTCTTCACTTGTTCCCGACCGAAGAAGCAAATTTGATACACGGTTCTGTCTTGTATGACCACCGAAGCGATCGGCGTAGGGGTTGTAACGACGAATAATAGAAAAATAATCACAGTTAGAAGCAGTATTCATCCATCAGTGGTTGTTAAAGCTGTAAGACATTTGATATGTAAACATATTCTAGACAACCTGTGAAAGGCAAAAATTAAAGAATAAACAAAACAACGATTATAGCTCTTATTCGCGCAGACTCAGCAATGTATGCATACTTTACGATCGTCGCCTTATACTCAGTGTGTAAGTTACTTTGAAGATGTAATAAATCTTTTAACCGCCCATAGTCTTCATCACTCTACCCCACTGCGCGATTGTCCACCATGAACAGGTTCGATAGAGAGGGAATATTTTGCATGCGAAAAGCAATAAACAAAATTACGAGCAAAAACTTGTATTCTTCAAATCACAATGTGCAAAAAACATAGACAAGAACAGAGTCCAATCGTCTTTATATTTCTTGCCCTGTTCTGCCTTGTCTGTGGACAAGTTCCTAAGCTTTTAATTGTACAGCATGACCGCCAGCTAACCTTGACATGGCGCTGAGTGGCTGCAGGACAATAGTTATTCCCTTGATGTCCTCCTTGAGGCCAACATCTTGAGAAGAGTTGCGTGCACGTTGCAAAAACGTGAACAGAATCATGAAACAATCACAGCATGTGTTGCAATGTTAGCAATGTTAGAGAAAATGTGCCTCTCGCTGGCTGAGCAGTAAGGTTTTTAGTATTTTCGATTTATTTTATGTCTTTTTGTTGAATTTTTCCATACTTTTAGTTTTCTTATTTTTTTTTTGTGTCACCGAATGAAGCGATCGATTGGCAAAGGGCCAATAAAGAAATTGTGCCAATGTGTGTATGTTGCCACCCTGTGCCAATATGGAGGTTAACGAACTTCAGAAGCCAAACAGTCTTATGTTTGTTGCGTCGCTTATTAAGATTTGATGTCTCGTCTGAGTCTGGGTGCGATATAAATTATTCCGACGTCGTCTACCGACCGACCGAACGGTGCGCGATTTATTGATCCAACGGGCAGACAGGTGTAACTAGGTTTAAGTGTTTAGCTAAATGCTTGATTATATGAAATGTTGGTATGTCTGGAAAGCTGTGAGTTAGTAACGTTATGCAAATTGTTTGAACTCACTTGTCTATAACGGTCGAAAGCAGGGAAGCGCTCCAATGTCATATCAATTATCCTAACGCAGTAACATGCAGCTGAGTATGGGAATGAATTGATAATTTGATTGCCAGTACCGACAAGAATGAGATAATAAAGAAAATTGTCAAAAATTTAGATCCGTGCGATAAATTTACGACTTCTCGCAATTGGACAAAGATGTATATTAGGTTGGACTGCGCTGGTCTGCCATATTAAATGCTAAATGTCTTTGGATCTTCATTTGGTAAGCCAATTTAATGCTTCTTGTGAGCGTTTTAATGTTTTTTTTTAACAAAATGCTAATTTACAATCACTGTTTTGTTTTCTTTGTAGGTTGATCCACCTATTCGCTTGAGTAATTGTAGTTCACATAATTTCCTATCGTAAATACCGCACAATTGTTACTCTTGACATGAATCCACCTCGCGGAACATCATTGAGAATCTACGCAGTTTGAATTATCACATGGCGCACTGGTGACGATAGTAGTAGTATTACGTGCCTTTCCAATGCACTCTTGATGTCGTTTTGTCCCGAGTACTACGGAATGAAAATTGCATAAGTTTGTGCAAACAAATCTGTTAGTCGTATAGATATCATTCCGCCCAACCTACATCACCCTGCCATACACGTCGCTCATTTGTGATAGAGCTATACGCGAGTTCAATTTACCATCCATGATCAAGGCGAGAAACGACACAATTTGCGATGCGGCGACATCGTGTACCGGAGATGCACGTTACAGGAAGGAAGACCACATAGGAGTTGATTAAACCCGATTCCATCAAGCGTGACGGTTGTGGATGCGCAATTGGAGATAGAAAACAAGTTACATCTTTTACGAATATTTTAGATCGATAGAAGGAAAATAGTGAACGAACTAAAATTAGAGCATAGCTCAACGATGGCACACTATTTTCGTGGTAGCGAACTACCAAACTTAGGACAGATTTTTTCTTCGTAATATTTTCACAAGGTTATGAAATATCAGCTCGTTTAGCAAGTGTTTTCGAATGTTTTCTAATTGAGCAATTAGCAGACACGTGCGAAATTTACCCCAACATATCTGACCTAGTTGAAATACGATAATATTTTTTACGATCGCGATCACTTCCCAAATTCACAAATATGCAAGGCTATTCTTGGCTATATTGAGGCTATTCTATTACTATAGAAGGCATATACTTTTGTATCTCATCGCACCTGCCCTTTCTTCGGGCTTGGAGATACAGGTTCTGTGTTAACACTAGTGAAGCGAAACAAAAATTGATGTTTTGTGAGGAAGCTTCTCGCTTCTTTTGGACTTTAAATTTCTCTCGTGGCGAAATAACAAACGCATCAGTTGAACCGTTTATGCTGCCGTATGTAATGTCGCTCGTACGCCGGGGTCGAACTGGTTGAACCGGCTTCTTTGCCGGCCGGCCGGCACTTTGCGCTCCTTTCGCCGTTGAGCGTGCCAGAATTGAGACTTGTCTAGACGAGAAATACTGTGCGACTAGCCATTGCAATGGCCTTCTGGCTACTGACGTGTCGCGGCAGTATTAGGCGTGGATGTTACTTAAAATAGAGAATTCAAATCATCATCACCATGTATTGCACATGTAGAAGATGCGGTAAAACCACTTTTACGAGGAAAAAGAGCATTCATCTTCACTTCTTCTCGTCGTGGTCTAATTCTGATGATTTGTCTGCATTTCCTCCTCTCACCGCAGGTGTGTATACCGGTTTTTCTTGATATGAGTGAAGAAGCGCGTTGCTTCTAGCCGGTCGCCCATTAAACAACTTCGTTTCTGCCTTTCCAGAGTGCTGGGAAGTTCAACGGCCATGCAACGAAGGTTATCGCACAGTTATTTACCATGTGCGAAGGTTGAAGAAAATTGATGAATCAGGTTTTATTTTCTTGTTCTCTGTACTTGCTATGATTTCAAAATAGTATCATAAAATATCATAAAATTCAACAAAATGAAATGTAAATTGGCTTCTGATATTGAGAAGTTCAAACTGATGTTAACATCCAATGTATTTCACGCGTTCCCCGACTAGACCAGTGCATCAACAACGGGTATAGTCTCGTGCTTCTCACGATCGCATTGCCCGCCCGACTAACCGACCTGCACGATTTGTGCTGCTTAGCGGCTGATCAGTAGTGACGCTGCAATGCCAAACCGGTCGGCGACGTTCGCTCTTTCTCTCGGGCCACTTATCGGCACCGGCCCCGCCGACGGATCGAGCGGTCGTGATAATAGAATCCCCAGCTCTCGCGTACGCGCCGGAATACGACGATGCGGCTGCTCAAGATGTAGCACGCATTCGACACCATTGTTCACTGGCAGCGCTCGAACTTGACGGTTGTGTTCGCTCTTCTGACGCTGTTCGCGAGTACACACGTGTGATTCTATACGGACTCCGGTTTATGCTCCTCGGTTTCTGCCAGAGCTAAAGGTTTAGTGTAGCGTTTAATTCCGGTCGTCTCTTTTGCAAGTAAGTGTGAACGGCAGTGTGTTTAAGAGAAATTGGATCATGTTCGGTGTGTGGTTAAGTTGTGGTCTAAAAATCTCCTTCGTAAGCGCTTCTTGCACTCAGGATCACTTCCCTTTTACGATTCCAAATTGAAAAATGATTCTCCAAGACCTACGCTAATTGGAAGACCTTCAGAAGTGATCTACCGAGCAAAATGGAAAGCGAGAAATGAGAGCACATGTGTGTTTGTTTCGCGGACGGAAATAGATTTCGTTAGCCCGTGAGGGTGAATTATTCGAACAGTCGTGCTGAGTGAAGTCGTCACGAGACTTTGCGTACGAAGGGTGTTGCGTGCAGGAAGACACATGCATATCCCCAATGAGGAGCTATCGGAACGTTGGTTCTGCTTGCTGTAATAGATTCTCTCTCGGTAGTTGGTAGTTGTATTGACGCTGATGGTTGTAATTTTATCCCCCCATTGGTATGTATCGCACGTTTTGCACATTTTTAACCGCTGTACGCGTGAATTGCGTCGATGAACGGTTGACGAATGCGCAGCAACTCGTTGGAACCGGCCGGCTTATGGTTGGATGCGCTGGACTTTGGTCCCCACCCTTGCTGAGCGGTACCAATAAAAGTTACAGTGTGAGCGCAACTACATCATGTATGGCGTTTTTGGCAGTATGATTGTGAAATATCTGATAGCAGATCATTGTTTTATATGTTGCCAATACTTTAATGTTGCTCTTTAAGTAGTGAATAACTATTGAGAATAATAGCTAACCATTGCTATCCAACAAACTTTGCCCTACGGATTGATTTCATGCGTGACTAAGGGCAATACCACGACAGCACGAGATGTTGTCGCGCTATTTTCTTATCAAAAATGCTTTACTTGCCTACCGTGGTTGGTCTGTTGATGCAATTGGTTTTTGTGGGATATGTGTATGTGTGGGTCAGGGTTGAAATTGTGCTGCACATACAATACGTCGTGTAGAAGTAAAAGACAAACAAACCATCGTACGAATGCGTTAAAGCGATTGTGCCTGTGTGTGTGTGTGTGTATATATTAATCGTATTTTCCCTACCATGGGACGATAGGGTTGCAGAGGAAAGAACGAAACATGATATCATTGCGATAAATTTAATACTTTTATTACGCCATTTGTTAGCCTTCATGCACCGCGTCGTATCAGTGCAGGAAGGGAAAGAAGGAGAGCGGGGATGTGTTTAAAATATGTTTGGAATTTTCCATTACGGTTGAGAGGTAATTTATCAAAGCACAATTCAGCAACTATGAACCGCATTGTAATGATATTATGCTTCTTGAAAGTGAATATGAGCGATAACATGCAATGTATTAAATACTGTCGATCGACTACCTTTCTCTGCGAATAGAGAGTTAGAGACGATCTTACTTTTATTGACACAAGTATTGACGTTGCTAAAATAACATTATTTAGCACGCTAGAGCATGCCGTTAGTTGGAGTACCATTTTCTAACGGCAAAACGGTGAATGCAGTTATGCAGTTTTCCAAGCGTGTCGCCACGTAGGTCTGCACGTTTTGTTTAGTGGGTTCGCATATGTGGTTGGTCGCATTGTGCTGTTTGCTTAGCTGCTGTAGAAATGTAAATAATTGCTTACTATTTAGACTTTCTTCCTTTTGCCGGCGAGTATAGTGAAGTGCTGTTTAAATAAATGCCCTGAAGTAGCGTCTACATTCTCTGCATCACGCTTTATAACGAGAAATAAACACATTTCAATAAAAATATGTATTACTGCTTTACGCGTTACACAATGTATGGAATGCAAAATTAGTTTATTAAAACTTTAAACCTTTAAAAGTGTATTAAATTATGTTTTATAGCAAGCTGTGAATATTGATCTTTTATAAGCGGTGATTGGGTCACCGTTCAAATACTCAAACCAGTATGTTTATAGTAGTCATTTCAATTTTTCTTTCGCTCCCACGATGTCCCTTAGTTTATCAGCAGTTCCGTAAGTTGATTGGCGGTAAAGTTCCGCCTTCGCTCTGCTAGCCCTTTGAGAGTAAACCCTCTAAATGCAAGTCTTACTAAACGTTGCACGAGCAGAGCGCCATTCGGATCCTTATCGGCACGTGCTTCTTTCAATGCCACTGATGGCGCTGTTACAGCTGACCCGTGAAAGAAGGGAATAATTACGCGCGGTGTCGATGATAACCTCCCCAACAAGTACCCTCTCGAGCACAGGATCCTGCTGTGGTCCGAGAATAGCACGATCGAATCTGGGGCAAAGTACCTTTTCCTCGTACGTTTAGCGCACTTGGTCACTTAATCGGATCAACTTCGCTCGCTGGTTCAGTGCCAGTGAATGCTCTGAACCATTGGTCAGACCGGAGCTAATGATCCTGCTAATGAGCCATTAATTTCACTTACGGAAAGGGACAATATTTGTGGGGTGATTTATTTGAACTTTCATTCGTCACTCCCGGAATGCATGATCCAGAGTTCTGGACGGGTCATCGGGGTTTAATTGATGGCTAGAGTTGTTTAAGGAAGGTTAAATCTAAATTTTTAATGAGCGTTTTGTACTTGTTTTTATTTCTTTATTTCAGCATACAACACATTAATCTCGAGCATCTATCATCTTACTCAACATCCTCAGTCTTCCGTGAGTTACTGCTGCGGTGTAGTCTCATAGTCACATTAATGTGCTTGGACATAGTGTATGTTCGATAGACTTCGTAGTGTACTTGAAGCTCAGTATATCAAGTGTACCATTGTACCTAGTACATCAGTCTGTTGAACTGTCAGTGTCGTGTTCTGTTAGTGTCAGTAGAGTATACTAAGAATATCTTCGTCATAAACATTATAAAAACATTAAGTAAGTGAAATTTGNTTCGATAGACTTCGTAGTGTACTTGAAGCTCAGTATATCAAGTGTACCATTGTACCTAGTACATCAGTCTGTTGAACTGTCAGTGTCGTGTTCTGTTAGTGTCAGTAGAGTATACTAAGAATATCTTCGTCATAAACATTATAAAAACATTAAATAAGTGAAATTTGTTGGTATTTCAAGTGCATCGAGAACTGTAGCGCATTATAGTTGTGCGGTTCTAGTGTGTCAGTGAATTGAATTTGGATCAGAAAAGTGATTTAACGTTATTGCAACAAGTCGCTTAAAGCACTAAGCTACACATTTCACCTAACTTGCCGTTTAGAATGGCCCCACCCAACAATGAGTGTACGTATGAAGTAATCAACAATGTCGCCGTTTCGGATGAGCTGGCCCAACGATCTACCGAAAGCGACGAGATGCCCAAGATGCAGATGGACTGGGATACTCCCGCCGCTCAAGGGCTTTACGATCCACAGAACGAGCACGAAGCCTGTGGCGTTGGATTCATTGTGTCGATCGAAGGAAAACCGAACCATAAGGTATGTTGTGACTTGATCAATACTGAACACTTTTTTGTTTTGTTTTTTTCCGCACTCATACCAATTCTCGTACCTTCTTCTTCGTCTTTTTCTCAGATCTTACGCGATGCTCAAACTCTTGCCATACGCATGAACCATCGAGGTGCGTGCGCCTGTGATAACGATACCGGCGATGGTGCAGGTGTTTGCACTTCGATTCCTCATCAGCTGTATGCCAAGGAGCTGTAAGTATTTGTTATTTGATGGCGCCACACGCGTCGCTCCGATCTTTAAGCTTCACTTGTGTTCTCGTCAGTAGTGCAGTACGCCAAACAGTAGTTAGATGGTAATTCATGTACAGCGTCTTCCAACCGACATCCGTCGCGACTTATTGCGTCGTATGCGGTGCACAGTGTTGTGAATTCCTGCCCGATCTTAGTCAGGGTTGTACAAGTATGATGCGGAATTTATTTGTCTCTTGCGCAATGACCCGGTCACGTTCCATCCATACCGGTTTGAGTGGGATTTTAGAACGCGAGGAATTTTTATTACCTCGTGTGATGTTTTTACCAAGCTGGATAAGGAATTTTGTCATCTCTTTGGGGAGAATATAGGTTTACTCGACCACCGACAGTTGGAAACACTTTGTGCAGATTGTATCTTGTCTGCTTGAAAAGGGGTTCGATTGTCCTTGTACAGGATGATTAAATCATTACATGCTGCGTTAATTAAGTTTACTACTTTAACCTTGAATGTTTGTATGTGTCAACTGTCATCAGTGGATTCTTGCTCCAATTACACCGGTATCTTGTAGACAGAGTTCCTTAATGGAGTTCCTCTTCCATACGACCAGTTTTTCTCTATGTTCCGTCCATATGTTTGCTATGCGGATTGTGAACCACGTCAGAAAATGTTCGCTAAGCCCACCACCTTTATTTAATTTATTCTTTACTGGTGGCAACTACTATACTCCTACAGCCGTCATTTTACAAGCGATGACAGTCCTTAGCTGACGATAAACTCCGATAGTAAAGCCGCATTCAACTAATTCGATGTCGTTCGCCTTCTAATGACATTGCTCTGAGTATTTAGTAGCAAAACCACCATCAACTTAGCGATGCAATTAATTTTATCCATGATTCGCACTTAATCAGTGGTGTTGTCCTCATACTCTTTTCATCTCGTCTGTGCTACCTACAGCATCCTCTCTATTTCTCCGCTTTGCGCCACTAATACATGGCCGTCGGTCATTCGATAGGATTTAATTCGATTAAATGTTAATATGATACCGGCATATCGTGGATCCTTGACAGTATCGAAGGTTCCTAATAATTTAGGTTTGCTGATTATTATCGCACGTGCTCTGTCTATTGATGGGGTCGGGCATGTTACATTGGGTATTGTTTTCGTCTCACTCAAGTCCTGAAAGATGCTTGTGTGACTATGTATATACACCGAAAGTAGTCAACTGACGCAAGTTGACTTTTCATCCGTGGGTTGAAACGAATTTTGTGTATTTTCTAGTTGTGTGACATTGATGAATATTGCAAAGAATGCGCTGCGTGGTTCGGGTTTGCTTCCGGTTGAAGGTTACGAACCGTCTTAACTCGAGCTAATGAAGACGAGTGAACCATTTTATTTTTAATTTTAAAAAGTTTCAAAAAAATCAACGAAACTTATGGTTAAATAACCTTCTGTTGATATCTTATGTTTTAATAAGATTTTTCTGGTAATCACTGTGCATTTTTTTTCATTTTATTTTTATTCCTTTGGTCCACTCATTTTGTCTCACATGGTGGGTCGACAAATAATGTCGTTAAACTTAAATCGTTCGTATCACGCCAGGGTTCAAGGATTTTGTTTTCGTAGCGTCAAAACAAATATCATTGTGTTTGCAAAAAAAATCCTATTTTTAAATCGTGCACAGATGGATTTTCAGGATGAAATAAGAAAAAATAACACGTGCCCCTGTTGGCTAACATGTTTCCGCATTAAAAAGTGTTTTGTTTACTAAGTGATTGGGAGATGGGCGTAGATAAATTGACAAAATAAAAGGTATAAATATACAGAGGTAGTATAATTTCCAAAAAAGCATTTGAGTTGTATTGCATTATGCTCGATAGAGTCTACGATAATCATCGCAATCATAATTGGACTAGACAGACAGAAGCTTGATAAGCAAAAAAAAGGTTTTGACAGATTGTGCCTAATAAGATGGACTTCATCTATAGCCTGACGTCGGTACCATTTAAGTGGTCAAACCAAAATGGGAAAATGATTGATTGATAAGAACGTGATAGATTTGTCTCGGTTTGAACAAGCGTCGTCTGTTGATTGTTTTGCTTATTGGTTTGTCTGTTGTGCAAATAGACTAAACGGAAGAAAACAACGTAATAAAAATAGGAAACCAATCGCAGCTCGATTTAAAACAACTCAGATGGAAAAATTAACAAATTTGAAGTAATATTGCATCATTCTACGTAGGAAATGTAACCAACCAATAATAAATAGTTCACAATAGCCAATAGACATTAGACGCATTACAGTAGAATTTTCTCTTTTCTTCTTAACCATCTGCCATTTGATGTTTCTAGTGATCTTTCTATTGCAGATCACTGCCAACATGGAAACCACTTGATTCGACCAAATCTTGCCATTAATTAGAACGAAATGTTTTTAATGGCACTTTGCTCCCTCTAGAGCACGTGCCAAGAGATGCCAGTCTGCATCATTTCATTGCTTCAATTGGCAGCGCGCACAGTCGGAAATAGAAGCTTGAGCCAATGTGTTTTTTTTTCTTCTTCAATTGCTCACAGCAGCACTTTTTTTGTTGTTTTGCTGTTAAATCAACGAATAATACTTTAATCAGCAGATGATCAAGCCTTTCTAAGATTGTGGTGTATTACATCTTTCCTAGACGCAAAACAACAACCACAACGGATGGATGTGTGGGTACACGTTTTGCAGACACAAGACGATCACGTTCAGCTGACGGTGCACGGTTTTAAGACTAAATATTTTTAACTATAATTACCTTTCGCCCCTCGACAAATGTGCGGAACCATCTATTCTATAATCCTCGCAAGAAGGAAAGCGTAAGAGGATGTGTGGGGTGTAATCAACTGTCCAACCCGCGAGGGTGGGTGTCGTGTTTTTCAACGATTTTTTTTTGCTGACGAGTGGAGTTATTTTTCGTTTTCATCATTCCTAGCGGATTTCAAATGTTATGTTGTTATTTTCATCTTTTGCATGGTGTGTTTTGAACAAATAATTACCACCCGTTGCACGATCGCCCACACGTTCTAAATGACATGCTTTGTGGTTGTGTGTTTGTGTGTTATTTATTTAACTTCTAACACGTTTACGGTTCACACGTTTTCATACGTTTCACATGAGTTTATTTAAAACACGCTACCGCAACACTTTTAGTGACTAGATATTGTTTTTTCAGTTAGAAGGAAGGTTTTATCAAATAAAATGTACGTTTTGAATAGAAACGGAAATTTTAAAAAAGTTTGTTTATCATTTAGGTTTAAGTAAAGACAAATAGAAACAGAAATCTAGAATATACACCCTTTGCAGTTTTTTAACCCTGCCCTTGCTTTCAACCTCACAATGTCCCAAGGGACGCTCGCACGTACGCCTCAGGCAAAGCACTACTGCAAGATGCCTACAACGATCATGTTTTTAGAATTGTGTGAAATATATAACCAAATAATACAATAGAAACACACAAATTAAACGCGTCCCCATAGAGAGGTGGTTTTGAGTTTGTTCTGCCACACATTGGACGAAAACACACCACCTCCCGACGAAGCCCCTTTCCGCCGAGTTTATGAATGCACGAGCAGCCAACTGCCGGAGCACGCAGAGGACGGCAATCAGAATCACGCACGTAGCGCGTGATCGCGCATTTGCGTCTTCCCGATGTCGCAGTTTTTTTTTATTGTTATTACCCGGTGTCGCTCAAACCGAATCTCTATTGCTGCCGCCGGTCGGGCTAATTTCTTATCGTCGGCGGCGCGAGATCTCTTGGGCTTTCGGGCATATGAATGAAAACGAATGAAAGTATATCAAGAATGCAAATGAAGATCGCTTGATGTTTCTTTTTTGCTCTTCACTATATGTAAAGTAGTTAAAAAAGTAGTTATATGTAAAGTTAAAAGTAGTAAAGTTACAATTACAGTTGACAATTTGTGTGTCGGTAGACATGTTGAAATCATTCCTACAAATTCTTGCAAACAAAGTAATATTCGTTCGCATATTCAAAATATTTTGTTAGTCCCGAAGAAGAGGTTCATAATTGTTACGTCCATGTTGTTAGCACTTCTACGCAGATAAAAGCTGTTTTTCGTCCATCGTCAAGGAGATGTCATCTTTGGGGGTGTCGATTTTGGTGCGACATGTCACAACATTTAATTTTCGGAGCAACGAATCGTTTGCTTCTTTCACGATATTGCATGACGAAAAAGCAATACAACAGAGTGTAGGATGATGCTGACGACAATACGAGGGTCGTTAGTCTGAGATGTTTCAATTGCACTTTGGTTCGCATTAGCATGCGCAAGCAAGTTTCCGAGATACGCAGTTCTCTATATCTTGATATACGCGGATTCATGGATATGCGTAAATTTATAGCACAAATTGTATCCACCTAAGTTTACAATTGTTAATAATGACTTCTAATTCCAACCACTACATTTGTTAATTTTTTTGTAAATTCCACACTCGAAATGTGTTCATCAAATGTATTTATTGTGAGCAAAGAAGAAAGTCGACTCTCTAAATTTCATGTATAAACGAAATTGCGAAGGGATACGACAAACGCGGATCTCCATAGATCTCCTTGGTCTACTATTATAGTATATATTGGGTATATAGGATTGTACATGAAACAATGAACTGCTATAAATGACTTCAATTTTTTATAAAAGGTATTCTGTAACAAATGAGCTATGTAAATATCTGTGTATTTGTATTTGTGTAGATTGAAAATAGTTGTTCTTTGTTTACGAAAATCATTCTTACGACTCGGCATGCATAATTATATGACGCACGTAATTTCACAACCGATCGTTAATTGGCAGCATATTTTGCCGGCAATGGTCTAGTAGAATCCATTCCAGACACTCTGTTACATTAACGCAAGGTGTCAATTACTTGAAACAACGCGCTCTTCCGTCTGTCATTGATTAGCATACTCGATTTCCAACGAGAGACATATTGCGGCCTCGTATATTTTGGCGGATGATGGTATGCAAGCGTGAGTTTTCATTGTAGTTTTCTCATCAAAGGCACTTGGTGCCGCTGATGGGCCCATACCCATACACCTACTCCATGGGAAAGGAAGGACAAGGTCATTTCAATGTCGTCCGCCTAGACTATCGGTAACGAAGGCAATCTACATGTGTCGTACGGTGCCAACTGCACAGTAGCGGCAGATAATGGTGATAATGATCACTCCACTCGATAACGAAATGATCACGAGAGAATGTATCAATTCCTGCACGCCACTTGCTTGTGATCTTTCACTGTGGAGTGAAGTTTTTGTTTGGGTCCCAATTATAACTTCACTGTTTTTAATCTAGAGTAAGATGCTGGGTCGCCAAACATGAGTGTGTCGAGTGATTCATGCTCCAAATTCCAATTCGAAAAATACTTCCGAAGTAAAACAACATCGAATCTCCCGTTTCAGGATCCTATTTCAAGAGATTTCAAGTTCACGCATCAAAGTCGTGCAAGAAAGTAGGCAAGAGGTTTGCTTGGGGAGAGAGTGTAACAACAAAAAAAGCATCCAACGCAATAGTGTCGTAACCAGCAGCAGTGATTATGATAAGAGAACGGGGGAACGAGCTGAATGAAATGCCGCTTGTCTTTAACCGCTCGGAACCGGTGCTCGGATGACCCGTTCAGCTCCATAGAAACGGTTTTATTGTTGGCTAATTATTTTGATAAATTTCAACATAGCTTGAGGCGAGGCGTGTAAGATTACCAGTATCAGCGGAAATTCGGTCGAAGATCGGTTAAGTTGATTCATAGAAAAAAGGGTTCGGAATTCCGGTGAATCTGGCCGTTAGTGAATTGTGACACACATTTCAAATATTTGATTAATTTCTGAAAAGGGCAAGAATATATAAATTTTAAATATATGATATTGAATGTTGTTCGAAACGTTCGTCGTCTTTTAAGTTGAAATCTCCAGTTTTGGAATAGTATCGTGTACAATTTGTACAACTTATTTATCGTAAATTTGCAAAGTTACTTTCGGTCTGGCCTTGAATATCTCGAGGAGATCTTGGAATGTAAATACAGTGTATTAATAAAAGAAGCTGGATTCCCATACTTCAGCAACGAACTGCCTCACAGATAGAAGAAGACTGCATTTCTCAATAAATAGTATAGATATTCCATTCCATTTTACCCTTTATTATATGAGTGCGACGCGTAGACCGGCTTCCTAACCTCAGAATTTTTATTTCTTTAAAGAAGTATTATTCTCAAACATCATGTTCATCAAGTTAATGTACAAAAAATTGCATGTCTTAGCTATCTCATAGTATCTCATTCGGAAAATGTGATAAAGTAATGGAAATTTTCAAGAAGGTAACTTCATCAACGTACACGAAATACGTGGTTACGTGTTTCAGAACACAAAAGGCTGACAAAAATGTAAAATATGACCGTGACACATCAGAGATTACATTCGTTTGTAAAGGAAGGGTGTGTGTTCGCGTGCATATTGTTTCATTTCACGTACAAGTTAAACGAGTGATGCATATGATGAGCTGTACATTACTGTACCGTTGGTGCAAAGAGAAAGACGGTAGTCATTTGCGTCAATTGTTATGCATTTGTTCAGTCTCTCATGTGGTGCTTTTGTAAATACAACAGATCAATAACAACTTGTACTTTAACAGTTGATAACTATGATGCAAGCTGCATAGATAGTGAGACTGCCTTTGCTCAAGAAGAACTAATCGCCGATGAACATTTCATGACGTCAGTGGCACATTGTTTTTGATTATTTTCATAGATTCCCGATGGTGTGACTGTTATCATAAAGAAAGCTTAAAGACTATATTTGTTCTCCAATGTTCAATAATGAAAGTTGTATGAAATAAATCGAACTAATTCTATATTTACGTTTATCGTCTGTGTTTTATTGCAACAGGGCTTCTCAAGGCATTGATCTTCCCGCGTTTGGCCGTTACGCAACGGGTATCTTCTATCTGGATAAGACATCGCACGAGGAAGCAGAAAAGGAGTTTAACTCCCTGGCCGAAAGCCTCGGAATACAGGTGATCTACTGGCGTAATGTTCCCACCAATCAGGAGGCAGTCGGTGCAGTAGCACGCAAAAGCGAACCATTATCCCGTCAGGTGTTCGTTACTGCCGACGTGGACGAGGAAACGTTTAAGCGACATGTAAGTAAAGCTAGTACAATTGTCAAGATCTAGCGCAATGTACTAAGGGTCTTTTTTGTATTTTTTTCTCTTGGTAGGTCTTCATTTTGCGCAAGCGTGCCACGCACGAGCTGCAGCGCCCAGGCCGTCGGTTCTACATTTGCTCACTTTCGCCGAAAACGATCGTTTACAAGGGTCTGTTCACGTCGGACCAGCTGTGGGAGTACTATCTTGATTTGAAGAATCCCGATTTTCTCACCTATCTGGCACTGGTGCACACACGCTTCAGCACCAACACTTTCCCATCCTGGGAGCGGGCTCATCCGTTGCGTGTGTTGGCTCACAATGGTNCGAAAACGATCGTTTACAAAGGTCTGTTCACGTCGGACCAGCTGTGGGAGTACTATCTTGATTTGAAGAATCCCGATTTTCTCACCTATCTGGCACTGGTGCACACACGCTTCAGCACCAACACTTTCCCATCCTGGGAGCGGGCTCATCCGTTGCGTGTGTTGGCTCACAATGGTGAAATCAATACGCTACGCGGTAATGTGAACCTGATGAAGGCTCGCGAAGGTGTTATGAAGAGTGAGCAATACGGTGACGAGCTGAAGAAGCTCTATCCGGTTGTCGAGCCCAACCTATCCGATTCCGGTTCGTGTGACTGCGTGCTTGAATTTTTGACTCAAGTTGGAAATCGATCGCTACCGGAAGTAAGCTAACACCGCCGAATTGAAGTGCGATGGATGTTTTATGTGTGTTTTGTTGTTGTTACTCTGTTACAGGCTGTCATGACGATGGTACCGGAAGCATGGCAGAACGATCGTACCATGTCGCAGGAAAAGCGTGACTTCTATCACTGGTCCGCGTGTGTGATGGAACCGTGGGACGGTCCGGCACTGATATCCTTTACCGACGGGCGTTACATCGGTGCCATTCTCGATCGTAACGGTTTGCGTCCGTCCCGCTTTTACGTGACCAGGGACAACCTGCTCATCATGGCTTCGGAAGTCGGCGTTTACGACGTAGATCCCAAAGATGTTACGCTAAAGGTAGAATCATTGTGTACTTATGCGGTTTTTCTTTTTGTAGATTCGTTTAAAACATGCTCTCATAAATACAAATCGAATAAAGCCTCCACCATCATCACCACCACCACCATCTCCACACACACGCGCCAAACAATCGTACCCATACGACCGTCAAGCGACTGAAGCTCCCTGAGAAGAGGAATACCCGACTGATGTGGACCGGACAGTTCATATCAACGGCGGAATGTAACAACTGACTCCGGGGGATAGTTTGACGCCATCGAATCATTTTTTCAACGATTGTTATCGGTTTCATCACCATCGATTTCAGCGATGAGCATAATAGTGAGCAAAAATGTCCAAGAATGGCACTAACCGAAAAAGTGATAATTGGCCTTCGAAACAGAGACATAGTATGAAATTATGCAACGTACCATGGACACTGTTATCCAAACATGGACGTCTAATACGCTCAAAGCCACATAGGACCAAAAAAAAGTATTTTCCATAGACAACCCAAAGGGGGAAAGGAAATAATACTGCGAATGTGCGTAAATACTTCCGTGTGTGTGGAAAACGAACGGGGTGGATGTATGTGTGGCTGGGTTCTCTCGCGCTCGTCTCTGTTCCCTGGTGGTACCCGGTGGATTCCAAGTCTTCCAAAGTCCCGTTTAGTCGCTGGGAATGTCCCGGGACAAGTGAGCGGTAATGCTTCTCACCCGTTAGCTCTTAAGGCATTTTTCATTTCTAGTCTTGTATGTTTTTTCTCTTCTTCTTATTATTCAAGTTAACCAAGTTTCGTCCGAGATCGTCACGATCGCGTTTCCTTCCTTCATCTTCGTACCGTCTGTTGCGCGCATACAATCGCATACACACACAAAACAAAACACATTATAGCGCTATAGGAACCAAAAAACACGTTCGCAGTGCAAAGCAAAACATCCATCATTAAAAGAGATTGCGTGTGTCGCTAATACTCGTCTAGCCAGCCATTCATTTGAATCGAAGGAAAAAAACAGTAGTGTCAGGATCATCATCATGAAAAAAAAAATAAGGCAATATTCTGCTTCCGTTACCTTTCGATACGCAAACTGATGCTTCCTTTTTCTTTAAAGAAATAGTCAACAACTGTTCTAATCATACCAATGTTTCCCTATTCTTTTCCCTTAAAAATCGCATCGCATACGACTCTCTCTATCTCCTACTTACTGCTCAATTCCACGTGCACAATTGGCATCCTCGATGTCAACGACGGCGGCTGACGTTAACCGGTTCCCGAATTGTAACGCTAAACACACATTTGCTGGATTTCACGTAAATTGAAAATAATTTAATAACCTCAAACAATTGCAACACTTTCGAACAAATCTTACCACCGTCCAATTCGTTTCGATGGTGTAAATTCGGACGAAATGTTGTGATGGTCGTATGATCGGTGTGTGAATCCTTGTGAATGCGCGTTCATCGTCTAATATATACAGAGCCGCTTGAAGCCGGGTCGTATGCTGCTGGTGGACACGGAGCAGAAGGCGCTTATTCAGGACATCGAGCTGAAATCGGAAATTGCCAAGTCTCGCCCCCATAGCGATTGGTTGAAGCAACAGGTAGGCAAAAATATGCGACTTACTTTTACGGGGTTTTTTGTGTACTTTCAGTGCTGTTCATGAAGTGGAATTGCCTAGGAAGCATCTTACGGATGACGGCTGGTTACGAAAGAAAATACGTTTTTTAAATGTTTGTTAAGCATAGGCGTGTTATTTTTATTCAACCCAGGACGGATTACCAAGAGAAAACCATGCAGTTCAGCTTTAGTTGCTGTTTCTTATTGTATCATTTAAACGCGTCATTTTTTTCATTTTGTATCCTAGTATTAATTCATAGTTCTGGATCATTGCGTGGTAATTAGCATCAACTAACATTGTGTCATTCATGCTCACGAGTTGGGTTTTTCATGTTCCGTCGAAAATCTTCTTCCTTTGATAAGTGACATAACCATTTTCATGGAAACAATTCGGCACTCTTACTAATCTGTAAAACTTATTTTCTTTTCTCTTTCTCTCTCTTTCTCTCTGCGTCATTCGGCGACTTACAATTATTCTTCATCCCTCGCAAAAAAAACTGTACTTGCCCACCTTATTATCAATCGACTGTAATTGGTGATTTATTTGTGTATTGATTATCTTGCCGTCGTTTGTTTGTTTATGTTTGTTTGATGATCATTTCTGTGATTTTTTTGTACGTTTACTTTTGAAACCTTCTGCACATCGATTCTCACATAAATTCATGTCATCAATAAACATTAATGCGGGATACGTTCGGTTATGTTAACAATAATGGTCACTTATCACAACCATCTCTCCTTCATGTAATTTTATTATTGAATGCCAATGCAACAAATGCGAATGCAAATGCTCTACACAACTATGAAAATTAAACAATCGTCACCTTTGCAACAATCATCACGACACTATAGATGGTAAGTGGATTATAAAACAATCAGTAATAGCCCTTCGTGATTATGGAGTGTGCTCGACGTGCAACTTAATTACATGCTTTATGCTTTTTAAATGGGCTTTTTTTATTATTTCGGATTTGGTTGGCTTCTGTATACTTTTTACCCGTACCAGTCCGGGATCACTCGTCGCATCTTAATTATGATAGAGTATAACAAGAAAGTTCCAAATGAGCGTTTGTTTCGCTATTTTTGCAATGTTTATGTTTGATTCGTTCAATTTTGCATGTTTTTTATTGTTTATTGTATGTAATGTAAGCTCTAGTTTTATGTATAAAAATGTTTGTTCTATTTATTAAACCTTCTGTTTTTAAATACCACTTTTTTCTAGGTTTTCTAATTCCTGGCTGTGCTCAGTGTGTTTTGCTTTTGTTGTATTACACTGTTGCTACTTCAGTCGAACGTGATTGTTTAATGTAAATGTAAATCACTTCTTTCAGATCACAATGGATGAGATTCGTCGCGAATCAGTCACAAAAACGAATGGAACGGCCGACACCAACGGCAATGGTGGCGATCAGTTGGTAGAAAAGAAAGGAATTCTGGATCCACGTCTGCAGCTGTATGGCTACACAACGGAGACAATTCATATGCTGCTGTTGCCGATGATCAAGAACAAGAAGGAAGCGTTGGGTTCGATGGGTAACGATGCGCCGCTTGCTTGTCTGTCGGCCTTCCAACCATTACCGTACGAATACTTCAAGCAACTGTTTGCGCAGGTTACCAACCCACCGATCGATCCATTCCGGTAAATTAGAATGTTTAAAATCCCTCCAGCAAATTGTACATAATTCTTTGCTTGTGATCTTTGCAGTGAAAAAATCATCATGTCCCTACAATGTCCGGTCGGGCCGGAGGCAAACCTACTAGTGGCCTCACCCTCGCAGGTACATCGCATCTGGTTGGATAATCCGATCCTAAGCATTCCGGATGCTGACGTTCTGAAACGGAACCAGCATCGCGGATGGAAAACTAAGGTTCTCGATATTACATTCCCAGCGAACGAGGGTCCACCGGGTTACATAAACGGGTTGCGACGCATCTGTACCGAGGCGTACACGGCTGCCCAGAATGGTTACCAGCTGCTGGTGCTGTCGGATCGTAACGCGTGTGCCGAACGGGCACCAATCTCGTCCCTGCTTGCCCTCGGTGCGGTCCATCATCATCTCATCGAAACGCGCCAGCGCATGAAGGTGGGCCTGATCGTGGAGACGGCAGAAGCGCGAGAGGTGCACCATATCTGCGTCCTGCTTGGCTACGGTGCCGACGCAATCTGTCCCTATCTCGTGTTCGAGATGGCAGGAGCGCTACGCGACGAATGTGTGCTAGATCCTGCCCTAACCGATGATGCGATTTATCGTGCTTATGCAACGGCTGTCGAGACCGGCATTTTGAAGGTGATGGCCAAAATGGGTATTTCGACGCTGCAATCGTACAAAGGTGCGCAAATTTTCGAAGCGGNAGATGGCAGGAGCGCTACGCGACGAATGTGTGCTAGATCCTGCCCTAACCGATGATGCGATTTATCGTGCTTATGCAACGGCTGTCGAGACCGGCATTTTGAAGGTGATGGCCAAAATGGGTATTTCGACGCTGCAATCGTACAAAGGTGCCCAAATCTTCGAAGCGGTCGGTATGGGTGCCGATGTGATCGATTTGTGCTTCCGTGGTACGCAGTCGCGCATTGGCGGTGTAACGCTGGAGGTGTTGGCACGCGAAGGTCTCGAACGTCACGAGCTAGTGCACGGCACAAACCATACCGACGCAAAGATTCTGCGCAATCCCGGTCAATTCCATTGGCGTGCTGGTGGAGAAGGTCATATCAACGAGCCGGGTGCGATTGCGGCACTTCAGGAAGCAGCCGTCAATGAAAGTAAGGGTGCGTACGGTACGTTCCGCGATACGACCATGCGCAGTGTGCAGTTGTGTACGCTTCGTGGTCAGCTAGAGTTTGTGAAGGGACGTCCCCGCGTCGAGCTGTCTGAAGTGGAGCCAGCCAGCGAGATTGTAAAACGATTTGCCACGGGTGCAATGAGTTTTGGTAGTATCTCGCTGGAAGCGCACGCCACTTTGGCTATCTCAATGAATCGCATCGGCGGCAAAAGCAACACAGGTGAAGGTGGTGAGAATGCTGACCGTTACATGAATCAGGATCCGCAGCATAATCGTCGATCGGCCATCAAGCAGGTTGCGTCGGGTCGATTCGGTGTAACGGCTGCGTACGTGGCAAATGCCGACGATCTGCAGATTAAGATGGCTCAGGGCGCAAAGCCAGGCGAGGGTGGAGAGTTACCCGGATACAAGGTGTCGCAGGATATTGCAGACACGCGCCACTCGGTACCGGGTGTGGGTTTGATTTCACCACCACCGCATCACGACATTTACTCGATTGAGGATCTGGCGGAGTTGATATACGATCTAAAGTGTGCCAATCCCAAGGCACGTATCAGCGTGAAGCTTGTGTCCGAGGTGGGAGTTGGTGTGGTTGCCTCCGGCGTTGCGAAGGGCAAAGCGGAACATATCGTTATCTCTGGCCATGATGGAGGTACTGGTGCTAGCAGCTGGACCGGTATTAAATCGGCTGGTTTACCGTGGGAGTTGGGAATTGCCGAAACACATCAAGTGCTGGTGCTGAATGACCTTCGTTCGAGGTAAGATAGAGCTAGTAATATTACAGGGTTTTCGAGTATAAGTGATTAATTGGGAACCATTTCCAGGGGTCATTTTGTTTGTAGAACTGACCTATATGATAAAGTAAAAAAGATTCCACATCTACTTGTACATAGTCCACTTCAACTTGAAAGGAATCTAGATGGCTCCAAATTTACCACTGGAACTCGAAAAGACTGTATATAACAGTAAATGTGTCGTATGAAATTTATATTATCTTTCTTATTTCTATATTTCCAGAGTGGTCGTTCAGGCTGATGGACAGTTGCGTACCGGTTTCGACGTCGTTGTAGCAGCATTGCTCGGTGCCGACGAATTTGGCTTCAGTACGGCACCATTGATCGTGATGGGATGTACGATGATGCGCAAGTGTCATTTGAACACATGCCCAGTGGGCATTGCAACTCAAGATCCTGTGCTGCGGGCTAAATTCGCTGGCAAGCCGGAACACGTGATCAATTACTTCTTCATGCTTGCAGAGGAAATTCGCGAAATCATGGCCAATCTGGGTCTGCGCCGCTTCCAAGAGCTGATAGGTCGTACGGATCTGCTGAAGGTGCGCGAAACCGTATCGCACAAGGCATCACTGCTCGACCTGCAGATGTTGCTGAAGAGTGCGTTGGATTTGCGTCCCGGTACGAACATCGTGGGTGGATCTTTGCGGCAGGACTTTGTGCTGGAAAAGCGTGCCGATAACGAGCTGATTAATCGCTCAATGGGTGTCATCGAGGGCACCGAGACACACAAAACGATTGACATGAGGATCAACAATGAGGAGCGAGCATTCTCCAGTACGCTTAGCTATGAGATCGCACGACGTTACGGCGACGCGGGTCTACCGGAAGGGCGCTCGATCAACATCAACCTGACCGGATCGGCCGGTCAAAGTTTCGGTGCGTTCCTTGTGAAGGGTGTCAAAATGACCCTGCAAGGTGACTCAAACGATTACGTCGGTAAAAGCCTTTCCGGAGGTACGATTGTAATTCGACCACCGGAGGGCACTACCTTCGAATCGCACTTGAACGTGATCGTGGGCAATGTTTGTCTGTACGGCGCTACCTCGGGCCGTGCTTTCTTCCGCGGTATTGCGGCCGAACGATTCTGTGTGCGCAACTCGGGAGTAACGGCCGTGGTGGAGGGCGTCGGTGATCACGGTTGCGAGTACATGACGGGCGGTATGGTGGTCATTTTGGGGCTGACCGGGCGTAACTTTGCTGCCGGCATGTCAGGTGGAATCGCGTACGTACTTGACGTGGATGGAACCTTCCGTTCGAAGGTGAATCCGGGCATGGTAGAGCTGCTAGGACTAGAGCTGGATGAAGATCGCCAAACGGTAAAGGATTTGCTGCAGGAGTTCGTCAACGAGACCGGGTCTGAAGTGGCGAAGGAGCTACTTTCAAAGTGGCCCGAACCATGCCAACAGTTTGTGAAAGTGTTCCCGCACGAGTATCAGAAAGCACTGAATGCTTTGAAGGAGAAAACGGTCGCCAAGGCCATCACATCCAACGGACATTCGAAGGAACCGCAGGTAAAGGATATCGAGGAATCGATTCAGGATGGACAGCTGGCAAAGAAGAAACTCGACCAGGTGCTGGACAAGACGCGTGGTTTCATAAAGTATAAGCGCGAAACTTCCGTTTACCGCAACGCAGCCGAACGTCAGCAGGACTGGAAGGAGGTGTTCAATTTCCCGCACGTACGCTCAAACCTGAAAGTGCAGGCTGCCCGTTGTATGGAGTGTGGCGTACCATTCTGTCAGTCGAACTCGCACGGTTGCCCGCTCGGAAACATCATACCGAAGTGGAACGATCTGGTGTTCAATGGTAATTGGCGCGAGGCCATTAATCAGCTGCTGCAGACGAACAACTTCNGTGCAGGCTGCCCGTTGTATGGAGTGTGGCGTACCATTCTGTCAGTCGAACTCGCACGGTTGCCCGCTCGGAAACATCATACCGAAGTGGAACGATCTGGTGTTCAATGGTAATTGGCGCGAGGCCATTAATCAGCTGCTGCAGACGAACAACTTCCCCGAGTTTACGGGCCGTGTCTGCCCGGCTCCGTGCGAAGGTGCCTGTGTGCTCGGCATCTCTGAGCCGGCCGTCACTATTAAAAACATCGAGTGTGCGATCATCGACCATGCGTTCGAGCAGGGTTGGATAACGCCGCAGGTACCAAGCATGCGCACCGGCAAACGTGTAGCAGTCGTGGGTTCGGGTCCTGCAGGTTTGGCAGCGGCACAGCAGCTTAATAAGGCCGGTCATCAGGTGACGGTGTTTGAGCGTAATGATCGTCCCGGTGGTTTGCTGCAGTACGGTATTCCCACGATGAAGCTATCGAAGGCGGTGGTACAGCGTCGTCTTGATTTGATGACGGCGGAAGGTATCGAGTTCCGCTGCAACGTACACATCGGGCGTGATGTGATGGGTTCGCAGCTAGAGCAGGAATACGATGCCGTTCTGTTTACGACCGGTGCTACCTGGCCCCGTGATTTGAACCTGCCGAACCGTGAGTTGAAGGGTATTCACTTTGCGATGGAGTTCCTGGAAGCGAGCCAGAAGAAATTGAACGGTGCACGACCGGATTGGATTTCTGCAGAAGGCAAGGATGTGATCGTGATTGGTGGTGGTGACACCGGATGCGATTGTATCGCAACCTCGTTGCGCCAGGGTGCTAAAACGATCACCACATTTGAGATTTTACCTATTCCATCGGAGAAGCGTGCTCAGGATAACCCCTGGCCACAATGGCCTCGCATTTTCCGGTATGTATTCTTAGGTTGGGCTGATTTAAGATCTTGATTGTATTAACATTCTAAACAATTTTTTTTTATATTTCTCTAGTGTTGACTATGGTCATGAAGAAGTGCGTGTGAAATGGGGCAAAGATCCTCGCCAGTATTCAACCACAACGAAGGAGTTTGTCAGCGATGGCAATGGAAACATTAAGGGCGTTAACACGATCCAGGTTGAATGGACGAAAACGCCCACCGGTCAGTGGAGCATGAAGGAGGTGCCCGGATCGGAGAAATACTATCCTGCCGATTTGATCCTGCTAGCCATGGGTTTCTTGGGTCCGGAGAAACAAGCACCTACTGAGATGAGTACGTGAAAGACCGACCATGCGTGTATGACGAAGAAAGTAATTTTTATCTTTTCTTTAGATCTGGAACTGGACGGACGAGGAAACATTAAAACGTCCGTCGGAATGTATGGTACGGCCAATCCAAAGGTTTTCGCTGCCGGTGACTGTCGTAGAGGCCAATCGCTCGTCGTATGGGCCATTACTGAAGGACGTCAAGCTGCTAGACAGATCGATACGTATCTGATGGGCAAACCGAGCGCCCTTCCTGGTCCGGGCGGTGTGATCGATACCACCCGATCACCGATCGCTGTTAACGCCTAAACGAAGCGCAATGATGTGAACGCGTTTCGTCAAACGTGGGGAAGTGTACGTGCGATTAACCCAACAGCCCAACAACAAGAGAACGAATCATGAACAATGCAAGGAAGAGGAACTCCTTTAGCCAGGAGGCTTTCTACTTGATCACTTTTGTGACTCGGTTACTTAGAAATGAGCATAGTGTGGCATATTTATTACGATGCGACGAGTAACAATTATTTCTTACTTGCTACTGTCGACTTCCGATGGCTTTCGCTTCTATTCTTTGCGGCATGCTCAGGCAGTAGCAGAAACGGCCAAGCACGTTGAAATATGTTCCGAGATAAGTATGATACTGCGCACAATGGTCTGTAATAGTAAGGATAGCAAAGGAACAGCTTGTACTTGTAATGATTTAGAGTACCAAGTATCTTTTATTACAGTTGTATCGTTCTGTGAAAGATGGAGGAGTAAAGAACAACAAAGTGTGCAAGCAGGGCAAATGCGGTGACGACGAACCAGACGCGCACATTATCAAAGAAATTATTATAAAACGAAAGTGAGACGTGGAATTACTTTCTGACTTCGTCATTCCTGTGCTTTACATATATACACACACACACGGGCAGCTTAGCGAATGAATTGCAACTCTGTTCAGTTGCTGTGCAAATCATGCATTTTTTGTTGATAACATGCATCCTAATGTACAGATTGTTTTTTATCCAGCCAATAGTTCGTCCGTCACCGCCCGTATCGACATAGTATCGACCGCCCGTAAAGAGTGCATTTTAAGGAATAATTTGCGTTCCTAACACATCAAACGATACCATAATTAAATAGGCAACAACAAAACAGGCGAAAGCGAACATAGTCGTAAAATGAAATCGAATCCACCCATGTCAAAACCTGCTACCATGAAAT
Organism: Anopheles parensis; assembly: GCA_016254315.1. Taxonomy (NCBI): domain Eukaryota; kingdom Metazoa; phylum Arthropoda; class Insecta; order Diptera; family Culicidae; genus Anopheles; species Anopheles parensis. Next base: position 32,649,133 of record CM028127.1, read on the forward strand.
GGTGAGATGCTTGATCTTAGTGTTTTGTTGTTTAGGTTTAGGCAAAGCGACGGGTCTACAGGCAGAAAAGTTGTAATGTCTCTGGTAATAAGCAAGTGAAATGTGGGGATTAATTTATTTCTATTTTCTTCATTACATAGCACATCGGTGCACTTAAGCACTATTACAGCCATGGCGAGAAGTGTACGTCAGTGTGAATACGTGTTCTCGCTTAGCCCGCGCCATGTTCAAAGAAACATGACGCATATCATGAAGATTGGTGTTTTTGATGCGCACGAGATATGTAATGCAGTGCACGAGATGCAAGGAAATGTTATTGTATTAAGGGAAGGAAGGGCGTGTTGTATCCACTTTTACTCGAGAACAAATTGGTCAGATTTTGTTGTTGTTTGTTTTACTTTTACCTTTAAGTGGGGGTGAGACTGTCTAACGGTGATGGCAGCGGTATAATATTTAAGCTAAGCTTTTAGGCGCGCTAGTTTAAAAATGAGTGCCGTATCCCGTTTTTTGTACCATCCGAGATCTGTGTTATAGGTTGCATAGTGCGCGTTAAAATAATATCAAAATACTAGAGAATGTTAATGCCGTTTTTGTTGTTTTTTGGACAAAATATTTTCTGTTTTCTACAGCCCCTACACGAATTCTTTTCGAACGCTAGTCGAGAAAATATACTATATTTCTTTTTTTCTATTTTGTTTTTATTTCGTTCACGATCTGCGATCATTACCATACATTTTATCACAACCATACACGATCGAGGAGGAAATGAACCTTTAACACAACGCACCGTAAATCTTACCTCAACTATACCTGTGTGTATCTTGTAACCCAGTACCACCCTTCCGGTATGAATCGGAAATTTAAAACTATATCAATTTGTGAGTTCCAAGGCACTATTCATTCTATGACATTCGTGAAAGATTATTGCATCTACCGTAGTGTATGAAAACACCCGTGGGAAACCATCCGGCAAGGCCGGCACGTATATATCCGGCCTTTTGAAGTCAATTAGACAAATTATATAGAGACACACACACACACGTCCGTTTGTATTGTAGTCACTTTCATTCAGGACGTTTCGTTTCATCGGATCGCCTAAGAACGTTACGAACGTGTTGCACTGAACAGCTTATCCCAATCATAAAGGGATGCAAATCTTCCAGTTAATGGTTTTGACCATCTTCTTCATGCTCCGCTCAAGCTGTGGATGTGCTTTTGACTAAATCATTCACTCTCGGGCACCCACGGGAATAAAGACATCCGCAGACGAGTAAAGCGTGAAGAAGCACATGTGTTACGAGTCGAGAAATTCAAATCCCGAAGGGATATTAGCGGTACCAATGTGGACGTGTTATGACAATAATTAGCGTGGAAAAGGATAAGATTGAATATATGACTAAGCGATTGGTGGGATATTAAAAGGGGTGGGGACTCTAATCGTAAACAAATAAATAACATCACACAAATATAAGCAACTATGAAGAAATAAAAAATGTTCCGTGCATTACTAAACTTTGCCAAGCCAAACAAACTAGAGAACAACACCGTAGCAAAATGTTCATAATCCTTAATGTTTGTTGGAAAGACAACTTTCACCACCCATTAACCGATGTGTCTATTTACCAAAATACTGCATAAAACAATTAAAACGTCGATGCAAAAGTGGAGACGGAAAACATGAAAAACAAAAATATTATGCTTACAACCTTAAACACATCTCAAATGAAACAATGTTTCAATAGTTGGTTTTTACAACAAAAAAAGACGACAGAAATCCCTATTTTATCATTCAAAACATGCACTCTCGATAGAGAAAAAAAAAACTATGTTATAAACATTGTATGCCATGCATGAAGAAAATAATGATGGGAAATTTGAAACAAAAGCAAAAGAGTCAAATATGAACTTATAATTGTTGAAAAGAAACGAAACGGAAACCATCGATGATGCAAAACTAAGAAATAAACAAAATTTCAATGTTTGTGAGGTGAAATGAACAACAAAAAAAAGAGATCTCATCATCCATTTCATGCGATGTGAAATCACAATCATAATGGGGAAAACAGATGTGCAGAAGGCGCATGGTTATACTAATAAATGTTATACAATTTACATCGTTGTTAGTATTTGTCCGGAGAATGCTGCATCAACTGCGCTTATGATATACACACAAAAACACAAATGCTTAACTTGTAATGCTTATCATATTTACAACTACAACAGTGAGTATGAAAACTCGCCACGCAGTAAACATTACATGGTTTTTGGCGTAAAACAAAGCGCCTTGCATAATCTCTTTCGATTGCATTAATGCGTATCAATTTAATGTAAAATGACAACATTAATTTAAAAAGTGTTTATAACTGTAACAATACCATGTTTTCCAAACTTCGCATTCATTCGTTCAGGCGAAAAGATCTTCACAAAATGATGCTTCCAAACGCAAAACAAAAAAATCGTTAATATCAAAATATTTTAAATGATTACAAAGCACAGCATATACTGTTGTTAAATTGTTCTAAAAACTGTGACCGCTTTGAAACTGGTTGGCAAAAACAAAGACACTCAACTTATATAGCGAACTTATGGCATGTTTGTTCCATTTGCAAAAATTTACACGTATAAACTATATACACGAAGCTGTAACGTATCTTACAATCCTGTTCAATAAATGTAGAAAAAGAAAATGGCAGAAGTTTAATGTTTGCTGTCGAAAGAAAAAATACTTTTTGGTAACGCCCGTACCGTGTTCTTCCCTATCAAGTAGGCATTGAAGTAGCAGAAGTAGGCATTGAAAATCATTTCATCCTTTTTGTACTTCACTAGTTGCTCAGATCCTGCTCAGTAAGCTTGCCATATTATTGCAGACATCGAAGAAGTCTATCGAATTACGTTTTAATAATTGTGCAGTGGTATTCAATCATGGCATCGTTGGGTTCCAATCGCTTCAAACAGCACAAGACTAAAAAAGCTACGAAACGCACATCATCCAATCCGCTCAATAGTCTGCCACAGCATCAAATAACCGAACTGTGTGAATTATTCCGTCTAATCGACACGAACAACAAAGGTGTGATTCAGAGGGAGGATGTACGCACCATGCTGACCCTGTGGAATGATAGTCCACCGACGGAGAAACAACTAGACGAGATGCTAAGTGATGCCTGCGGTGTCGGGCTTAACCAAACGCTCTTCCTCACCTTGTTTGCGCAGAGGCTGAAGGAAGTAGATCCACCGGAAACAATCAAAAACGCCTTCCAATGTATAGACATCGAGAACATGGGAACGGTGAATGCCCAAGAATTGCGGGATTTGCTAGTCACGAAAGGAGAGCATCGTTTAACGGATACGGAAGTGGACGAAATCTTCTCCGAGATGACGATCAAAGACGGTCTTTTGGAGTATGATGCTTTCATGAGGATGGTCCAGAATTGCCAGAATAACAGCTAGACAAAGTTGCTGCGTTTCAAACTCAATAATAAAAGAAGTTCAAATTCAAGAGTTGCGTCTCATTAATCACAAAGTTCACTCACTGTTTCAAGTTCAAATTGCGCCGAAAAGTGGGTGAAACAGTTTTTGCACTCTTCTCAAATCTGAGCAAATTGCCAAGCCTTTGGAGGTCGGTAGAGCGAAACTGCTAACACTCGGTTTGGAACAGCGTCCAGCGAAACGTAAAACACTTGTGTGCCCGGTTTCACCCGGTTTCGAAAAACGCACTCGCACGTTATACATGAGTTCGGGTGCGCGAGGGCTACTGTTTATCTACTCGTGTGATTGAGATTTATTTAAACACAGCTTTATTTTTTTTCTCCCCAATTTTCATCATTTCCTTTATATGCCGGTACCGTTACGCACCGTAACGCTGCCTTTCCCCCTGGAGGGAAACCAATGCATATTCATTGGGACATTGGGCCGGTTAAAGATGCTGCCGAGATGCGACTAGCGGGTATGAGCATTACTAATAGCGCAGCAATGGATGCGGGGGCAATTTCGTTTCCGACTGGCATTGAAAAGAAAACGAAAGCGCATCGAACCGCAAGATCAATGAAGGTGTTACGGATAAAAGGGGGAGTAGATAGACGCGGTGTACCGCGTGGAAGAAAGTAAAACGTTACGGATCTGTAGAAAGGTGCGCGCGACAAGATGAATCAACACGCGTTTTTCAAGAAAAAGCAAATTCGGTATGTGAAATGCCGGGCTTTCTTGTGATAAAAATGTTGCGTTTGTTCCAGTATTACAAATTAGAAGCTGCTTATTGAACCAGCAAAATTCCATTCTGCAGATAAGCGGAAACTTCCGCATGTGGAGCCTAGATAAATTGCTTAACGATAGTATCATCGATCAACGCAACAGCCCAATAATCATTAAACCCTATGCACAACGACTTTTAGCTAGCTTCCGCATGATCAGCAACATCATCTCGCGGCTGTGTTTAGCTTCCGATCACGGTGCAATGCAGTTTTGCAGTGTGTCCCTTCCTGCATGATAGGTGAGTTAAATTTGTTTCCACTTTCACTAGTCAAACAGCTGTGAGCGACCTACGACGTCTTGGTGGTACGCTTTTGCGTTGGGTTCTGCAATTGTACAACTTCACGAAAGGTGGAAATGTGATGGGAATAAGAGACAATCTCACATCTCACGAAATGTTTTTGCTAGATCTCGTTTTTTTGTATCGTAAAATGTTAAAGAATTCGTTAGAATTAGTCATATAGTTGGTAAGTTTCCACAATAGTAAACATATGAAACGTTCGTAGTTTGTAAAACCAAAACCAAAGCTCACCAGGAGTCATAAACTTGGTTAGGAATTACGTCCAGAAACACATGGCACAGAAGGAGTATACAATTGTAAACACAAAACTTCATGTTTTTACTGAACTTCCTTTGGGGCTATGTTTAAAAATCGAGTTTCTACTTCCCACTGGTGTTTCGTCCAAAAATCATCAAAATTTTTAAAAATTAAAAATATTTTTAAAGAAGGTATTCAAATTCAGTACTTGTCTAAACGGATTATAACATTATCAAAAATTTTGGATAAAAATTTTGCCAATAATTTTCCCATAAAAAAAATTAAAAAAAACCCTTGAAAAACCGTTAAATTATGTAAACAATATCTAATAAAATAATTTAAGGCAATCACCTCACAAGCCTCCAAGAAGTTGTGGGCACCGATTTGCAAAACTCGTGTAAACAATCGCTTGAGAAAAACTCGTCTAAACATTGCGAATCTACTTTTCCGCCTGGAGGGAACTTTATTCTTTGGACTGTAACTTCATTCTTTGTTTGATAATGATTTGATATTTTTACGAAATATTCCCGAAAATTGAAGCTTTAAGAAAATGTAGTAAATATATGCATTTTTCCTCTCCTAATATCAACCACTTATCGATCTTCCACCAACAGAACCAAACATTTCCATTCCGCTCTATGGAGGTTCGAAATAATAACAACAACAACAAAAACCCGATCTTCAAGTATTAGTATAGTAGGTATTGCATAAATAAAAGCTAATCCACCCTTTCCACCCAAGCGCCGGGAAAGCAGCGAAAACAGCGCCCCAAAAGCAACATAACAAAAACAAACCGCTATTTCGGTTGTGTCGTTGCGCACGTGCAAAGGTGGTGGGAATTCAGATTGGGCTCTCCCACCACACCGAAAATGCAAACCAAAAAAAAAAACACTTCGTTGGTTGCAAAAGTGAAAAGTGAAATGCGAACAGCACACGAGGCCACGCTTGTATGGAGACCCCCAAGACGATCGTGTGGGTCGTGTGTGAGTCGGTGAAGTCATCGCTGTCCTGGATGGCGGTTTGTTGGTGGGGAGAATTGTAGCGTTTGCTCCGGCGCCGGTATTACCACATGGCGGCCGATACCGGAATTGACTCCGGCGCAGTCGATGTTCGGGAACGGTGAAGTCAACATGCGGTCGGTATCCGGTCACGAACGTGCTGCACGAAAGTGGGTTAGTGTGATCAAGTCGGAAGGTAGGATGCGTCGTTCGGTACCGTTGGTGGTGCGGTGTTTGTTGCTGCTGATCGTAACCGATCGCACGAGTGCTATCAGCTATCGGAAGGATACGGGGTAAGTAAATGTTAGACACGCGAGAGGAAATACATCGGAACAGCTGGTGGACTGTGATGTAACGCAATGTTTCCGCTTAGATTTGCAACGGATGGTATGGATCAGTTCGTGTTCCGGGAACCTTCGACGAGTGCGAGAGATCCTCCCTCCGGTGAACAGTTTACACCCATGTACACACACATCAACCCACAGGTGAAGCGTTCCGGAAGGGTCCGTTTCAGTGACAATCCCGACACCGCACCGTTTAACGGTGGCGTGAAGAATAATTTCTTCGGAACAGGATCCGTAGCTAGCGGAGGTTCATCACCAGCTGGATCACCATTTGTTCACCGCGATCGTGACAGTGATCAGTTCTATACGGTCGGTGCCTCGATACAGTTTGCGGGTAGTGGAGGAGATACAATCACACCGCCACCACCGATCGCTCCGGTAAACAGTCAGCAGAAACCAAAACGAAAGAAGAACAAGTACAAGTATGTAGCGAATGATAAGATCTACAATGCGGGCGATGGTTCGGAACAGGGTCAGTTTTCTCCATACGCTACCTACGGAGAATCACAGCGATATTCTTACCCGCTGCAAGGCAACTATCTGACACCGAATGGAGCACGTCCGCAGGGTGCACAGTATGATCCAACTATGATAAACTATCCTGAGCTACAGAAGCAACAGTATCCGTTTAGCATTGGAACACAATTCCCCGGCAGTAACTATTACAACAGCCAGCAACAGACAGTGCCCGGTGGGGGAACTGGTCCGTACAATCCTTACCAGTACCAATACCCAGGAACTTACGCCTCAGACTCACCGTACACCAATAATCCTTATCAACAAGGGTTCTACCCACCACAACCACAACATCAAGTACCAAGTTCGTCAGGTTTTGGGCAACCGCCCAACGCACAAAGTATTCTCGGAGTGCTGCAGAGTATCTTCAATTTTGCCCCAGGTACATTCGGTTCGCTCACACCCGCCCCAACACGTCCCGGAACTGCGTTCTCAAATCCACAAGGACCCGCTAGTAGTTTTGGTGGCGTTGGTGGACAGTTACGACAAGCGTTAGATAACATTTCCGAAAATGATGAACTACAGTGCGTTCCGAAGCTGGTCTGCATGATGTCTCGCAGTTCCAGTGGGCAAGGATTTAGTAGCTATGTGAACAGGGGTTTGCTGTCCACGTAAGTAGTATACTCACGGTTTTGCTGTCCCACCGAGCTATATCCAGTTGTGATCTACTCTTCTTTGCAGCATTCTCAGTGCCGTTCCGGACAGCTCACCGTGGTTAAAATTTTCGCGGGCAGCACTGCTGGGTTATGGAATCGGAGCAAACAGCTGCGATGCTTACTATCCCAAGTGTCCGAAGGATGAGATGGAAATTCTCTACTACTTGAACAATCATCGGGGTGGATTTTTCCGGTTCTTTAGTAACGGTGAACAAGGTCAACAGCAGCAGCAGCAACAGCAATATGGGTAGATACCTCTACAAAACAAAAGGAATCATTGAATGTTTAGTGATGAAACCAAACTAAAAAAACATGACCGTACGAAGACCATAATGTGCCAATCAACGGGTTGAGATAGGACAAAAGCTTCCGTTGTTTGTTCGCTCTCGTCTGTTCCATAAGCAATCTTATTTATTGTGCGGCACTAGCACGAAATACATGTGTCCCTTTTTATGTATATACCTACCAGAAAGCATGTAAAGAAGGTGCTGCAGTTTTTTTTTTTAATTCAGAGAGTGTTACCCAAATCTAGTGTAACTAATGTGGCGCCTACTCTTGTGGGAAAGTGATTTAAAGTGGATACGCTTGGCTGTGGGAAAGTTGGGCTACTTTGTTATCACACACGCTGCTGCAGTCCAAATTTTGAACGCTAGCAAACAAGTGGCGGGAAAAGCGTTCGATAGTGTTTTCACAAACCATTCACACATGTTTATGCAATCGATTAACGATGTGTTTTTTAAATCTTCTATTTAACTGCGCGATATTTTCAATAATGAACCCACTGTGTCGGTAAAAAAGGTTGTTAAAAATATTGAAACAATAAATTTAAACTAAAAATGATCTTAAAAAAAATTAATCATTGACTGTTGTTAAATTACAATTATTTCATAAGACCATTCATCAGCCAAAAATTTTCGCTTTGCATATATCTGCAGCACAAATGGACACTTTCGCAACAAGAGTTCAAGCTACCATTTCGGGATTCCCGGTTGTCGTTGGTGAAGCAACGACAACCAAAAATTGTACACACACTATCTGAAACTCACCTGCGGAGGTGGACACACCGAGGGTTGTTTACTTTCATCGACCTCATCTTAGCGGTAACGGTCCCGCGGTTAACTCTACTCGTTTCGCTGTACATCTGAGATGATGATGACGCATCTCTCCTTCCACGCGGTCGCTCTTATTGCCTTCACGGACATGAGTTATTCAATCCCAGCGGACGTAATAGCGGTAGCGCTAGTGCTCTTCCGAAATGCGCTAACAGGGATGTATCGGTTCCGAAAGATGGACTTATCACACCCACGCGTGAGGGATGGATGTTTTCCGCATGATCTTTCCTACTATCGACGAATTGTGTCTAACCAATCCTATCGAACTGTGTCCAACCTCAACCGAAAAACACAGGACAATAATGTGTATCATTATTGGAGCCAATCAGCTAGCACGGGTATCGTCGGGCAAAGGTTGTTACTGTTTGTGCAATACATATTGGCCAACAGTGAAGCTGGATCTGGGTGAGCTTATTAGATGAAGGAAATGTGTATTACTTCCTAGAGTCGGCGGAATCGGTGGGCAGCAGGTGAGCAAGCCCGTAGACATGGAAGATAATAAAAATCAATTACATGGCGTACCCCGGGAACCGGATAATAATGTTGAGCATTGGACGAACTGCGACTTAAGTGTTGTTTGGAAAGGGAAGTTATAAAGTTTTTCTACTATGGTGCATGGTGTGAAAACGGTTGACGATAGCTCGTCGATTTGATTCATTACCTTTGATTGGTTTCGTTATTATTGACAGTGGTGGAAGATCTAAAACAAAAGAAAAATAGATAAATTAATAGAAATAATTATATATTTAATGCAATAAAAATAATATATCCTTAACAGGAATTGAAGCTTGTTTTCACAACACGCTGTTTTCCTTCACATTCATTATTGATACACGCTGTCCGTTAGGTTTTTCCGGGTTAATGCATAGCTCTTATTGCGCATGTGCCCTCCAGCATCCACAGGAATCGGGATAAACACAGTACACAGTATAAAAGGAGCGGCTAGTACGCTTTCTTGCCTTCATTTGGGCACGTGAATTTTAACGAAATAGTTGTTTGCTACACCTTCTGATCCATAAAACTTTTAAGTAAGTGAGTTATACGNATGCATAGCTCTTATTGCGCATGTGCCCTCCAGCATCCACAGGAATCGGGATAAACACAGTACACAGTATAAAAGGAGCGGCTAGTACGCTTTCTTGCCTTCATTTGGGCACGTGAATTTTAACGAAATAGTTGTTTGCTACACCTTCTGATCCATAAAACTTTTAAGTAAGTGAGTTATACGATCATTAGTGCTGTGTTGTACAAAATCTTCTCTTCTTATCGTAGAGGTACACGGTGAGATGTGAGCGCCATCAGCCATAACAACAGCTGGTCACACTTCCTTCTCTCAATGACAACAACGGAAGGACCGGGTGGTATTTCTTCAAATGAAATACAAACAAATCCACCGAAAACCAACCACCCGGAAGATGCTAAAACGGGCAGTGTTTTCGGGGGGTTAAACTTGTTCCTTCGCAGCGCTACCGGACATGACGCACAATGCTTTACATCCTTCGATGGGTTTGTTCATCGATGCATGTACCGTCGAGTCGATGGGGCTGCTCTCGGAGTAGCACGGGCCCTTTTCGGACTGGCCATGCTAATCGACATACCAGAGGAACGGGCTGGTGGTGATTTGGATCTTCGCTGGGGTGAACCCCGCGACTGCCGGTTTCCACTAATCCATTCGATGGAACCACCACCATCGCTACCGAAAATGGGCATCATTTACGGGTTGATGTGGGCCGGTTCGTTAGGCATTATGCTTGGATATCGGTTCCGTACATCCGCTGCCATCTTCACCGGGACGTATTGGTACATTTTTCTGCTGGATAAAAGTGCCTGGAACAATCACAGCTACCTGTACGGGTTGCTCGGGACAATATTCCTGTTCACCGATGCGAACCGATGCTGGTAAGCCGGATGTCTAGGATAAAAAGGAGAATCTTCCACTAAAACACTTCTTTCCCTTATTGCAGGTCCATTGATGCATGGCAAAATCCGCCCGAAGAGGAAACGGTTCCTTTTTGGAATTATTTCATACTCAAGTTTCAGTTCTTTGTGCTCTACTTTGTGGCCGGATTGAAAAAGCTGTGCCGTGAATGGCTATCTGGATATGCAATGACTAACCTAAGTTATCATTGGGTGTTTTTCCCATTCCGTGCTTTGCTCGGACCAAAGCTTACCGATCTACTAATTGTCCATTGGTTTGGATGTATCTTCGATACGACGGTTGTGTTTTTCCTGATATACGGTCCTACGCGCAAGGTGGCCACCCTTTTCGCAAGTGCATTTCATCTGATGAATTCCAGGCTCTTCCATATCGGTATGTTTCCGTGGGTTTGTCTATCCCAACTGCCTCTTTACTACAATTTTAGCTGGCCTCGAAGCATTCTACTTGCGAACACTGCTCAAACATCTTTAAAGAATGAACATACGCAAGAGGAAAGTTGCGAACAGGCAGGACATCCTGAAAACAAAAGAAAACATAACCATCATCGCCGCAAGTGGACCATGGTGACCATGTTGGCGTACTGTTCACTGCAACTCTTTCTACCCTATTCGCACTTCCTCACCAAAGGGTACAATAATTGGACAAACGGTTTGTACGGTTACTCGTGGGATATGATGGTACACGCTTGGGACACCATCATGATTGGCATCCGGGTCGTGGATCGTCAGAACCCGGAACGTGTACATTACGTCGAACCGTTCGCTTTTACCGATAACGATCGTTGGACGAAACATGCCGATATGGCCGTTCAATTTGCACGATGCATCGAACGAAACATTCAGCAGGAAGCACCAAAGATATGGACCACCGCAACTGGCCCGAGTTCGATTGGAGTACCGGCACATCCAAACGTTTCCATCTATTTCGACATTTGGTGCAGCATGAATGGACGATTTCAGCAGCGTATATTCGACCCTAATGTGGACATTCTGCAAGCACCGTGGTCTCCGTTCGAACCGGTCGAATGGGTTCTTCCCTTGCTGCATCAATTTAGCGCACTGCGCGATACGCTCATACGTCGTAAAACGGATGAAGTTCTTGGCTGGAGTAATCACTCGGATGTATTGTTTATCGCCGACTTTCCCGGTCTTACGTTACGGAACTACGTTGGGGAAGATTTGTACAATGTTTCACTGACCGTACTGCAGGGAACTGTTCGGTATGAAGCATCCCTTGATGAAGACGTTCCGAAAAGTTCCGAAATCCTCCATACCGGACAAAGTGCATCACTTCCAGCGGGTACCTTCCATGCAATTGAAACGATCGGTGGGGAACCATCCTGTTATATGTACACGTATGTAAACCGTACCAAGGAGCTGGAGGCTAGCCGGAATGGGGCAGACGCGAAATCAAACCCCCCNATGTGTTGTGAAAATGGACGAGATAACGATGTGATTTTGTTTTGCAATTATTCCATACACCGCGAATGCTTCAAATAATAAACCTTAAAAATTGTAATTAAACAACGTTCGATGTATTTATGACTCTAAAACAAATTACTAGATTAACTATTAGTGGCGCCAATGTACTTACGTGAGGTAATTTTTACTGACTTTCTAGTAACATTTTCAAACACAAACAATTCTACCAGTTGTCGTGTTGACACTTATCGTTTTCCTGTCAAAGCAGCTCTCGCGAGCGATCAGTGCGACCAGAACTACCGATTTATCTGTATTCCTACCGATTTTTAATAAGCCTACCGATTCACAGACGAGCACCCTGAAACTACCGATTTTAGAAGAATCCTACCGAAAACCACAGATTTTTCTTAATATTACTGAAGAAGTCATTATAATAAACCATATGGTAAACGTGCGTTTGGATGAAGAAAATCCATCAAATCCATAGTGAAATCGTGTGGAAAAATCGGAAGAGCTGTGCCATACCTCGCATATGCGAAAAAATCGGAGCGATGGAGCTGTGCCACCAGCCTTATACCTTTTGATGGGTCTAAAATACCCAGGCAACAAAAAGCGTCCCATTGAACGCTGTAGAAGAAGCGAGAAGGCATATGTACATACGCAAGAATCTTGTTCGGAAAAGTGATGAAAATCGTGCGCTACCAAAGCCACCGCATCGGATTGGATTTAAGCTTGATATGTAGGGTAAGTCTGCCAATTTTTGGCATCATGAAATGTTATGTCTGGATGTATCAGACAAATCCTTTTATTAAACTTGCTTCTTCGGTTTAACAAAGAGAATTGATTTGTTGGAGCAACATAACCAATGCCATGGATTTTATTGTGTTATGGATTCCTACGAAGCGTACGAAGGATGAATGTAGTCCTATCCATTGTAAGCTCCTTTACGTAAAACAGTTTTATTAGTAAAATAAGAATGCGGTATAAACAAATAGACATGATATACAAAATATACAAACTGACTGTTGGAGAAAGGCTCTCTTTCTCATCTCAAATCACAGATCATTTGGCAACAGTTGCGTTTCACCCTCGGCCAGATGAATAAGCATCGCTTTGTACAGCAACAATATTCCAAGTTGCTTGCGTTTCTTCATTGGCCACGAAAGGCACGTGGAATAATAATCGCCCCGCTTCAGATTAGTCAAATTTTGTAGCCCAAACGCGTCTATAATGGCGGCCTCACGTGTGTATGCCTCCGCCGGCATGATGTTGTGGAAGATGTGCAAACATACAACTCCCTTGCCAGCACACCAAATATCGATGATACGATTGAGCTTCCTGCTGTCAGCAGCCATTTGTTTGCGATTTAAAACCTTTCCGGTCTCGCAAAATTTATTAAACTTGTTGACACATTCCTCTTCGCTACATCGAAACACAACTTTCTCTGCTGCAACCATCAAATCACCCACATTTCGGTCACAATCGGCTTCCGACCGGCATTTATTGTGATGGTAAAGCTTCATTGCATCGTACAGATGGCAGTAGGGTCGGCTACTTTTACCCTTACCGACGTAAAATACTGAGCTGAGGAAACGCTTCCATAGTTCGAACGGCTCGAGAAGCTTTTGCTGTGCTGGCAGGTTGTTGCTTATGCGAGGATCAATTAACAGATAAATAAAGCTCTTCTTTAGATGTCCCTCGCGGAAATTGCGAACCGCTTTAGCTGTGCTCGATTGAAATTCGGAGGCCATCTCCTGCTCCAGACACTGTTGCTCAACGATCCTTTTGAACATATCCTCTTTCCGTATCGTCGCCATCAACTCGACGGAGTAACCTAACAGAATACCGGGTAAATATGTTAATGATTCGTGCAAAAATTAAATTAAACAAAAAGCTTACTTACATAGCTGGGTGTTTGCTTTCGAATCCGTCACAACGCCCGCGTTTGCCAATCGTTCCGGATGGCGCTGGAATTTGACGAGCTTCCGCAGGTAAAGCTTTTTTGTACTTTTTGTAATTGGACCGGGAGCTTCACCGAAGGTGGTCAGTTCTGCGCGCAATGCATCCGTATCGTAATCCAGTGGAGGCAACGTAAGCGTGGTTGAAACACTAGTTAACGACGCAGTTCTTCCCGTTACTGATGGCGGATATTTTAGTTCTTGTGCTGAGACAATTTCGCGACCGTCTTCCGAGATCGCCCGAATCGACGCAGTATTGGTCATTTTCTTCTCCCGAAACATCACACACGCCTCATCGTCTGTGTGAATGTATTCTTCACTTATCTGTATGACGTCTGTGTCCCCTGCCGCATCCAATTCTCCCTTACACTCGTCCAATTCATGTACAGACGGATCATGTTCAGTTTTAGTTTCAAATCCTTCCAAGGTTGCCTCCGGTTTGTTCATCTCGAGGGTCTCTAAATGCATTTCCGAAATGACAGGTTTAACGATAATCTCCAAAGGGTTCTGCTCGTCTGGTGCAGTCACGAACGTTTCGTCAATGATCGATCCCGCGTTCTCCGAGAAGCTGTTCAAAATCCTATCGATGTCATCTATCCGTCGGCTTACTCGGGTTCTTTCCTTCATTTCCGTGATCTTTTCCCGCCAAGATTCTATGAAGGACGTTCTTCTACCCGTAGGCTCACTATCTCGTCTAAAGTTCTGCAAATTACCCTTGGTTAGTTCAAAAAGGTTCGTACTATTGGGAACTTCTACGGTACAATCTGGCTGCTGTTCAGCTCGTTTCTCTGTGGCGGAGGGGAAAGATTCGTTGGAAGGCATAATGATCGGTTCTGCTGGTAGAATGTTTTCCGCATTGCAATTGATGTCTTCGGAAAACAATGTTTTAAATCGATCCTTCCGCCGGTGCGTAATGTTCACGTAGTACGGACTGGTAGCGTCAAAATTGTAGTGAATTTTGTTTGGGGTGAAGGCACGCTCTTCAAGCTCCTTTAGGGAAGTTGCTGGATTAAGTAGAGTTGCCGGCAGCAAAAGATTGTTTTGATTCAGCTGCTGTTGCTGTTCGAGCAAGAGCTGTTGCCGCTTACGCTCCATCTTCTTTTCGAATACGTGGTTCAGTATCGCCTCCAGCGCTTCGTAATGGCCCTCGTCGATAGCATGCTGAATTGGTGTACGGCCTTCCTCGTCCTGTAGTTCCACATTGCCGCCCGCTTTCAGGAGCATTCGGAGGATTGTAACGCGCCCAAGATTGCAGGCCACATGAAGTGGGGTTAGCAACTGCTCGACCGTCGGCAGATTGACATCACCACCGTGTTCCAACATTAGCGAGGTGGCTTTTGCGGCAAACGATTCATCGTCCGCTCCGATCACTAGATGCATCGGTGCTACATCTTTGGCCAGCACGATCGTGTTCGGATTTGCATGGTGTTTTACGAGGAGCAGTTCCACGTCCGCAATGTTGGCTGCCTCGATTGCGTCCAACATACACAGCGCAAGATACATGTCAACACGCGACATAGCTTAGTGTTATCACTGTTTTCTTTTTAACAACGCACACAAAACACCAACCAAACAAAATAACGATAACGAAAGTAACGAATTTGGCTGCTGCAAAAACGATAAATTCAAAATGACGGTGACCCAAAGTTGTTGTGCACAGTGTGACCAGAACTACCGATTTATCTGTATTCCTACCGATTTTTGATAAGCCTACCGATTCACAGACGAGCACCCTGAAACTACCGATTTTTGTAGAATTCTACCGAAAATCACAGATTATTCTTAATATTATTGAAGAAGTCATTAATGTGAAGAATGAATTGTCTACAGACAATCAAAAACTGTATATTTCTCCCGAGTTTTGGCTCTTTTTGCGCCGCTGAAAACGATAAAATTCACAACAGTTCAACATTTCCATTTTCCCTGCGGACAACTCCCCCCCCCCCCTTCCCCCCCGGCGGTCACACGTATTAGCTGAAGAGAACATGAGCTGAACAGAATTAGGATCATACCGAAAACTACCGATTAATTTTTCAGCTTTCCTACCGATAACGAAGAAAACAATCTGGTCACACTGCGAGCGATGTTTGCAAAGTATGCTGTCAGTGCGAAACGTCAGCTGAAAAATGGCCGCGCTGCTGCAAGTCGTATCAAAACAAGCTCCCCAATTGAACCGCAGCCTGTTGGAAGGTGTACGACTTTCGTTTAAAAACCATCATCCGCTGTGCGAAAACTATTGCCGCCTTCACTCACGGGTAAGTTTGGTACCAGTTTGTCAGTTCACGTACGTTTTATTCCAACTCGCTTGGAGCAGGCGAGTCAGGGAACCACCTGTCCACAGTACTCTCGCGTAGTGCGTAATCCCGTGCTGCTCTACGTCGCGCATGATAGTGTGTCTGCGAGGTTGGCGGTGGCTGGTAGAGACTGAATCGATGCGGGATGTGCAATGATTTCTAAATTAAATTCCCTCTTCCAAACCTTCCCAACTATGACTGATAGTTGATCTGTGTACAATTTCAGCCGTGATTCATCTTTTCGCTCTCTGCCAACCATCGCCACCAACATTGCACGTACCCGATAAAACAGATAAGCAGCCAAAACCACGCTCTTATCAGAAGGAACGCGAAAAAAGAGCTTCAAAAACTGCCTCAGGGTCAAGGCCAAATATTACGTCCGTGTGGATGCAAACAGCTGCCGGCTTACATAACGCCAGACGCAATGACAGCTGACGGAATGACCTCGATACGCAGCGCAGGAAGAAAAGGCGCAAAACATCCCCAAGAATGTGTGGACCATATAGCACTGTTTCGGTGGCTAAAACGATTGGGATGGAGGAATGAAACGGCACTAAGAATAGCCAGCTTTGAAAACACGGGCAAAGGATTGTACTCACGGAAGGCACTAGAAAACGGAGACTGTCTCATAGAGCTACCGTACGATGCCATGATTGGACTAAGTGTTCTCGAACAAGATGATGATTTCCGCAACATGTTCGATGAAACAGCTCTTCAAGAGAGTGCTCTATCCCTGGAAAAGCTTCCCTTTCAGTCTTTGCTGGCATTTTACTTGTGTGTAACAAAGTGCTCCCGTTGGGACGCCTATCTTCAATCGCTTCCAACCAACTTCACGAATCCATACTTTTGTACAAAGCAAGAATTGGTCCATCTATCAGAAGTATTGCTACAAAGAATGGTGGAGCAAAATGGTCAGATAAAAAGCGGTTTGGAGAAAATTCAATCCGCCCTACGGCCCGAATGGAAGCAAACTATAGAGCTGGAAAAATTTAAATGGGCTTATTTTGTTGTTAACACACGCAGCGTTTTCCTCGATCCTATGGCAGTTAAAATGATCAACAGTTTTCTACCGTCCGGATCGCTGTTTGAAAATTTCCTAGCAGATGAACCTTCCATGGCACTGGCACCGTTTCTGGACTTTTTCAACCATGAAAGTGGTAAGAAAACGAACAGCGAATTATCACTATCGATCACAGAAATACGCGATCGATTACTAAAGGAAAAGCCGCTAGAGTTATGCTACAAACTTCACACCGACACGCCATACCGACCCGGTAGACAAATTTTCATCAGCTACGGTACACACAACAACACCAAATTGTTGCTCGAATATGGATTTTTCATTCCCTCAAATCCGGACGACTTCGTGGAGCTTACGATCGCTACGATTAATGCTTTCATTAAGCACGATCCGGAATTGCGCTGTTTACGCTTGCCGCGCGAAAAGTATCGCTTTCTGGCCGATCATCATCTGGACGAACAGTTGTTCTTCGTTGCGGATGATCTGCTCAGCCACAACCTAGCCGTCTGCTTGACGGTACTGTTCGTAGAGCGTAACATTCACCACATGAAAACGGTCGCATTCGCAGCAACGCCACCGCTCGACCCGATCCGAGCAATTGCACTTCGATTGTTGGACTTTTTACTGCTTGAAATCAAACAAAGCATTGAAGGATTAAACGCGCTTCCGGAGCTTAGTCCTGCCGGGACCGCTTACCGAGAGTACCGTCGAGAGTGTGGAGTATTTTTAAATAAAATTAAAAGTAATTTTTGAGCAATACGATTGTTTTGCTTCACGTCAATTATTCTGCATTCTTTACAATTAGCAACTACATGTTAGTGCGGTCGTTGTCACTAGCTGGTACAATGACCGGAAAAGAAGAAACGCGGAGCCTTGGGCTCAACGGCGAAGCTACTGCACGCAAACGACATCGAAGAAGAATCAGCAAGCGACCGAGAATGCCCTGCTGAATATCTTTCAAAAGAAGAAAAAAGGTAAGACGAAAGGATCCTCACAGTATGCAAATTACTACTGCACCTTTCAGTCAAATTAGAACATTAAAACGCACCTTACCGTTTTGTAACTTTACATTAAATTTTCGCATTCCACATTACTGACCCGGCGTGATGCATCTGTTATTGATTTGCTGTGTTGCAACATTTTAAACGTTCTCACACTACGGGAAGGTTTAAATGGACTTCCAGACGTAAATTGAATGTTCCATTTCGCGCTCCCGGCAAGAGTGTTATGAGTGAGAGTTAAGTTAGTTATTAACCTACAACAACATACTGTAATAAGTTGTTTAGTACGACAACATACGAAACAAAGTCTTTACGCAAGATCGTTTTGCTTTTTTGAATTGTTGCTTTGTCCATCCGGTTTGTTTGGCCATTTCATTTCTGTTTCTTTGACACATACGCACACACACACACACTACTCTAAACGGTCATCCAGATCAGACTATACCACTTCGTTTACATTTACTCGAAATTGTTCAAAATTCTGGTCCTGTACAGCCGTTTATGATTGAGTCGTAATGCACAAATTGAAGATCGTATCCTCTGTATGTTATTTGTTTGACCATTTTTTCCTTTTGTTTTGCGTTTTAAGTCGATTAATAGCCAACAGCATTACGATGTGGGTGTGTTACGTTATTCTCTGGTACTTCTTTTCTTTTTCTCCTTTTATTCCTATTGCTGTTTGCAAATTTTGAATCAAACATGATGATTCCTTTGGCCGATCATTTTACGCACTCGGCAACGAAATGTGAAAATCGAACGAAACGATCGAATCCTACTACCTCTCGCTAGGTGGTGTTTCATCTTGGGGAAACCGTACCATTCATAGCGACTCACCGGCGAGTAGTTTATCGAAGGATATGTGTCCCGACAGCCCCAAACGTCAACGGCTGCAACAAGCGCAGCAAGAACGGTACTATCGATCGCATTCATCATCACCGCTCACGGGGCAACTAGCGAAACCACCTAGCATAACTTCGAACGGGTCCTTCCTCCCATCTCAACCCTCACTGCAAGCACCATTCACGAAACAACCACCACCCATTCGTCATTGTTTCCATCTAGGGCACCATCCGGCGTCGGGCGAATCGATCGGCACGTACGATGGACCGGAAATTACCGCCACGGATATGATCAAAGCGATGGCGACCTACATCTGGCCAAAGGACGATGCGATGGTGCGAAAGCGGTAAGATGAGTAGAGAGAAAAAAAACTATAGCAAACAAATGAAACTTACTTTACTTTTTAGGGTACTAATTTCTTTAAGTTTGCTCGGTGGGGCAAAGGTGCTGAATGTGTGCGTTCCGTTCTTATTTAAAATGGGCGTCGATAATCTGAACCTGTTAAGCATGGATACGGTTCCGCAGGCCGCCTCAGCATTAACGATATCCGTGCTGTTAGGATGTAAGATCATAAGAAAGACTACTGTGTTTTGCGTGATTTTAATGCAGTTCTTCTTCTCACAGATGGTATTGCACGTGCCGGTGCCGCTGGTTTCAACGAGTTGCGCAATGCAGTGTTTGCACGCGTTGCCCAACATTCGATACGCAAAATCGCTACCAATGTGTTCCTACATCTGCACAATCTCGATCTACAGTTTCATCTTAGCAAACAAACGGGTGCGCTGTCTAAGGTACGGTAGAACGGATAAAGGGAATCCGAAACAATTCAATTCATGGTTTAAATTTGTTCTTCTCCCAGACGATAGATCGTGGCTCACGAGGCATCAACTTTGTGCTGACGGCGATGGTGTTCAATGTTGTACCGACCATGTTTGAGCTGGCGCTCGTATCAAGCATACTCGGCATAAAGTGTGGCATGGCCTATGCTGCCCTTTCGATGGGCTGCGTTGGTGTGTACAGTGCGTACACACTCGCGGTAACCCAATGGCGTACCAAGTTCCGCATCTTCATGAACCAGGCGGAGAACGAAGCGGGCAATAAGGCGGTCGATTCGCTGATCAACTACGAAACGGTGAAATATTTCAACAACGAACAGTACGAAGCGAATCGCTACGATCAGGTGTTGAAGAAGTACGAAGACGCTAGCCTGAAAACTAGCACCAGTTTGGCACTGCTAAACTTCGGCCAGAATGCCATCTTTAGCGTGGCGCTGAGTACGATTATGGTGATGGCCGCAAACGAAATCGCACAGGGCCGTATGACGGTCGGTGATCTGGTGATGGTGAATGGGCTGCTCTTTCAACTGTCCATCCCGCTCGGATTTCTCGGGAGCGTGTATCGCGAGGTGCGTCAGGCACTGCTCGACATGCGCACCATGTTTACGCTGATGGGCGTCCAGAGTGCGATCCAGAGTCGTGTTAACGCACCACCACTAGATGTGCGACGCGAGACGGCATCGATCGAGTTCCGCAACGTTGGTTTCCGGTATGCGCAAAGTAACGACATTTTTAAAGATCTTTCCTTTACCATCCCGGCCGGTAAGAAGATAGCCATTGTCGGTGGGTCCGGTTCGGGCAAGTCGTCAATGGTGCGTTTGCTGTACCGCTTCTTCGAACCCACCACCGGCGAGATCCTAATCAATGGGCAAAACATTCGTGAAGTGGATCTGCAGAGCTTACGGCGGGCGATTGCCGTTGTGCCGCAGGATTCGGTACTGTTTCACGATACCATCCGACATAACATCCACTATGGTGATTTGTCTAAATCGCAGGAAGATCTAGAAAATGCTGCCCGTATGGCGGATCTGCACGATTCGATACAGCAGTGGCCGAAACAGTACGATACGCAGGTTGGTGAACGGGGCCTTAAGTTATCGGGTGGAGAAAAGCAACGGGTAGCGATAGCGCGAGCGATCTTGAAAAATTCACCCATCCTCATATTCGACGAAGCAACGAGCAGTTTGGATTCCATCACTGAACACGTGAGTAGCAAACTTGGGATAACAAAGCAACATGAAAGTTGAACGTTTTTTTGTACGAGCTTTTCTCGTTTGTTCGCAGAACATCCTTCAAGCATTGGCACGGGCAACGGATAATCGTACCAGCATCTGCATTGCTCACCGCCTGTCAACTGTGATGGATGCGGATGAAATCTTAGTCCTAGAGAATGGTCGTGTTGGTCAGCGTGGCACTCACGATCAGCTGCTAAGGAGCGGAGGTCTTTACACAAAGCTGTGGGACACCCAGAATCGGTTGTACAATATTGGTAGCAAGAAAACGCCGAACGTTGAGGAGAAAAAGTAACGAGTGTAAAAAATGGTTGCTTGTACCACCGCAAAAGATGCAAGATTTAACGGGAAGCGTTGTTGACTATTTTTAATCCCTACCACTGATGTTCACTTAGGCTCCAGATTCCACTAGTAGAACAGTTGATGATATGAAGAAGTAGATTAATTGGTGATTATTTCGATTGAAGCGATTTCAGTTCTCGGTGACTTTATTAGGAAGATTGTTATGTCCAGTGTACAGTGAAAATGAACAAATAAACTAGAATATGTATAAACTCTACTAGCGCACCCCGGTTTACTTACTTTCAATTGAGAGCTGAATGAAAATGTACTTATTTCGAATCAAGCGAATTCAAATTTTGAAATCGAAACTCACAGCACCGACTGACAGCATTTTCAACCGGTACTCCAGCGCAAGCTGTCTAATCGTTTGACAGCTGTCAAATCGGCGAAAAACACATCAACTCGGAGAAAGTTTGCAAACATTTACCACAACGCGGAGTGGACGAAAATTTGGTAAAAATCTCAGTTGAAACACACGTTCGATCACACAATGGCCGATGTGCTGGATATCTACAACCACGAGGAGTTTGAGGTGGACGAAGATGGCGACCAGGGAATCGCACGGCTGAAGGAGAAGGCCCGCAAACGGAAAGGACGCGGTTTCGGCAATGAAAGCATTCCCCGCGAAACGATTGACTACGAGCGCATGCAGGACGATGAAGAGGAAGCGGAACCGGGCCCACAGCGATCGGTCGAAGGATGGATTCTGTTCGTGACATCGATTCACGAGGAAGCGCAGGAGGACGACATACAGGAAAAGTTCTGCGAGTTCGGTGACATCAAGAACATTCACCTGAATCTGGACCGTAGAACCGGCTTCCTCAAGGGTTATGCGTTGGTGGAGTATGAAACGTACAAGCAAGCCCTAGCGGCGAAAGAAGCACTGAACGGTTCGGAGGTGCTTGGACAAACGATTTCCGTCGACTGGTGCTTCGTCAAAGGGCCAAAGAAGCTTAAGAAATCTTCCGACCGGCGTCGGCGATAGGAATATTAGAAGACGGAAACCTGCTAATTATCGTTTAAGTAGGTAACACATCCATGCATTACAAAACCACAAGAACTCACCTAGCACGAATCGTCTGTCGGTTGCGTTGTACACCACAAACACAAAGAAGAGAAAATGTAATATTCAAGTGTAAAATTTGAATGAAATAAATTAATCAACTATCTAACATACCTCGTACGGGAGAATGTATTTCCGCATCTTTTATTATCCTCAACCAACGGTCATCATTCATTTCACATTAGAACAAGAAAGAGGCAAAACCGATACGTTTGATTTTTTTCATCCGTTTCTCATTTGAACCGTTTGGACCAGGTAGCAATGCACCACTTGCCGGAGGCATCCTTCTTGGTGGTTTTCCAATGCTCATGGCATCCTTCAGCAGAATATCAAATTCTCGATTGTTGGTCGCTTTCGTACCGGTAGCCGTAGACGCCGACACGGCACGACCGACGTAGCTGTAATCGTAAAACGAAGCGCATTATATTAATGTCATCGAAAAATGAGGCATAAACTACCGTCTTTGTTTGTCTTTCTTACGTTTTGCTTTATTTTAGCCCATATCACTGTCCCCTGTTGCGCGTCATAAAGGGTCATATTGTTATATCATTTCATAGTTAGACGTTGTTTCACTTAAATCTGTGCCAGTTGAACTCAGTGCTAGGGTGTGTAGTAGTGCTTAAAAAGTGCATCCAAAATATATCCTTACACATTGCAACGTTATCATCCCACTTGTACACGGAACTCCTTTTACGGCAATAAGCGTGCCAAACAACGTTCGGTTATTAAGCTGCGCTCCCATCTGTTTCTAAGCTGTATGCCCGTGGTATGCATTCCACACATATTTGGGGGGTTGTGTTCTTTTCTCGGCTTCCCTAACAAGAAGTGTATTTACAACCACTTAAAGCACTTTGTGCATGTGAATATGCTATGTGTAAGAGGCTTACACCGTTTTTAAATATTGCGCCGTTCATTTTGTTTGCACACATTTTGTTCGGCTTTTAACACGTACACTCTTTACGGTGAAACTGGTTAGTATAGCAAGAGGAAAAAGGATGACTAAAATAGTACAAACTATGACTACGATCCGTAGTTAAGAATTCTAGTTTTGCTTAACATTTTACTTTTGTATGTACTTTCTATCATTTAGTATCCGTTTGCACACTGATAATCATCGGCCAACAAGGTTTGTGTCCCAATCGTTAATTCCAAGTTGTAGTTTAACGATTTTTTGTCGAATTTTCCCTTTAAAATGAAAGCACCAATCGATTTCATCATGATACAATTTGTTCTTATCTATCAGCGCAAGTTTAGCGTCATCATTAGCCCGGGAATAATCTTTCCTTTTCGCTTCATTTTAGTAGTATTGCCAAGAACTAAAAAAAACTTCATTCTATGAATATCCTAATCCCTGGTAACGTCCGGTAACGCATGTGCCCGTTACATTACATTGTATGCTTGATACTAATGGAAAAGTTACTAAGCACTTGTTTAGCTGAATGTTAGTGGTCTTATACTACTTATGCAAGGTTAGGAGCAATGCAATTATCGTTTTGTTTTGTTTTTTTTTTTACAGAAAATTGTTAATAATGGATGAAGCTACCGTTTTCAGCATTACAAACTAACGATGATGAAAAAATAAAATAAAACAAAACACATTTCCTTCATCCGTGCATTTATTGGGCGCAACAGACTGTTGTTGTGTTTTTTTGTAATTCACTGAATCCTTCAACAATCTACACGTGGCGAGAACATTTCAACGCCCGTCCCTACATATCAACAACAGAATAAAATAGAACTAGTGGGCCATTTTACTAGGTCATTAAATCCATTCATTGTTACAGTGAAAGGTGAGAGAGAAAAGAAAAGTATGAATGTATATAAATAAATATGCCGTTGCATCGTTGCTTTATTTGCAGTGAGCAAATCAAGCTGACACTGCCAACAACTGCCGCAAGGGCAGAGTTTTCTATTCTGGTTTGCTTTTTTCTTTTCTACTAATTAATTAAAATAAATGTATGTATACTCATATATGCTTGCATTTTGATGTGTGTGTGTTTGCTTGTAAACTACTATTATCCTTTTCAAAGATGAGCTTCATCTTTACACTGTTTGACTTTCCTCTGGGAAACTATTACAAATAAGGAGTGCGGTCTGGGATCTCTGTGATCTCTGTGAAGACAAAACAAAAACCTTCTACTGACGCATTACTCAACATACCCGCGCACACTGCTGCAATGATGCTAATAACAAGCTTTTTACTTTGCATGGGTTGTGTATTCTCACAGCGTTTTACTGTTTGATTTTATTCACTTTATAACGTGTAGTAGGGTTAAATGTATTATTGTTTTCATATCCTTTCCTATCGCATTAAATAGAACTACTAAAACTAGCGAAAACTTCATAAATAACCGGGCAGGCAATAGGCAACCATGGGTGGCCGCACTTATTACTGCCGTGTCCTCGTAGGATGTTGAAGGATATCCTGTTTCACTTCGTAATATCGTAGAATATAGTCCAGCGGTTTGGCAGACAAAACCATTTCGTGCCGTTCGGTCCCTGTGTCGTTTGTGTTTTTGTGTATTTTGCCGTGTTGCACACTGCTGCTGTCAACGTGATCGTTATCGAACAAGGGATAGGAAACATCATTAAAAAAAGATCAACGCCACGCGCTCGTCTGCTTGTTCCTTTTTAGTCGGTTGCCATTGCTGTGTGGGGATTATCGTGTGATTTTGATTTGTTGCTCCAGCAGTAGCAACCTACCCACAGAACAACCGTTCCTGTTTTCTGCAGCACGTATCAAACACATTTACAAGGCCATCGCGTCGTCCAGCAGATTTTTCAATTCCTTCAAGTGTTGGGCCTTCGAACCCGTGGCGGTAGATGCACCACACGGACGTCCAACGTAGCTGTATAGATGTATAGGTAGGTAGTAGATCGCAATAACGTTTGTCGTGGCATTGCAGTGGTTGACAAAAAAAAATGGGGAAAATTAAAACGAAAAATAAAGTTAGTATTTGTCCTTAACCTTGTAGACGAAATAGTAAACAATGGGAATTTTATTTTTCTATAGCAAAATTTAGCAACAATGCATTGTTCAATCAAATGTGGTTGTTAATTCGATACAAAACACAAAAAAAATATGATTTGAATAAATGAAACGGGGGGTTACGATTGTCATGGAAAACGATGTAACATGGGTGGGATGAATAAACAACATTGAATCTGAACGAACGAGTAACGAAAAGTGATAACAGTGTATATTGCGTGTAAAACAGTAATGGATCTTCAAACGGTAGATACAACATGACAACAATTACTGCAAACGTAAAAAGCATTACTGTTTAGAAGAGATTCAATCCATACAGACAAACAGACAAGCAGGGAAAACTGTCACTCAATTTAAAGCGGATTATTTTACAGATGTATAAGCATTACATAGTGCAAGAGATTGTTAAGCAAACTATAACAAGTGTCAACCATGATTAGCTACATTTACATCTTCAAAGTATCACGACACATAGATAATATGTAAATAAACTAAAAATAGTTTACATTATTCGTTAGTGATACTTAAATTAAAGAAAACCACTAAATACATGCAAACATAAGAATTAGTAAAACAAAATTTATATAGTGTTGATAAAAAAATAACAATATAACAAGAAAAGTTAAATATAAAAGAATAATAACATATAATGCACATATATAAACAGGAAAAGTAATAAATATGTGCCAATTTGATTTAAACTAATGCACTACAAATCTTATCTAAGTGCCAATTAATCTTTAGTGCAATGAAAACTAAAGATGAAAACAATATAAAAAATGAAAAACCAACAAAGGCAACCCAATATATTGTAAAAAAACGCAAGTGCTAACAATGCGCAGCGACGAATACAATCACACATACAAAAGCACCTTTCAAATAATCAGTCAATTGGCTTTATAATTATGGTAATTGATGATAAAATAAAAAAAAACATAAACGCAATATGAATGGAAAAATCAGCAACAAAGAATTCATAAAACAAAAGCAAATTTTTTGACGAATATACAGAATTTTACATCATCTACTGCGCAAAGGTCACACGTCAAACAGCAATAAGCAAGCATAGCGCAGTAGCCGCCCGCTTGGTTAACGCTGCTGCGGCTACATTAGAATAATTATACTATTACGGGTAGTAGTAGCTAGTAGGAATAGAGAGAGATTGGGTCTGTGTTTTTTTTGTTTTGTTTTTTGAGGCCCCTCACCTAAGTGGTCGCGATGAGATTCGCACTTTGCGACCCTTGCTGGCCGCGGAACCGCTCGTCGGAGAGTTAAATGTACCCTGCGGGATATTGAATCCTTGGCCGGTTTTCTGCTGCACAAGCTTTTCTTCTTGCACGCTGTCAATACGGGCATGAGGAGTAGGGTTGTGGTTATGAATATTGGCACTTTCGCTACGGTTATCGTTAGTGGAGGTGGATGATGGGAATGTAGATGAGGAGGATTGTGTTTGCTGTTGGATTTGCGCCGGGCTGGCGGTGGCGGTAGTAGTAGTAGTAGCGGCACTAGCATTGGTGGCATTGGAACTTTCCGGGTTGCCAAACCCAAATAAACGACTAAACCAAGAACTTTGGGGCTTGGGCGAGTTGGTGGAGGGCAGGACAGTTCCGTCGGGCACCGTAGTAGTGGTACTAGTAACGCTTGGCGGCGAATGCACTGATGCCGCGGACTCCTGTCGGGTATCGCTGCCAGCGGTCGACTGCCGATTCTTAGGTTTGTATGCTTCAAACACATCTTTGTAACCACCTTCATTTGCTCCTTCGTCGCCCTCGACGCTGCAAAATGAAGAACGAGAGGGAGGGCCTCGTGTTGGTCGATTGGCTTTGCTTTTTTTCTATCCGAATTCAAGTTCGTTTAAATCGTGAAGCATTTTTCATGTTATGGGTGAACGGGGAAGATAGGAAACTACTTTGCCTTCGCTTACGCTAATTTAGAGAAAACGTAGCTTCAAAGCGAATGCAATTACCACCTTTTTGTTGTTGTTGTTGTTTAAAGAATGTAGATACTCCATTCGGATAATGCAACTTATCATCAAAGCTAAAGAGCATTACTATTTCATTACGTTATCACAATCAACGAATGGTTTAATAAAATAACACAAAAGAACAAAGTAATCACTGCTATTCAAACCAAACCAAATCAATCAAACATAATAAAATAAACATGAAAAACAAATAAAAAAAAAAACAATTCAATACTAAGGATTTCATAAATTGTATTATAAGGAATTAAGGGAAAAATAAGACATTATAATCAATCGATTGGACTGCAAAACATGATTTAAAAACACATGAAAACAACTCTATGGCGTTATCTAAAATCGAGCGAAATGATAACGAAAAATTGTGAACAGCAGTGAGGGACTGAGTGAAATTGTTTGCTTGAAAATTTTGTATTAGTACGTTAACTTAGTTCATGGCAATTTACTATAGATGGCGCTAGCTTTGCTTTCCGTATAGGGAGCTACTATAAAGGATTTAGGGTACTGCAGTGGAAACCTTCAAATATGTTGTGAAAGAAATTAATCGCTATTTGCCAATAAGTTAATAAAATAGATCGAAAGTGCGTCTGTTAATGGAATTTTCTATCCTGTCGACCGTGTCTTTATTCCTACCACAAATTTTAGTTGTTTTGAAGTTGAACATTCATCGCTGATTAAGAGACGCAAATTTTAAAGATAGGATCCTGAAATTCGACATACGCCTGACACCAAAGGCTTCAATCGATGCCAAACGGATAAGCTATCATTTCCCAACACAAATAATCTGTCTAAATAACACTACTTTCATCGTAAGAAGAGAATTATAACAGATAATCTCATAAAAGAAGATTTTATCATCTAGAAATTTAGAAAAGAACTTAAGGAAAAGATGGAAACGAATTGAGAAACAGAAAAACGTTTTTCTTTTTTTTGCGCTCGTTTAGAATATGTTTAGTTCTTGGCCCTATTTCCACAAAAAAATATCTATTGCCACGAATTAAGTTAAGTACACAATTAAAACTGCAGTAAAAGGATCAGCATAAGCCAATTGGCATATTTTAAATATTTCTACGTAGTAGGTTTTGTAGAGCTTCAAACCCATCACCGAACTAAAATAATTTTAGATATATTTGTACAAATGGCCAAATTGTTTGAACTATTGCTTATGGTAAGCAGCAGGTATGAGCGCTCCTTTTCCTGTATCCCCTGTATCAGTGCATCCGTCACACAATTTGCATTCCACCACATCCCCCAACTATCGATTAAGTGGTGAAATTTCCTCTAACACATATCTCTTTACAGCCAATTGTGTACTACATACGGTACCGTCTACTAATGCGTAACTCTACTAGCATACGAATAAAGAACAGATAAATAGAGCGAAGAGAACAGACATAGGGAACGAAGTGATAGTAAGGAAAAATAGAGAGCATCGCAAAGAGAGCAATACGGTGGTGCAGTAGTAGTAGTAGTAGTAGTAGATTTAGGGTGCGCTTTATCTAAAGAAGTAAAGGTTTTTTGTTTTTTTTTTTATTTGTGAGTATGGAAGAGATCAAATATAGAGGAAAAAAAAAACAAGTGGCACAGCAGTTCAGTACTAACGGGTGCAGAGCAGGAAGAAACGGAAATGCCTTTTACCTATTCAAATAGGAAGGTTTGTTTTGTACGTGTTTTGTCTAAAACATTTAAATAGTGGATGAGCATGTAACGTAGACAAATATGGCATGATGGAGGAAAAGGAACGGAAGGCGATGGTTTAGTGTACGCATGTCTTGTATGTAGTGTTGTAAGTGTTTGTTTATACCAATTCAATCAATAAAGATCCTGCAACCAAACCGCAGATAGGTGGAACGATGTTGTTTTTCGTTTTAAAAGAAAACAGGGTAGATCGAGCATAGGAGAGAACCCCATTCCGACAAATCCGAACCAAAGGAATGCTTTTGTTTAGTGTATATGTGTTTAATGTGTCTTCGTGTCTGCCGTATGTATGTTGTTTGTTTGTGTATTATTTTCTTAAGGAATGAACAGATGGATGGACAACGAACACAAAAAGAAACGTAACCGTACATGTTCGTGGCCAGCGAAATAAATGCTCACCTGAAATCACGAGTCGAGTTGATTGCGGTGTCGAAGCGTGGCTGCACATACGTCCAGCAGCCTTGGTTCTTGTGTTCTTCCTGGGCCCACACGAGCTCAGCGTTCGGATATTTGGCGCATTCGGCCTTCACCAGATCGTAAGGGAAGGGCGATATCTAGAATGTAGGAAGAATTGGTTTGAAATGTTGCTTCTAGCGCCACATATGCTACAGTCTTGATACTAACCTGTTCAATGCGGCTGATAGCAATATCGCTATCCAACTTGCGGTCACGACGAGCCTTCAGCAAGTCGTAATACACACGACCGGTGCAGAAGATTACACGCTTAACCTTGTTCGGATTTTCGGCGGTCAATGCATCGGGAATCAATCTGAATGCAAAAAGAAACAAAATACGATTACAGTGCATTCACCAGTAATCACCTTTTATACACCTTACCGCTGGAATTGGGTTCCATCAACCATCTCGCTGAAGTTGCTTCTGCACTCCGGATGACGAAGAAGCGACTTGGGTGTCAGCACAATCAATGGTTTGCGGAACGGTAGCGCAATCTGTCGGCGCAGCAGGTGGAAGTAGTTACCCGGGGTCGAACAATTCGCCACAATCCAGTTAATATCGTGCAGCTGCCGAATGGCAAACTCATCCGACTCCGGCGGGAAGTAGTCGGGATCGTCCGAGCACATCTGGAGGAATCGTTCGACGCGGGCCGACGAATGTTCCGGTCCCATACCTTCCATACCGTGCGGTAGCAGCATCACCAAACCACTCTGGCGCACCCATTTCGCCTGTCCCGACGACACAAACTGGTCAATAATGCACTGTGCGGTGTTGTTAAAGTCGCCGAACTGAGCTTCCCAGCAAACGAGCGCGTTCGGGTTGGTCATCGAGTAGCCCAGCTCAAATCCGAGCACACCAAACTCAGACAGCGAGCTGTTGCAGACCGTGTACGGGGCCTGGTCCGGGTACAGATGGCACAGCGGCCTGTAGGTTGCCTTATCGACGTGCTGATGGTGCAGCACGTGATGACGATGCGAGAAGGTACCACGCTCGACGTCCTGTCCGGACAGACGGACGTGAATGCCTTCCTTCAGCAGCGAACCGAACGCCATCGCTTCCGCCAACGCCCAATCGATGGTTTTGTTTTCCAGCATTTCCTTGCGAGCGGCCAGCACACGCAGCAAACCCTTGTGGATGACGAATTCGGCCGCGTTCGGTGGTGGCGACGAGAACCGGTTGCCGATATGCACCAGCGTCTCCTCTATCACACCGGTCGGTGCAACCTTCAGCGGGTCCTTACCCTCGAAGAATCCGGACCACGGGGAATCGATCCAGTCCTTGTACTTGATGTGCGTTTCGGTCTTTGCCTGCTCGAAAGCTTCCTCGCAAATCTTGTCGTACTTGTCCTTCACGCTCTTAACCTCTTCAGCCGTCACAACGCCTTCCGTGATGAGCTGGTTAGCGTAGATATCAAGCGCCGGCTTCGTACCGCGGATCTTCTTGTACATCAGCGGTTGCGTGAACATTGGCTCATCAATTTCGTTGTGTCCGTTGCGACGGTAGCTCACGATATCGATGATGACGTCCTTGTGGAAGGTGGCACGCCATTCAGCCGCCACCTTACACACATGCATTACCGCTTCCGGATCGTCACCGTTCACGTGGAAGATTGGCGCATTGACGACGCGTGCCACATCCGTACAGTACGGCGATGAGCGCGAGTGACGCGGATCGGTTGTGAAACCAATCTGATTGTTCACCACGATGTGGATGGTACCGTGCGTGGTGTAGTCGGGCAGATCGGACAAATGCATCGTTTCAAACACCACACCCTGTCCGCAGAAGGCCGCATCACCGTGCAGCAAGATCGACATCACCTTTTTGCCCTCGCCATCACCACGGTAGAACTGTTCGGCACGCGTCTTACCTTGGACGACTGGATCGACCGCCTCCAGATGGGACGGATTGGCGACGACGGCCAACCGAATATTCTTGTTCGTCACACGGTTCAAACGCTCAATGTACGTACCGAGATGGTATTTAACGTCACCGGATCCCTAGCGGACGAAATAAAATGAAAATTAAACCATCAGTCCATCGTCTTCGCGGTTTCCAGTTTGTTTTGTCTTCCTTTAACCTACATCATCAGCCGCCTCCAAACCAGCAAACTGCGTAAAGATCTGATGCAGCGGCTTACGACACACGTTGGCCAACACATTCAAACGGCCACGATGTGGCATACCCATGATGATTGACTCGACGCCCAATCGGGTCGACACATCGATTACCTCCTTCATCGCGGGAATCATAATTTCGCAACCCTCCAGACCGAAACGCTTTTCTGACGAGAATTTCTTCGCCAAGAACGCCTCAAACCCGGTCGCACGTGTCAAACGGGCCAGAATGAGACGCTTCTCCTCGTTCGTGTAGGTCATAATGTTGGGCGTTTCGAAACGCTCGCGAATCCAGTTACATTGTTCCAGCGAGTTGATGAACATGAACTCTACGCCGATTTTATTGCAGTACGCTTTCTCCAGCCGGCCAAGAATATCGCGCAGGGGCAGAAACTTTTCCTTGCCACCGATGAACGTCGTGCTCGGCAGCTTGAAGACGCGCTCCATGTCGGCTTCCTCTGTTGTACGCAAGCNGCGAGTTGATGAACATGAACTCTACGCCGATTTTATTGCAGTACGCTTTCTCCAGCCGGCCAAGAATATCGCGCAGGGGCAGAAACTTTTCCTTGCCACCGATGAACGTCGTGCTCGGCAGCTTGAAGACGCGTTCCATGTCGGCTTCCTCTGTTGTACGCAAGCATCCAAGATGGAGGTCAATTTGCAGAGAAGAAAAATTTAAACGTGTTAGCAATTGGGTTTTTATCACCTTCCATACTTATTATATTACACAAAATACACCACACACCAAAAGCAAACCGAACAACGCTTTTCGTTTTGAACGTGGACATGTTGCATCGAATGAAGAAAAAACATAACTGGCGTTGATCGGTATGCTTGAGCCAATGTGCTCTTCAATTACATTTCTGTTTCTATTCTACTGTCCTGATGAGAATAATTAAAATGTTGCAAGAACTGAACATATTTTACTATCGTATTAAAATGTGCTTCATGTTTTAACACGCTTTAGTTCAATTTGCAAAACTTTAACGTAAAATCCTCACAGATTCCGTTTAATCTTATTCAAAACGAGTATTGTAAATAAAAAAAAACAGATTGAAATTCGGATAACTTTTTGTGTCTTGTTGGAGATGAGAGCCGATTAATAATCTACGAAAAAGAAAAGAACTTATTGCAAACAAAATGGAAAAGTTTACCATGGGAAGTTATGTATTTTTCGCATTAGATTGTTGTGTGTACGGTTTTAGAACTCATTTAGCCAGGCATTAAACGTTCTGCGCAAAGAAGAGCCAAACGGTTACCAATATCTTTGTGCGAAAAAGCAACGAAAATATCTTTCAAACTGCATTCTTACATTCCCAAGCGGTGCAAAAGGAAAGATTGATAGAGAAAGAGAAAGAAAGTAGAAGAAAAAGATCATGGACGTGAGAAAAGATCAAATGCATCAAATCAGAGTTACTACACTCGGCAAACACACGAGCTTGAGCGTTTTACGTGTACTCTCTGTGCAGTGTACGCAAGACAAATTGTTTTGTTAGTATTGCTGTCTGGTTAAAAGTGTGAAAAAAGCAATGCAACTATACAAAAGTAAAAGCGAACTAGTGCTATAGCCTTTTGCAAGCAGCTTACAGCTAAGGGAAAAGATCATAGGGTTTGGAAATAAAAGCATACACGAAATAGAAACAAACAAAACGTATGATTCAAACAAATAACTGAAGTAAAAGTATACAAAAAATAAAAGGATTCTATTATGTACAAAATGTGTAAAAGCATTGGCAAGTAAAGTAAATCTTTAAGTAGATAGAGCCCATGCTCTACTGTGTTTTGTAGTGTTCTTCCTTACTCATCCCCAACAGCAGTAGACGATCTTCATTGCTTACACACTCCAAGATCCGTTGGTGTACTAATGATCGAGTAAATGAAAAGGTGCACAAACAAATGCTCAAACGAAAAACATCAAGTGAAGTATGACGGAAACAATGGCATTCAAAGAAGAAAAGGAAACAGAATCAGAAATCAAACATAATTAAGATTAAGTTTCATTGTTCAATTGGCAATTTTACGTCACAAAAATAGTGTTTGCTTTTACTAGCTGGATTTGGCACAAGCTTAGCATGGTTTTATTGAAGACAGTAGTCAGTACGAAACCAAATACAGGATCAACCTTGAAATGAAGCATGGATCATGGTCGAAAAGATACGTTTGAAATGAAAAGAAAATCGATATAATAAGAGCGCAAGAGTTTTGCATAAAAAACATTGTTGCCATAATGATGATCATCAATGAAATGTTTTGAGAAGAAGATGATAACTGGAGGAGGAGAACATATTATGAAAATAAGATAAAAAAGGAACACAACATTCCAGAAATACAATGAAACAGGCACGTCATGTGAAGGTGTGAGATGAATGTATACGCCCTACACGCGTGAATAGCAGAGGAGAGTAAGGTGGTGGACATCTTGGTGGCTTACGGCTCTACACATTTACATATGTCTCCTTACGATCCGCGATCGAATACTCACCGAAACGGTAGGACGAGTACAGCAACTCTGGTGGAGTTTTATCGTCCAGGTCCGCACTATTGATGCCGAGCGGGTCAAGACGGGCCACATTATGCCCTCTGATCTATACATCATTACATAAAGACATACACACACACGTATGGACACGTACATAAACAAATACACGCACGTGCGCGCACACACCACAATGTGAATGCCCACGGAGTACCCAATTTGGTGTGGTGTGTTGAGGTTCCGTGGGTAGGTGAGTTTGCAATTGTTGATCATAATAATTACACACGTAGCGGTGGTGTTGGTGCACAGAAAATAAAAATATTTTGCAGTTGGGTTAGGTTACGAATATCGGATGTAGCGGAGCGCGAAGATGTTAAAGTAAGTTTGCATTTGTAAAGAGTTGTAATTGAAAGAAAAACCACGCGCACGGATGGTAAAATGAAATTGAAATTTTAAACATAGTTTTTACACATTAAAGTATCACCCGGTCGATTTCGTACACAATATGTACAGCAAAGTGTCGCACAAAAGAGAAAGAGAGAAAAAAGGATGGAATGAAGAAAAAAGAGGCAAAAATCAGTCATATTTGCGTATGCTAAAAATGTTATTACTATTTACGATAATGTTTGATTTCGGAATCATATAGATCATCGAAGAGATTAGCTTTACGAAGTTTGTGTCGACCAATCGGCAACTGAAGGGAAGATTCACGGCGAAGGGAAAGGAGGGAAATGTTTTACAACGAAAGGATATAACAGAACCAAAGTGTTTGCAACGAAAAGCGGCAGAAGTACACAGATTTATAGCATCAAAACGTAGCACACACACACACTCACAGGACAAACAAAACGTTACGGAAGTACATCAATTTGCACAATGAACATAAATACAAAATAAAACAAAACGCAAACAACTATCCACTATGAATTATTCAGCTCGGACACAATGGTTGGAAAGTTTTAGGTCGATTCTCGATTATTCGAATGTTTTGGTGTCCAAATCAGTATTAACGAATTTAAATACATCTTAAAACGTGTCCCAGCTAATAATACGAACGCGGATTGTAAAACACTCACAAAATTATACAGAAAAACGTCACTCGAACAATAATTAGCAGGTTAGTGGTTGATGCCCATTACGTTTACGTTGGGTAGATTATATGGATCACTGGTTTGCAACCAATTATGCTTAGGTTATTTGTTTTTACCCCTTAACACTACAATACAAATTCTCGCACTATATCCTCATCTAGTTCGATCAAAATGGTTTTAAAATTTCCCGTTAATGCAACCGATATTAAAATCAGCCCAAAATTTATATTATCCTCTCTGCATCATCCGAATCTCAATCCAAAATCGAGGAGTGGTTAAATCATTTCTCCATAAGTAAAAGCTTAAACATTAGATGCATGTACAATATTAGAGGCGAAGCTAATTATTATAGTAAGTATTAGCGGGAGGTAATATAGTAAAAAAAATATGTAGAAGAAAGTAAGTAAGGCGTTTTCATTTACCGAAGTTCATATAACTGCGGGTAACTTTTTCATTCGCACGCAGATTCGCTCTCTCCGGGTTGATTTCGGCATTCAGAATGCCCAGCGGATCAATGTCCGCAACCAG
>CM028127.1:32684841-32724643 GCA_016254315.1 Anopheles parensis
GGCGTTTTCATTTACCGAAGTTCATATAACTGCGGGTAACTTTTTCATTCGCACGCAGATTCGCTCTCTCCGGGTTGATTTCGGCATTCAGAATGCCCAGCGGATCAATGTCCGCAACCAGGTGCCCACGGGACTGCAGGGGGTGGTAAGTAGTTTCGATGAAGTATTGGTGATTAAATATAGAATATGTTAATGCGCTTGAGGAATGTGTTGGCGAGTGGTTCCTTTCTTAGGTAGAGGCAAGACAGGTCTATGATTATCCCTACGAATCTGGGAAGTATTTAAATCCATCGGTTATACCGAACTACAGGAATAGATGTTGGTTAAAATTCCCACCAACTGAATGGTTTTTTCAGTATTTTCAGTTTTTTCTTCATTTGTTTGTTATAGCTACGCGCGACCACTTCGTTAACTGGATGTATGTGCTGTTATTTTTTGTTTGTTTCCGAATTATGTATTGTCTTTATGTGAAAAATGTTCTACACTTTATGTCATATGAAACCCTTAAATCGATACGAAGAAAAATGCTCAAATTCCTGAATTTTTGAATTTGCGAATAATTTTCAAAATCATATTAAATGTTCAAAAAAGAAAAACTGACGTGAACAATCATGCAAAACAACTTAAATTGAATTACAATTACACAGACCGTATAATATTTAAAAGAGATAAAAATAGATAAACTAAACCAAAAATTTTCCGAGAACTGCAAAAAAAACAATTTAATCAATGTAACTATTTACGTAGCACTTGTTATTTTTACACTCTGTTGCCCAATAAATAGAAAACAAATAATTTGGTTTTGAGAATTTCAAGGGAAGTAGCTATGTTAAGCCATCGGAAGGGATATAAAAAGGTACTACTATGAATAACTATTAAACTGGCCGCCAAGAATAAAAAAAAGGAAAAGGTATAAACGAGAAACAGATGGATGGGTCTAGGGAGGACACATGACACACGAGAGAAAGAGGACAAGTGACATATTTTATGGCGAAGATTGGACGATGTCGAGAAACATTCCGGATCACCATGGAGTAGAGGTCGGAATGAGGCCGGGGATCAATTGAAGTTAGGGTGCGTAATGATAGGTTACCTGATAGCTACGAATGATAGCTTGCACGGCAAGATGATCATCGATCAGCTTATCGTCGATACGTCCACCAACGGCAACGCCACCGCCTGCAACGGCCGGCAGTGAACTACCGAGGTACTGTGCGGCGGGGACATGATTCTTCGGTACCGGTGCTAAGCTCGGTGGTGCTGCGTAGGAATTGTTGCGGAAATATGCATCCCATGACTAAAATGATCGAAAATGTTTCATTAGCTAAAAACGCATGACAGTACAGTAAAACCTTCTTTTATCCGTACCGCATGCACGGAAGCCGGATCCCGCAGCCAGGCATTATACATATCGTCAATGTAGTTTGACGAAGAACCATTCAGGAATGGTTCAGCTGCGGCAGAGTTGTACAGCTTCACAGACGAAGCAGCAACCAGTTCCGTGGTCAGCTACAAAGAAAGAGGAAATACGCAAGTTGCAGAATTAATTTTCACGCAACATTTAGTGATCCACAATCATATCTACCTTCGATGCCGGTTTCTTCAGCAGAAACGCTCCGAAATTTTGCTGACCCATCGGGTTCACCATATGGAGAGCTGTTCTTGCGCGATGCATTTTGACAGGTTGTTTTGTCTAACCTCTTGAGCGAGATGGTAGCGAGAGGCACTAGTCCAAATATTTAAACGACGGAAGATTCCGTGTGACCCGTACCGAAAAAACGGTGCGTCGGTGGACGACGATTTGGATCAGATTCTATGGGAAGGAAAGGGGAA
This sequence comes from Anopheles parensis, assembly GCA_016254315.1. Taxonomy (NCBI): domain Eukaryota; kingdom Metazoa; phylum Arthropoda; class Insecta; order Diptera; family Culicidae; genus Anopheles; species Anopheles parensis. The sequence goes on from CM028127.1 coordinate 32,686,675, forward strand.
AAAACCCAACAAAAATCACAATTAAAATTTTACGTTTAACTTTAGGGACAAAATAACAAATGATGAAACTAGAATAATATTTCCAAGCCTACTACGATGTTGAAACAATTGCTCTTTCTCATACTGTGCATGCGGCGCGTTTTGTTTCTGTATTTAGGTCCTATTTGTGTGTGAGAGATAATTAAATGCCCTTATCAATGTTGTCGCATTAAACGGCGTATAGTACACACTTTATCACTTAATTATGCTTATCTATGTATTGTGAAGCAAACTAACACCACACATTAAGGGAAGTATCCAGATTGAACCTTCATTTTAACCTAAAAATTAAAAAAAAAAACAATAATTTTCACAGCAAACATTATATCACTTGCATCACACTTAATAATTGTCTAGAGCTTGATGAAAAACAAAACTTGGTCACGGTCAGCTGCACTTATCGGGGACTTAATAAAAGTACATTGAAACAAGGCTGTGCACTATTAACTCACACCGGTTGATATTTTATATGAGGTAAATTTTTACGAAAAAAAGCATTAAAGTTAAATTACATTAAATATTGCATTCAATAAAAAAAAGAAAAAATGAATAGATCCACCATTACATTGTTGGATGCTGGACAATATTTATGACGCTATTTTGCAAAGAATTTATGAGCTCTGGACAACAATAAAAACGTGTTTGCAGCATCGTTGTAATAAAACGACCCTTTGTGTTCGCCGATCGTTTGTTGATTACTAAATTCCATAAAAAAACATATACTGAATTTAAATTATAAAGTAATGATCTTCATTAAACATTTACAACAAAACAATTTTATTTTTATTTTATTGCAAAAAGGTGTCCTCAATGCCACGTAGAATTCATAATGTGATTACATAAGGATTTGCAAATTCCATTTAAAAAAACTAACGGTCAAATTATGGTCGGGCAAATGCGACTAAACGACTACAGGTCCCTAGCGTCGGAACGATAGCTTTTAAACATCGTGGCCACTTCGGCACGATTTTCCCAAATCACATGAACGTTTTTCCTTTAGCACGGTTTTACGTTCGTTTCGGTTATAAATAAAACATTAACATCGACTGAACACAACGGTAGGTGGGTGGCGTTTGGTGGTTGTGATGATGGTCAATAGCCTGCTGCCTTTACTGCCACTACCAACCCCTCTCTTCTTCCGACAGGGTGTGTGTGTCTATTTATCGCGTGACGGTAGAAAAGCAGAGCCTCGAGAACACTCTCACCGGTGGTGCTCGGTGGTGTGCGAGACTATCGTGTGCGACCTTGACATTGAACCGCGCGAATACTTGCACACCATCCTGGGCCGGGCCCTCTAGCTCTCTACTCTATCTATCGATTGTTGTTGTCAGGGCAGACCAAGCTGGCAGTGTCACTGTGTTGCCGCCTTGGAATCGATACCAACCTTCTGCAACCCTCTTATCAACCGGATGGACCGTCTTATAGTTTATGGATAGATAATTATCTTCTGTTTACTTATTGAAGCAGACGCAGTAAGAACTGTACCATGTAAGATACAAATTATGGTTCAATGACACTGAAAGGACAAAGATCAAGCACGTAAAGCACGCAATAATATACCAAAATGCATTTTCAAAACCGACCAACAGTTGGTGGGAAAATAACACATTCAAAACGATGTGCGTCAATAGAGCGAAATAGAAATGTCACGACAGCGGTTCAATACACGGCTCCAAGCAATCTGCTTTCCTGCACGATCGAAATGTGTGTATAATTATCGCCGTTTCGCTAAGAACAGGTTATCCTTGAGGATCTGCCCGAAGAGACGTTCCTGTATTGCGCAGTATTAGGTCTAAATCGTCATTGGTTTTGTCGAAATTACCAGAAACAAAATTCATCGCTAAATTACTCAACAATTCTATAAACTTCCTACAAGAAACAAGATATTAGTTATCACAATTTTTATGGCTTTTTTTGCAATCGAAGATAAAACACATCCAGGATGTTACCCTTCTCTTATCGATCGAATCAATCGGCGTTTGATAAAAAGGGAAAACCGGCATCATTTCGTCATAACATCTGCAAACTGACATTCTTCCAAGCACTCCCCGCCGATGACATCATGTGCCGGTTCTCCATCAACCAGATGACGCACATACCGCTTTTTAAGGCCGCGCACATATTTCTCTTGCACGCTACACAGACGGCGCAAGAGTGTATGCGTCACACGCGCGGCAGCGCACTGCGGAGGCGCGCACGCATTCGCTAATCAGCAGGAGCACGTGATTCACTCGCGCCATCATCACCCTTTTGCGCTTCTCTTCCACATTCTTCTCTTTGATACCCAACCAGGGTTTTGATGGCATATGGTTCGGTATCAGCAAAAATTACCGGACCAGCTTTTTGCGCAGCATAATGAAGACCGAAATGATGATCGGGCAAGAATCGACACCATCCGGTGGAATTGTATCAACCGGATAAAACTGGATATGTTTCGCGAATTTCAAAAACCTGTTTCAAGTAAATTGACCTCGACACGGCGGTGGGGCGGTTTTTGAAGAACTTCCCCTTACCGGGTCGAATTCCCGGCGAAGATTGCGATCGTTGACTCATGGGGAAGTCGATTGTTTCGCGGAATTGATTCACAAACTAGCAACCGGTTTTATTGACGGTCTTCCGCTTTTTTTGCACAACTTTGTATTCGGAAGAAGCCCAGATCACACCGGCCGTTAAAACGATCCGAAACGAAACGAACACACGACAGTTTTGGCCTTGTCCCCGTAAACTTTTGGCGAAGGTGAATTCTCTACTGACTACTGCTGCGTTCCCTGGTACATTTGGCTGCATTAAGAGCATTGGCAAGGAATCAATAAAATTGGGCACGTATGAACGTATCACTTTCGATTTGCACGCATTGAAGATAGCGAGTTTTTTTTGCATTCCGTACCAAATGGCACGTGAATTATGAAAGGTGTTGTCCATGGTTTTACATCACTAGCTCTTATCTGCCTACGTCGAATGGCGCGTGAAACCCGGAGCTTTCATTCTCGGAGCAATCTGACTGATAAAGCACACCTTCAGCAATTGCATTTTAAATTGTGCTTCCGTTTGATAATGAAGCAGGCGTTTTGGGCAATAGCAACCTACAACGATTAGATAAAGTTATAATATGATTCAGACGTCAGAGATAAATTAGATTATAAATCAAAAACCATCCAGCACTGGCATCTTGAAGTACAATGTTGGAGTCCCAAATAAAGGGCCAACCTTAACGGAGCGTCCGACAAGAATGCGAATGTTCTCGGGAAGACAATCGTAGCGTGGTGCTGCGGTGGATGGAACATTTTGCATAACCACTGAACCTTGCGCTAAAAACAAAACATCTGCGGTCACTAACACAGTACAACCCTCTAACTCTCCCTTCCCGTCGCAAATCAATCCGGGCCAACCCATCATCAAAAAACACAGGCGGCAACACAGTCAGACTTTGCTAAAACACAATTTCTATTTTTGTACAATTTTCAAAGAGAACATCAACATCAACCGAGGAACGATCCCTTCAGGGAGCCGAGGGTGGGCCGCGTGTTTTCACCGTTGGAAACGGGCAAATAATCGGCGATCGCAAAACCTTCACATTTGGCGGGGGGAGGTTATCTAAGAGAGATCAAGTTCGATCGTGGACTTTTTATTGGGATCAGAAAAGAACAGCTTGCGAAACGCTAGTGCGAGCGAGCAACAAATCAAACGATACAACATATTGCTCGAACGGAGATGGTAAACTCATTGTTAGTTTGGGTTACGTTTGGAATTGTCCTTCGATAATTCGCATGCCGTTTTTCAGCCATAGTCACATGAGCCGTAACTCTCCATCGTATAATAGCGGCATTCAATTCCAATCCATCTCTAGTTTTGCTATTCATTCCACAACTGGGCGCGAATTCTTTTTTTTTCGTTATGTAACACGTGAAAATTTTCTTTAAGAAAACTCCATTCATATAGCTACCACTACTGCACGCTGAATCTCACTTTTATACACATTGAAACATATTATGCGCTGAGATCATACGCACAAAAACCGATCATCACTTGGTACCGTGTTTTGGATCAAAGAACTGAACCGATATGTACGTTCCGTCCTTACAAATTGCTCTTTTATCACCTTGAAGGACACACGCTAGGTGCACACACTCAAAACACCATTCACGTACCTTTCTCGGTTAGTTCAGCACCGAACAACGGATCTTGCTCTGTCGCGGACTTTTCGAATGTTCGCGCAACGACAGCTCGCGAGCGACTGGCATTGTGTGTACGATGATTTGGCCACGAGACAGATAGATACGAGTGACCGTACCGGGGGTGAAAACAAATGTACTAATACATGTCCACGTGCCCTAACGGCTCGACCGTACAGAGGAAGGGGGTGAAGAGATTACGTCCCCTACCAAAGGCTTGTGCGTGGTTCAAGTCAACCACCGGGACATTGGGTTTGATGTAAGAAAATCCATAAAACAATAAAGTGACTCTTCGCTAATATGTGCTGCCGTGACATCCCGTGCCCGGTGCAGAAGGTTCCTTCAAGCGAATGACATCGTTCTACAGCAAGTCTCCAACGGCGACGCGAAGTGACGCGTACTAAAACGCGTTGCAGTATCTAAGGGGACGATGGATACTACCGACATGCACACGTTGCACTTTTCTGTTCGAAGTGTGCCAGCTCACATCGAACGAACGAGAGCAACTTGAAACGTGATCAATACGTTCGCTGTGGATATGATCGCGATCGTGGATTGTAAAGAGGCAATGTCGATCGTAAAATAAATATATTTGGATATAAACAATGCGTTCTTTACGATTTTTTCGAACAACGCAAAATAAAAGTTATGTAATAGATGAAAAGACTAATGCAAATTTTTACAGAAAATGTAAGTAGATCGCAAGTAAGATCTAGATCAACAAAGTAGTATCGTGCATGGGAAGACAATTACAGTTTATTATTTCCTTGTCAGTCAGCCAAATGCAATGAAGATTAGCGTTTATCAAAGATTACTCAGAGATTCTTTAGCTTATGTTTTGTTTTATCAACTGCTAATAATAAACACAAAGTGTTTAAATACATTAAAATCCATCGACAAGCTAATGCTCCCGCGGTTAACATGATGCTAGTTTGTTTACACAACAACTCCTGCAACATGCTTCGTTTGCATAATTGAAGATTGCTGTGCGAATCAAAATCGGAGAACAATAACCAATCGCTCTAGTATGTGTGCCACGGTCAGCTGAACCCGGTGGTTTTGAAGGACGTTTTGGTAATTCAAAGTTACGGCAAACCCGTGTAAAACACTAATGAACAACACAGCATCATTGCAACGGATGAATAATGGACGTTTGGAAAAGATGATCCTTAAACATACCGTACGGTGTGCTTATCAGTGTGCTGCTCGCGTGTGACAAAACCTTTGTACAGTCGTTCCATTTTCAAGCCAACCATATGCATTCCGTAATGGATTTGAATGTGGACAAACTGCGTAGTTACGGTTTGCCTGTGCTNTTCAGCACCGAACAACGGATCTTGCTCTGTCGCGGACTTTTCGAATGTTCGCGCAACGACAGCTCGCGAGCGACTGGCATTGTGTGTACGATGATTTGGCCACGAGACAGATAGATACGAGTGACCGTACCGGGGGTGAAAACAAATGTACTAATACATGTCCACGTGCCCTAACGGCTCGACCGTACAGAGGAAGGGGGTGAAGAGATTACGTCCCCTACCAAAGGTTTGTGCGTGGTTCAAGTCAACCACCGGGACATTGGGTTTGATGTAAGAAAATCCATAAAACAATAAAGTGACTCTTCGCTAATATGTGCTGCCGTGACTTCCCGTGCCCGGTGCAGAAGGTTCCTTCAAGCAAATGACATCGTTCTACAGCAAGTCTCCAACGGCGACGCGAAGTGACGCGTACTAAACGCGTTGCAGTATCTAAGGGGACGATGGATACTACCGACATGCACACGTTGCACTTTTCTGTTCGATGTGTGCCAGCTCACTTCGAACGAACGAGAGCAACTTGAAACGAGATCAATACGTTCGCTTTGGATATGATCGCGATCGTGGATGTAAAGAGGCAATGATTAAAAAATGTCGATCGTAAAATAAATATATTTGGATATAAACAATGCGTTCTTTACGAACGACGCAAAATAAAAGTTATGTAATAGGTGAAAAAGTTAATGTAATTTTTTTACAGAAAATGTAAGTAGATCGCAAGTAAGATCTAGATCAACAAAGTAGTATCGTACATGGGAAGATAATTACATTTTATTATTTCGTTGTCAGTCAGCCAAATGCAATGAAGATTAGCGTTTAGCAAGGATTACTCAGAGATTCTTTAGCTTATGTTCTGTTTTATCAACTGCTTATAATAAGCACAAAGTGTTTAAATACATTAAAACCCATCCACAAGCTAATGCTCCCGCAGTTAACATGATGCTAGTTTGTTTACACAACAACTCCTGCAACATGCTTCGTTTGCATAATTGAAGATTGCTGTGCGAATCAAAATCGGAGAACAATAACCAATCGCTCTAGTATGTGTGCCACGGTCAGCTGAACCCGGTGGTTTTGAAGGACGTTTTGGTAATTCAAAGTTACGGTAAACCCGTGTAAAACACTAATGAACAACACAGCATCATTGCAACGGATGAATAATGGACGTTTGGAAAAGATGATCCTTAAACATACCGTACGGTGTGCTTATCAGTGTGCTGCTCGCGTGTGACAAAACCTCTGTACAATCGTTCCATTTTCAAGCCAACCATATGCATTCCGTAATGGATTTGAATGTGGACAAACTGCGTAGTTACGGTTTGCCTGTGCTCGTGTATCTCTTCAACCAGATTCATCCAGAACGGAAGGTGATAATGCACGTTCTCTGTGTGTCATTTTTTCCATCTTCCCAACCAACCGCCCAGTCACACGACAACACGACGATGCCAATTATCATCTTTTGTCGTGTCGTGCTGCCAATAGGAAGATTTTTATGTGTCAGGATCAATGATCGTCCTTATAAAATTAACACCTCTACACAATGGCAATCTTTCCACCAGACGCATTCAAGCTGATGTTCGCTTTACAATGTTAAGAACCGCTCTTGGAACCGGTTCGAGCTGGCCCGGAACACGACATAATCAGTCGACCGACTGATGAACATTGCCAGCAGCACACAGGGCATGTGTTTTGATGGAAGATGAAGGGCGTTCATTAAACAATACGAGCGCATGGTGCTCGTCCCTTTCTTCTTCCGCAACGCCAACCCCTGCCATCTTGGCCGCTTATCAGCTAAACAGTGTGTCCGAAAGGAGTCAATCACCGTCCATTTTCACGGAGGCTCGTCTAGGTGGGCAATAATAAAGCGGGGAGACTTTTGACCTCATTAATCAATCGTTCGATTCGATGTTGTTCTGAAACCGCTCTTTTCGGGACTAGTGCGCCATTATCTTCTACAAAAATGTGAATTTCAAATCTTCTGTTAGTCTGAAATAGGAAGAAGAAAAATACTTGTCTGTTAACGTAATATACTTCGGAACGTTACACAACCATGGGGAAGAACTTTTTTTCACCAACCGGAAATCCCCGTTTTCTTGTTATTACATCCGCCTGCTCGGACAAATGTTTGCACACAGTCTTCTCCCACGTGTACTGGTGGTTTCTTTGCCACTGTCCCAGATAACCTCTTCCTATAGTTGCATTTTTGCTTCTATCCCAACTGTACACACAACCCGTACACACTTCAACCGAGTGAAAGGCGCCGTACGGTGACGTTTTTCGATGCAGGTGTGCGCACGTTCGTCTGCTCTCGATTGCTTTGCGGGCGGTGCTGCCACGAAGCCACGGTTTCATCAGCCGGTGAAATGTGATTAATTGCATCACATTATACGAATGCGCGAGTGCGCTACTCACAAGAGTGCAACACCCTACTGGCTGCGACACTGGCCCACATTTTTTGCACATTTCGCACACCAAGCCGCGCGTACATACACACGCTTACTATTTGCTTCTGCCCTGGTGCATTCAGTACAAGGACACATGGCTTTGCAGCCGCAGCCGATTGTCCTTTTCCGGCAGAAGTTTCCACATTACATAATGTAACTTATTTGACCACCGCCTTTCTAACAAACCTACGCACGCACGCACAGTCCTACGAGTAACGTTTTCAGCAGTTGGAAATAACTTAACAACGTTTAAATACTTGCAGAATTAACGCAAATTGTGGAATAGTTAGCAGAAGAAATTTTTCCTTTACCTCACACGCACGCACGCACCAAACTTCTGCTTCTTCTTCTCTGCATTTGACAGTTAGCTCTTTTTAGCTTTTGCTTTTTTTTAAACGCGTGATATGTCAAACAGTATACGCGGTAGGGTTGATTTCTGGAAATGCATCAACCATCAAGGGGTTTAAACAATGAAGTGGCCTTTACACGTGCAAATTGATTGCACGAGATTCCGGTGAGGCAATTTAAAGCATCGTATCGTTTAATTTTTGTATACTCTCTCTCTCTTCTTGGCTTAACGACCACTAAGATCATGTGTGCCATTTCTGGATAACGAGACTTATTTTTACTGAATAGTCAATCCTTGCTGCGGCGGAACATCTGGATAAGATTTAATCCCCTTTCCTGTCGTGTGGAACCGGCGCCGTTTATCACATACACCACCAGGTCCAGGCCGCTCCTAGTCTCTCTCTTGTTGACTTTGACGACCTCTAAGGTCACGCCGGCCATTTCTGGCTTACTTGACTTGTTTTACCGCGTAGCTGGATAATCAGTCCTTGCTACGTGGGGACGATCCGAATGGGATTTGATCCCCGGTTCAGTCGTGTTAAACTGGCCCCGTTTAACACATCGCCCTAGTAATAAATACTAATTTAAGAAAATTATTTTATGTTTGATCTTGATTTCAACTAAAGAATTTATATTTAAATTAACATGAAAGAAAAAAGAAAAAATGAAGCAATAGGGATGAAAAACACATTGACGTGGATTATCCATTAGGGTTCTTCAAATTCTAGTAAATACTTCAACTTTGGAAGTGTTTATTAGTAAGGGACAAACTTCATCTTTTCTAATGACCAGCAAATTACTTATGAAAAAAATACTTTTTCATCGTTTCCCAAAAAAAAGGTTGCAAATTGATTTCTTGCTGTAATACATCTTTTCGACCATCTTCGCTGCATTGCAAAAGATGAGCTCTTGAAAGAGCAAAGCCATGTTAATGGTTTGTCAATCCGGGTAATAAGCTCCATCCCGCTTGCAAAGGTTTAGCAAAAAAGGTTCAATGATGTTTTGCGCCTTTTTTTCATTGAAAGAAGAAAGTGAATTCGTGTCCCCAACGGTTTCTTTTGGAGGTAGCATTCATCCTCAAACACCCCTACATGCCATGAACATCTTTCCTATTAAGGATTTCCTCAGCCCGGGCAAGATGCTGTGTTATAAAATACACCTTAATTGCAATGTGCGCAATGTCTCTAATCGAAGAGTAATATTGGCGCCCAAAACGCAACATGGTTGGTACACTCGTTGGTGCATCTTGCCAATGCGTGTCGCATCTCAAGGCTTCACTTCTGCGGTGCTTCACAACAGGGAAGGGGGCACAGAATTGCAAACTCCTTTCCAAGCTGTAATGTAAATTGTACGGAGATTATCCCTCCCTACGCATTGATGGGGGCTTGTCCGTGTCAGCAAACGGTGGAAGGTTTGTTAGACTTTTGCATTAGCATTATCCCGCACCGAGAGTCATTGATTGAGACAAGCTTCCAAATCCGGTGGTCAGACGCCAAGATGCGCTGGAAAGGAAGATCAGGTAAGATCAGTCGTTACTCTCTGCGTTGCTTGATCCAACGATCGTAACCGTCCCCATGGTGAGGGTAGGCGCAAAAACCATAAGAAACAACTCACTTCAGCAAATATATACACACATACAGACGGTGTGTATGTGCGTTACGATAGCATGCGATAAATGCGTACCCAAAAATGTAGAAAGAAAAAAGCAACCAACCACACACGACTCAGTATCGTGACACATACACTCACTCATGTGTGTGTGGTTGGAACAGTTGAAAGTGAAATTGTTAACCTGTCGCACCGTGCCGTTCAGGATTCTCTCCGGCGTGTGGCACACTAGTGATCGTGATTCCATGCCGGAAGGTTCGTTCGAAGAGGCTCCCTCGTTGCGTTCGGCACGTGTACCAAAAGGAAAAGCCAAAAACCGAAAAAGTGCATTCGCGACTGTGCAGTAAAAGTGCAGTTTCGTAAAACAAAAAAAAACAAGTGAAGGAAGCAGAACTGACCACGAGTATTTAACTGGCGCGAAGTGTAGTAGCCTCCAGATTAACACGCACGTTTTGTAGTGCGGTAAAGTTCAACGTACCGGGAATGAGACGGAACCGTTCCTTCCAGGGTTCGACGGCAGTGCTGGTGTTGTGGGCCGTTGTTGCCTGCAGCGAACTGATGCTGCACCCGGTACGGGCCGATGCACCGAAAGTGAGTTCGATGTTTATTTGCAATTGCCCACCGTCGATCGGTTACCGTACGTGAGGTGTTATGTAATTTTTTGGGGGGTCTCCATGTAATGGAGGGTTGGTTTTTTGGGGTGTTTTTTATTTACGAAGTCGCGGTTGAAAAAAAATTGCACAATGTTTCGTTGCTGTGAATTTGTGGTGAATTGTGCTGTGGAATATTCGGTGTCATTTATTACAGATATTCATCAAGTAAAGTTGTAAAATCCATGTAAAAAATGGCTATAGTACATATTGTACGAAATATGTATTCATATATAATTAAATATGCATTTTATTTTACGCATTATCATGTTACACGTTTTCATGTTTGTAATTTGCTTCATTATTTTCTTAGTTTTCCTCTTTGATTTTATCTGTTTGGGGTTATGTTTAGCTGTTTTAAGATTTTTATATTTTAGGGTTTTTTAAATAGATTTCTTTAAACTTTTTAAAATATTTTTTAAATCTTTTTTCGTTTGACTTTTGTTAAATAAAAGTTTTTTAAAATGTTTTAACAAAATTTAAATAAAAGTGGTCTCTCTTGAATCTCTCTTGAATCTATACTTTAGTTTAACTAAATTTTAAATGTTAAAATTACTCTTAGTTATTTTTAAGCTGGTTTACTCGTTGTATTTACCAGTTCCATATTTTCTACTTTTCTGTTACCACTTTCATTTTAGTAGAAAAGCATAAAATAATTTCAAAACATATTACAATATCGGCAGCATTGATGTAATATCGTGAAGCATGAAAAAAACGAACACGGAACACAAGATAACTAAAATTACGGTAACACTATTAATTTCCAGCACGATCAATCTCGATTGTAGATCCGTGCAAGATGTAGAGCAAAACTGCTTTCTTGCGTGACTTTCTTTCGACTTGTTTGGTCGGATATTGGATTCCGTTACCAGCATATTCGGTATCGGATTCGGTTCCTCAAATTGTACCCTTCTGCTTTCGTAACACATTTTCCACCCGCCGAACTGATTTTCAAAGTCAACCAAACCGTTCGGTGGCGATACCGCTTGCAAGGTCTTTCGTTGGGTGGTGTGCTTCTTGCTTGAACCAATTCCCCACCCCACCGAAGTATTAACACCCTTAGCGCATCTTTTGCACCACTAAATGGGCTGGCGCCTTTTGTGGGGAATTTTTTTTTAATATGCGTGAATATTTATGCAAAACACGCAAACAAACATGCGTCCACATATGTGCTGCAAAGCGATCTTGATTATGATTACTTCGCTTTGGTTTAAACCGAACACGATTCGTTGGGCGATCCTACTCCATTATTTTTTGTCGAAAAAAATAAACAGACAATAAACTAAAAAAAAAAGACATGGAAACAACCTTGGCACCGGTGAACCGTTACTGTTTTAGTGCCGTTGGATTTTACCGGTAGATCACCGGATCAGACTGCAAGCTCGACGGCTAATAAAGCGACTTACCTTGACGAGGTATTATAGATGATAGTGAAATGTCCAAGGTTTTTTGTGTCTTAAAGCGCTTGCGAATACTTTCGCTTAAGCGTGCTCCACGTTGAAGGACAATCTTGTGTTTTATTTTTGGTTTTTAGTTTTACTGATAAGATAAAATTAATCAATAGTAATTTTCCCCCCTTTCATAATTCCATCTCCCATAAATGTCTCTTAATCACCCAAAAAATTTTGTTTCCAAAAAACTGCGAAAGTACACACCTCCAATAGGTTCATTACATCACTCGGAGGGCGGCGATGGAACTTCCATCGCTAGTGGTTGGTAACGAAATTCGACAAAAATTCACAACCATTCTCCACCAGCTAACGAACCATGGAGGAAACTCATCCACCGAAACTACTGATCGCGTAAGACAAGTTTACGTGTCGCCGTCCATCGGGCAGGAAGCGCAATAATAAGTTTGCTATGCGAAAATGGCACGACGACATTGGTGACTTTTGCCAGGAAAATGGACAAAACGGGTTTTCTACTTACAGTGGGTACTGGGCTAAAACAACAACAACAGAAAAAAATGAAAGAAGTCAACAAATGTGAAACTTTTTTCGTGTTTAACTTATGGTGACGCTTTTCACTTCGTTGCGCTGTAATCATGAACCATGTAGTGATTACATGGGACCTTTCAGATTGATGGGGTTGGTATTATGCAGGTGGCATGTAGTTCTTCATAGCTTCTTTCTTCTAACTTTTATCGTGAAACAATCGGGCAACATGAAGGCAGCTAAGTGATCGAGAGCTTTCACTTTTCTATTAAGATATCATTTCTTTTTTCATGTTTTGTTGTTAATTTGTTTTTTACTGGAATTATGTAACCGTTTTATTAAAGATGAAAATGCCCCTGACATCAACTCAGTCTGATAGTATATTGATAAGGGTGTTGGTAGTCATACGATAGGAGTGATGCTGATTCCCAACCTGAATCGTCCCCAGGTAGGCAGAACGCCATATCCAGCTAAGCTAAAGAATAAATTAATTTCGACACATGTATGTCCGATCAACAATGGACATTAATTAAAGAAGCAAACCGGAGTATAAACTTATTTTGTCCCAAAAAAAATCAAAAATTCCAGAAATTTAAGTTTATAACAACTCTTAAAGTACCAGAAAAGTCGTGTTGGAAGATGAGTAGCACCGGGTCAAGTTAAGCGCGCTATGGGAATTCTCAAGATGAATGAACAATTGGGGAAATATTCTTCAGTATAAGCAATCCTAGAATTCAGGATGTGTATTTTCAAATGGGGCGATAGTGTATGTGATAAATGGCGCCTTTCCACACGGCCGGAACGGGGTTCAAATCCCATCCGGACCGTCGCCCCGTAGCAAGGACTGACTATCCTGCTACGCGGTAAAATAAGTCTCCTAAGCCAGAAGTTGCCGACATGACCTCAAGGTCGTTACATCAAGAAGAAGATTTTTAGATATACAGATTTTTACTTCTCAACAAACCGATATCGATCATGGCTTTGATCACAGCTCATTTAACTGGGAGGTACTTTCAGAATCTTAAAATTACGCTAGGCAGAATACAACATAATGTCACGGTTTAATCGAGCTTTGAACCCATACCGGACCGTGTTGTAAAACCCTGCATTAAAGATTCTACTATTGAACAGGATAATTTTTTTGAGAGAAATAAGCCTATATAACCAAACATATCAGAAAGAATTTGAGAACTTTATGATCAGCTCAACAGTTTTTACCCAAATTTAAGTAGATCAATTAGATGATCGACATCTGATTTGTATATCAATAATTGTTTCTCTAATTTGTTTAATATTATTATTTTTCTTACTCTTTTACATTGGGTTTGTTTTAGTTATAAAGCAAAAGTTCATCCGTTTGCTTCTCTTTTCATCCAAAATCCATTCCAGAAACGATGTCTCAGCAAACCAACCGTCTCGAAGAAAGTGGACATGGTTATCCACCAATGTCAGGAGGAGATTAAGTCAAACTTGATCGAAGATGCGCTAAAGATTTTCACCGCCGAACACGGTCAGCAGTGGCACGATCGTCGAAAGCGGGATGCCGACGAAGGTGCGCTGGATTTTTCTCACCCAACAATTGTTTCCCACGAGGACAAATGGATTGCAGGGGTAAGGAATCTTTAACAAAAATCACACACAAGATGTTTTTTTCTCTACGGGATAAAACTTGCTTCCCTTGCAGTGTTTGATGCAGTGCGTATACCGGAAAAATAATGCAATCGATAAAAACGGTTGGCCCACACTGGACGGTTTGGTCAGCCTGTACACGGATGGCGTAAATGAGCATGGTTACTTTATGGCCACACTGCGCGGCGTTGATCGATGTCTCAAGGGTACGTCGAAGAAGTATCAGATCAAACGGAACGATGCCGCTGGTAAGTGGAAATTCAATTTTCTCGAACCTCAAATTGGATGAAAGAAAAAAAACGTTTTGATTGTTTTTTTTTGCAAAACATTTTAGAAAACTTCGAACAGTGTGAGGTCGCGTTTGATGTGTTTGATTGCATTTCGGACATGATTACGGACTATTGCAGTGGCCAGTCGGAAAATGATCACTGATGGTTGAATGGTGAAAAACTCGTCTAAAAGGTTTCAAATCACTAGATGTAGCATTCCGTCTCAATCAATCGGTTTAATAAGGTGCTAAGATTAAATTTAAATATAAGATAGCGATTAATGAAAATGGCGAAAAGAGAAGAAATGTGATTTTATGTTGCCTTTTTAAAAAATATATAATAAATCAAACAGATGTGACATAAATTGAAGCTCCAACAGGAAAACAAAATTAATGAACAAAATGGTATCAAGGGACCAGGAAGTTTGTAACACAACTAACATCTAAACAAAACACAAACTGTCCACTTGACTCATCAGTTTGATGATTTTCCGGGGTTGTTAAACAGTGGCTGACATGGTTTTAGCAAGAAAATGGAAGCAGTTAACGTATTTAAATGAAGAGTACATGAGCACCACTGGAGCAGTACGACGCATTAAAATGCTAATTAGCTTTACCCTCAGTTAATTCCACTCAAAAAGGTCAAGACAGTGATGGAGCCAGGTGGACAGTTTTGGCGCATAAGGAAACACGGTTTACGAGAAGCTCATGCAAATTTCTACGAACGGGGAAGCAATGGAAACAATGGAATAGAAACAATGGCCACATTTACCTGGAACGATATTACTTTTTTTTAATTAATTAACTAAATTGGAAGTATTTTAAAATCACACATGTGCAGTTTTTTTAAACCATTTATGTTGCAATACGATCAGTTCGTTAACCATGTTAAAGTTTCACCACGTTTTGGATAACTTCAAGATTTTCAAATCTCGTTGACAGTTCACGTGACAGTTGATTTCAACGCCAGCTTTGTGTTTTTTAAGCCTCCAAAAAAGACAACAGGAAAGTAAGGAACACATTTTACTACACGCAAGCTTCCTCAAGAACGGTCCCAATTCAGGGCCACCGGCCGGTGAACAATGGATTCTTGGCGGCTAAGTAAACAATCTTCAGCGAACACACCGCTCGGTACACCGAACCGCAACCGATTACGATCGCATCCGACACAAATAATTGCATTTGAGGTTCGCCGCTTCTCACGGTTTTCGGCCCGACATGGTCAACAATTTGTCATCGTCCAATAAAGATCCTAAGAACAAATGGGCAACCGTAAGCGCTAATCGCTGGGAATGGTAACCGATGAAGTTTCGCAACGGCGTTGTAAACTGTGACATTGTACCGTGTGCAAGATCGTACCGATAGGGATCGATTTTTGGCGACATTATCCAATTAAATCCTTCCGGTGCAAAGTATCACCTAGTTTTGGTGGGTAGCAGTTACATTTCCGGCGTTTAAACAAGTCAGGTGATGAAAATTGAATTTACGATACTTATTTATTCTTTAAAAATAATTCACTGCTATGAAATCCTTGCTTATTTATTTAAAATTACTTTGGTTCAGATATTTTTAAATGTTGAAAGTTTGGATCGATCCGTTCGTCACGAGGTGGAGAGGAGCATAGCGAGCTCGTTGGCTGGATCAGGTGTAGTCAAACCTGTCGGAGAATGGATGCAGCCCTTGACCGAGTTTCCTGGAAAACGGATTGGCGACCAGGCCATGTCTTCGCGACGTGCTAGACCATGAGCAGGCGAAGAGATTTGGAGATAGTAAAATTGGAATCCATTTCTGGATTCTGGTTAAGTTGAATTTTCATATATCGACGTAGAAGTGGAATTCTTCCCGAACTTTATGGTATTGTTGTTTCTAGAAATCTATGTTCTGGAATAAATCTAATTTCAAAATATTATTAAATGCTTTCTGAATTCATACATTTGGTAAGGAAAATCTTTGTATTAGTCGAGAATCAAAGGTTCCATAAAATTGGAAGGAATTTACATCATCCTCAAAATATTTCAATTTAACGTGAAGAGAATCAAGTAATGTAAACTTGAGAATTGTTCTTGTTGGTTATTTTTTTTCTTTAGTCATTATGCTATTCCCATGTAATTCAAATAATGGGGAATACCTTAGTGTAGGGAATGTATCTTAGACTATCTTAAACTTAACTTAAAATCTTTCGATCCTTTTCGTACTTATGCAAAGTGAAATCGATTCTTATTGAAGTTTTCATAACTAACAAACATGTAAAAACTTTTCTGATATGGCGGAAGTGTCTATTTCTTTGTAAATCATCAATTTTATTTTAAGCAACATCCAGAAAGTGGGAAAGACTTTACATCTATCTCGACATATTGCACATCAACTTGGAAGTAATCTAGAAATGGCTCCAACTTGCTCACTGGAAATTCACTCAGCGTTGAAATAACTTTCGGATATCAACGAGGTTCGAGTCTATCAATAAACATTAGTATGATGTACTGAAAGGTGATTGCAGTTACGATGTCATCCGAAACTTTATTTTATATTAGATCAAAAGTTACCGAATTTCTTCTTCTTCTTCTTGGCGTAACGACCTGTGAGGTCATGCCGGCCATTTCTGGCATACTAGATTTAATTTTACCACATAGCCGGATAGTCAGTCCTTGCTACGGGGGACGATCCGGATGGGATTTGAACCCGGTCTTACCACCGGGCCGCCCCCGAAAGGAACTACAATATTCAAATCATCCATCGTTACGAAAAATCATGAGACTATAAAGGACTATTTGTTGTGCCAGTATTAAGACACTTCTCTGAGGAATACTTTGGTCCCATATGTGGATATTGGACTATATTGGAGAAGTTGAATGGCCTTATCAGACGTACGACTACACTCAGTATTGTGCTTCAAGCGAGACTACTTCAGCTTCAATAATATGACCATGTTATTAGACGTAGCCAATACGTTCTTTACCAGCTTCAAGATTTATCGCGCTAGGTTTAGTTTGGTTTAATAATACATATATCTTAAAGAAGGGAATAATCTTTGCCCCGCTAACAGCAAACAAATGCTCACAAATGCCTTGAGAGAAGAATTTTATTTAAAAAAATCTAAAAGTAAAAGAGTCCATTGCGTGTATTTTGTTTATTGGAAAATCATTTGAACCAAATCATTATACAAATTTCTAAGTCAGAAGAATAGCTAACAACGAAACGAACGTAGTTTTCTGAATTACGACTGTCATAAATAATCAGATTGTTAAATTATAAATGCATTAATCAGCTTCATGTTAACCTATCAGATATGAGCATCTCACGCATGCCTGACTATACAAACTACGAACACAACCTATTTTAAGTTCATTTGATCTAATCAATTTTACACACATGATCACATTGAAAGGCGGGTGAAACGATAACGAAACAATAATACGTTTGTGTAATTAAGAAATGCATTGCTACAGCACGTGAGCGATGAGTTGTACAGATTACTTAAACGCAATGAATTTAATTTTCGATTTCAATTAAAAAATTGAGCTTCTTCAATGGTTAAATTATTTCATTGCAATGAAAACAGTAGTTGACCTTTTAGTGCACAGCAATTTTAATTAACATTAGGCAAATATTAAAGTTCAAACAAAGTTCAGTAATTATTGTCACTTTTCCTCAACCAGATCCTATCGACTGTGAGTGTTAATTTTACCATATTAATCGTGGTGTACGATGGAACGGCGTTGAATGTCCAAGTCGAACACTTCGTTCGTCTTAAACTATGAAACACCTGCTAATCTTCATCACCCACGTTGGAACGTCCGGTTTGGTAGTGTTGCATATCAAGCTAAGGGATCATTTCATAGTCATAAATCATCGGCTGATTTTAATAACAAGTAACGCCCTATTCCCCCTCTTCACACACCCCGCTCAACTGTTCACATTATACCAAATGGTAAGTACACTCGGATGGCAGGGTTATTATAACGAACTGCTTGCTGTAAACGAGCAACCGGATGGTTTACCATCCGGTTTGGTGGAAAACTCAAAATCAACACCCAAAACCGAGCCACTTCCTCGCGATCACACAAAATCTGGCTGTCTTCGGGAGACCATTGTCTGGTCAGTCCTAATGTGCTGTCGACGAGCGCAGACTTTTCGGAGGTACGAAAATTTAGCAAACACTACCCAACTGCTGCTGCTGCTACTAATACTACTACTGCCGCAATCAATCATTTCCATCCCGAAGACAACGCCACACGGCCATTTACCACGGCAAAGAAGGAGGAAATCCTGCCGAAATAATCGGACAATCCGACAAACGGCTCCAATGCCACGTGCGATGGCACGCGAGTCTCGTCCATCTCGGCCTGGAGCTCGGATGGGTCGGATGGGTCATGGTTTCAGTTCTGTAACGTTCACCAACTTATTCGCTGACGGCTACAGCTCCCTTAGAATGTTTGGCGCGTCTGAACCATGGCGTAGGGTGTGTAGATCGCGATCGCGATCGCGTGGAAACAATTGAAGACGCAAAAATCCCGCCCATGAGCGAGCCGTTTCATTATGACGGTTGCCCTTGACTTGTATCTTCGGTGCGGGAAGGCAAGTCCATAAAACAGACAACGTTGTAACCGGTGGACAACGGTTTGACGCTTCTTCTTGTAGGTGCATCGATGTATCATGAGTTCGAGCAGATTGTTGCTTGGTAATGTATCATGTAGTTATGAACCGTTGGTGTCTAGAACGATGGACAGACTAATGGAAAATTATGCATGTGATAGAGTGTATCATATTATGAAGGGGATTGGAGTAAATGAATTATTTATCTTAGAAACATAGTAATATTTTATGAATTCTTAAATTATGGCATTCTAATTGGAAAATATTTTTCACTATCAAACAAAAATCACAGGCTGAATCTTAAATTGAAAGAATAATACAAATCAAAATGCACCAAATCTTCTAATAAAACTTTCTTTTGCAAAAAATGATCTTTAAGGGTAAAAAATTGAGAAAATGGTTATTCGTAATTTTTAACTAAATTTTAAATTGTTAATATTGTAGTAAACAGCGATTTTTATGTTAGGGATCGTGTAATTACGTTACATCAAACGTTCATGGTAATAAAATTAAATGCTTGAATGCTTTTAAAATTATGTTAAAAAAACCTGCCATAATTTTAAATTATATAAAATTCTCTTCAACATTTGTTTATCTATATCTTCAAATTTTCGTTAAAGGAATTTATGTGTTTAGTATTTTAAAAATTTCATGCAAGTTGATCGTTGCTTAAAACCGGGACTTAATAATATTGGTAAACGTATCTCCACGCAGTTTTGAGGAAGGTTAAATATAGCTGATTATTCAAAGAAAAATATAATAAAAGCCTCTAGAAAGGTAAAAGTTCCTGAAAATAGGAAAGATTACACATTTATCTTGAAACATTCTAGATCAATATGAAGAATATATTTAGAATTTAAACTTTCAAACCCTGTAATGAAGCGAATGCTTATTTAACTTGAACTTTGTTGATCTATAGTTGAATGAAGATTTCGAGCGAGTTATTATTAT
This sequence comes from Anopheles parensis, assembly GCA_016254315.1. NCBI lineage: Eukaryota > Metazoa > Arthropoda > Insecta > Diptera > Culicidae > Anopheles > Anopheles parensis. Next base: position 32,706,624 of record CM028127.1, read on the forward strand.
ATTTGTAATATGCTACATAAGGGGATAATTAAGAATGGGCCCTTTTAAACAAGGAATGACATTTTTAAATATAATTTCTGCTTTAGTGTATTCCGTTTTTAGAATATATTATAATCAACCAGTATAACTCAACTAACAATTAATTAAATTAATTTTTATATTTTTGCTAGTAAATATTAATTCCAATGTAAAGAATCAAACAATTAGATGTTAGTAGTCTGGAAAAAATAAATAAAGACACCTTTGTGCTTTTGTATACAGTTCTATAAAATAAGCTTATTATTAGAAAAATAAAAACATGAATAAAATAAAAATGCAAATTTACATATTCCATTCTATTCCAAAGATTTACGTTTGATCGTCAACATTTACTTCATAGACATATGAAGCTGCTTCCTCCAAGCAAATCATCATTCCTTCAAACGACTCCCCCAATGGAAGGTGACTGCCTGCGCATAAAGATAAACATTTTATGAATGAAAACACAAACACACTAACTACCTTACCTCGTTACAAACATCACTCGCACCGCTCATTCTACGTTCAAACAAAACGCATTCATGCAAAAATCATGACCTGTACACATTCCGTCCCCATTTGGGTTTCCTCGTCTATCCTACCTTCAGTGGATCAAATGCTCGAAGAAGGCGAAAAATAAAGATCGATATCGAGCAACCACCACCGCCGGCTGCTGCTCAACATCCACAAACCACCCCCAAACGCTAGGGTGAGCTTAGATTTGGGCTGGGAATGTTTGAAAGATTTGCCATCGGGTCGCCAGCCCATTGTGTTTGGGGCACAAGCGTAGAGTCGGTAGGGCCTGGAATGGTGACCGCCTTGTACCAAGGCACTGGCACACAAAACGCGTCATAGAACCATCTAATCAACACGCATGCGCATGCGTGTTTAACGCCAATGGCTTTAACGCCTTTAACCAGTTGGTAGGGATAACCGACTGACTTTGTTCCTTAATCTAAAATCTTGCCCCAAAGAATCTGAAACCATAACTGGGGTTGAAGGAAGGTATAGAGGGAAAGATTTGAAACAGGTAGCGGGCACGTGGTTGATTCGTTCGGTTGTGGCCACCGCGGCACCATCGGATCTCGCTAGATCGGAAAACAAACACACAGGCGCCTCATCCTCATCTGGGGTGGGTGGCATCTCATTCGGGGTGGTTTGCTTCATTATTGTTTCACCCAGGTGCCCAGGTGCCTTTAGTGTTTAATTTTTCTTCCATCTTTTTTTACTTTGTTTTTGGGGCGGAAAAGCACCATTAGCGCTAGCTATGGGTGGGTGGATGGACCTACAGGGGAGGTCAAAGTGTATATAAAGAGGTGTGATTTTTCGCCGCACCGAACAGTTGATCGGCTGAGCTGGGTTTGGCACAGTGCCTTTGAACGGTGGGTCCAAATACCTGGGTAGAAAATTCGATAAAGTAAGAAGGAAGACAAAAAGCAAGAATCGTCAACCAGGATTAAGTGTTAAAATGTATGCACTACACGAATGGGTGTTACATTATTGTGAAACATGCTATCAATAAGTCTGTGCAGTTGGAATATAAAATAACGAAAGAAGTGATTAAATATAGAATTTTAAGAAAAAGTTACAAAAAAAACGTTTAAAAAGTAACAAAACGAAAGTGAAAACAAAACATAAAAGTGTGATAAGCATAAAACAAAACCAAAAAAAAATGAAGTTGATCGTGTTTGTCAGTGTGGTGCTAATTCATCTGCTACCGGTGCAATCCGATCAGACCGATTTTAATCACATTAATTCGGATGGCTCGTTTGCGTTCGGGTAGTGTACAGGATCCTTTTACAAATGCTTCGAGTGTTTACTCTACGACGTTACTGAACCTGTGTCTATTTGTTTTTATTTTCCCAACCTTGCGCTTACGCTGCTGCGTGTCCGAAGTCTGAAAAACTCCGACACACCCGGTGCCCACTATCATACGGCAAGCGGCAACCCGAAGACGATCGTACGGGGACGCTACGGAAGCCGCCAACCAGACACGGGGCGCGTCGAGGAAACGATCTACACCGCTGGACCGCGCGGGTAAGTGACAATGCCCAGCCCAAAACCAAAACAAAACAAAACAAAAAACAAGTGAAAGGTGTCTCAATGATGAACTTGAATTTTTATGAGACGTACACCGGGCGAAGTGAGATACACTAATTTAGCATTTATCACACCGTTAAGAAAAGGCATAATTATTTCGAGGTCGCGTAGCACGATTGTGTGTGGGAGAGAACTGGCGCTGGATCTCTACACCCCCGGGTGGGAATGCTCCAATGGATGATCCGGACAGTGCGAGTTAACCTTCATTTAGGATGAGGTTTTAACCGTGATGGGGTCAATTGTGTTTTAGGGTACATTTTTTTGGGTGGTTGGTATGATTGTTTTACCCATTCTTAATAGCCCGAAACCGATAGTTTGCATTGTTAGCTGAAGGAAGAATAATCCGTTTAAATTCGACAGAATGGAACAATCTTCATAGCATGTGTTTAGCTTAATTGTTCAACCGTTTTGAGAATGGTTTAAAGAATTAAAAGTATAATAATATTATTGTCAATTCACCCGATTCTGATTCGGGTATGATGGTTTTGGTAAACATTTCGTTCAAATTTAAAGCCTTTAAAGATTTTCGTTCAAATTTAAAGACTTCAATTAATAAAAGACTACAACACAGGTGAAAGCGACGAACCTCGTTTGTAATTTCAGGTGTGTTTTTTACCAGACAATTTTATACAGGAAAAACTTCTTATTTCATTTTAATAGGTTTTTCTGTGTTATTATCTTCAATGTTATTCCATAACGTTTAAAAAAAATCAGTACACATCGTTCATAACTAACTTTGTTTTAAATATTTTTTAATTATTTTATGTACGACGATCAGTGGAATGTGTTGTTATTTTCTAAGACTAAAATATTCAAAAGATTTAAAAAAGAAAGACAAGCGCTAAAGTATTGCGTTGTAACACACCATACACGATCTGACCTATCATAAGGATGACATTTTTGTGCATATGGACAGTCCAGAATTTTTCAACGAGCTTTGGTCATCTGCTATCATTTCAATATTTTTTTTAGTTTAATAAAGCCTCACGAGTCTATTTTTCCACAATATAATACAGCTTCTGGGTAAATACAGCTCATTATTGAAGTGAACACATATGATTGTCATTGTTCTTCCACACATATGATGTTGAAATTAGTCCCGTCCATCCTTATCTTCCTCATGAGGAGTTCTTAAAATTTTAGTTTAAGTAAATGCAATACTCTGTAATTAATATGTAGTAACATATTGCATACCGATTTGCTCATTTAAGAAATCCTATGAATCAATCTGCGCTGAAAACAATCATTCTGTAACGAAAGACTTAAAGCGACGAACTCCTTATTATTTCAATTTCATAGTTTTCTGATAGTAATCATAGTTTATCAAAAGGTCGAACTTCAGTGAAGAAAAAAGGATTATTTTCCTTCTTTAAAATCTTGTTTCTTTTCATAGCTTTCGTGCCCGCGGACCAAAAATTCATCGCAAACAGAGCTTATCCCAAGTGCAGCGTGGACCGATCGGCACACCGGAGGACCCACTGGCTGACCCGTACGATGATCCAAGCTATGATTTCCAGTTCAAAACACGAAACTACCAGCGGCGGGAAGGTTCGGATAGTAATGGACGTGTGAACGGTCTCTACACGTATATCGATGACGTGGGCGAGAAACACTCTGTACGGTACTCCGCCGGTTCCGGCACTGGCTATGAGGTAGCCAATCCCGTCCCGGATGCACCGAATACGATCGCCTACGAAAGTCCACTCTACAAGACGCACAAACAGGTGCGCGGGAAAATCGCGTTTGAGAACGGCCCAAGTGGTTCCGGCCAGTACAAGTGAGTACAGGCAAGGGAGATTGTGGGGTAAAAGTTTATTGAAGTTGTTTTTTTTTATTCCACTTATGGTTCTCATTTCAGACTGCTCTCTGTAGGGCCTGATCAGAGACGAGCGGAAACAACAGGTCCGGATGGTGTGACGCGCGGTTCCTACTCCTATCTGGACGATAAGGGTGTGCAACGAACGGTGCAGTACATCGCGGGTGCAGGTATTGGCTACAAGGTAGTACAGAGTACGGTTGGCGCAGGAACGCATCGATTGCCGCAACCCAACTTCGGCATAAATCACGTCGAACAGAGTGAAATTGGGGACAATAATAATCCCTCGTACCAGACGGCTCCCTCTGGTCCAGCCAGTGAACGACCCGGTGCGTCTGGTGCTGGTTATGATCACGTGGCACGCCCTTCAGCTGGTGGATATGATGGAGGTGGCTCAAATCGTCCAACTGCTCCTGGTGGATCGTACGATCCTCCGACAGGTCCGTCCGGTGCAGGAAGTAATTACCCGGACGGATCTAAGCCAGGAATACCGGGCTATCCGGAAAGTAGTCGACCGACGGGCCAAGGATACGATGAGGAAGACTTTGACAGTAAGCGTCCAACGACGAGCTCACCAAGCTTACGTCCACCCACAACGGATCGTCCAACAGCTTCAAGCGATTCGAGTGAAGCATCGATTCGAGAGAAATATCCACTTCCGGACGATCCCTCGGACCATGATCTGGGTGGTTATGGAGATGATAGTATCATAGGTTTACTTCCACCAAAGTATGACTATGAAGCGGCCGGTCCAGTTGGTCCTAGTGGGGCCGATCATGATCACGATCAATCACCCCTGTCCGGACCGTTCGATGTGGCCATCTCGAGTGGTCCATCCGGGCCCGCACCGTACCCAAGCTTCGGTGAATCAGCACCCGGCACGAACGCATACAATTCGAACGATTTTTCCGGCTTTCCAGAGGTGACGTACGATCAGAAGAAGCTCGAAGACGATCGCAAGAAGGATTGGCGTGACTTTGCGAAAGATTCCACAATCATTAAAAACGTAGGCGATTGGTACGTGGGGCTCGCACCGGGTGCTTCCGTCCGGGCACACATACAGAACATTGATCTGCTACCGTACGGTGGCCGTGCACCGTCGCCTGGAGACGCATTGCGCCGTGATACACAGGCGCAGGCTAAATCGGGTCACGCGGGCGGTAGAAAACCGTACGATCGGCGGTAAATGAATGGCAAACCGCCATAGATGGAACAGCTTTAGTTATGTAAATAAATTATTGCACATGAGTATTATAGTAATAAAGTCGATCATTCGATCGTATGCGAAAGCGCTTTGAATTAATAGTAATTTTTGAATTGTGTTTTTATATCTTGCGAAAAAATAGACATTTTTATGAAAAATATATGAAACAGATCTTAATTTTAAAAAAATTAATATTTTTTTTTATCGGTTAGAACGGCCTGGCCGTATCAAGACTTATTTCACCACGTGGCAAGATAGTCAGTCCATGCTACGGGGGGACGGTCCGGATGGGATTTGAACCCGGTCCTGCCGTATGGACGGGCGCCGTTTTTCACATGCACCACCGGGCCGCCCTATTTTTAAAAAAAATTAATTATATTAATTTTTAAAGACTAAAAATATAAAAATAATTTACATAAAATTCTCAACCAAGATAAAACATCCAAAAATACGAAAAAAAAAGAAAATTCTATTGCAACATTGTACCAAACATCTGATCTGTGGATCATCACCTTTTAACACCTTCCATCCATCTAATTGCCAATTTGTCTGTTCCCGCCTGACAAATTGAACAAGCAATAATTACCTTCCCGGTTCGGTAACAAAAAAATAACCCGTGTATCAATTAGAGAGTTGCAAAAACGGCTATGTACATATGTAAAACTATTCATCAGTTACATGCTTAACAGCATGTCAGGTTGTTGTGGCAAAAGCGATTGCCGCTGGCCGTACACTTGTTTCACACCGCATTTGAATACAATCGATGCGCAACATGTATCTGTTGGCGAATTGAGCAGCAAACATACAAGCAAAAACGAAAACGAACTAATCGATCAATACGAATACACAACAAAGAATCGTTTTTTGCTGTACAGCGGAGAATTTGAATGTGTGAAGGGAAATATAAAAACGTATGACATTACAGTCATTGTAGTTCCAATGGCTACCAACGGAAGCAAGCGATGAAGATAAGGATATAAAGGCGTCGAAATAACATGTGTTTTCTTTGTACAGAATCATAATTGTTTTTGATACGTTCATCAGTTTTTTTTTCTAGTCTTATTGTAAGTACTTGCTTTCATCTTATGGGAGAATTATTACGCTTTTTTTGATAATAAAAATAAATTTCCATACAACCTTCACATCCAGGAACTCACGTGAGTATAAATTATCGTCACTCAACAAAGCGCAATTAGCTGCTATTACTAAATCAGGGGGATTTGTCGTCAATTATTAAATTATACCCATCACGGTGGCTGGTTCATCCCGAAACGCTACTTCATGTATTGTTTTATCCAATAAAGATCCTGTATTATTACCGCTAAAGAGTCATAATCAACTGTTCGGATGCTGTTGTTGAAAGTAAAATTGGAAGGAAAACAAAAACACAATTCTTCCCAATGCCATCCATCAATCTTCGTCCCCGAAGGCTTCATTTTGTTACAAACTACCATTGCTGAATCAATCGATTGATGTACAAAGGGATTATTAGATTACACTGTGCACCTTAACCTTCCCCCCGTTTCGTTCGATTTTAACGAAGATGATCCACAAAGATTAATCGAGTAAACTATCCCTCAAGGCAGTATAGTCCCGGGCTCTTGCAGTAGGGCCAATTATTGTGCTAATAGTCCACGTTGCATACCGAAGAATTATAGACTGCCCTCGGAAACGATCGCGAACGTGCGATCGTTCACTTGGGCTGTGTGAGGAATCATCGCCAGTGACGTTACTGCGTGTATTAGACGGAACCGGCTTTAAAGAATGTTAGAAATGGTTAATTACCTAAGATGTATGACAAATGCTTCAAGGGATGTTTTATTTTGCTGTAGAGAATCACACGCACACACACACATGATGATCACACCCGCACATCTTGTGGGGGGTGGTTGAATGATCTGCCCTATATCACAATATCGACCATCGGGTAAGGTTTGACACGATTATGACTAGACGATGCAACTCAATCATACCGGTTTCTCAAGTATTAAGTCATCTGATTGGAGATGGTTTAGTGAGGACACATACACACACACACGTTCTAACGCACATCCGTATCGATAGGGTGCGTTACTGTAAACTTGCTTATAAAAACACCCAACGGAATGATCGTAACCGACAGTGTTTACAGGTACGGTGAACAAAGCGTGCTAGGGCTCAGTGTTCTTATCACCATGGCGTACGTTCATCCAACTCTTGCCTGGATGGTGCTTTTGTTGGTGGGAGTGATAACGGAGCAAGGATATGGTTGGAATCTTCCAAACACTTATTACCAAGGAGCGGATAGTGGTGGTTACTTCGGAGGACGTGCCGCAGGTGCTGTGAACAATCAAGGTCTTGGAGGTGCTGGATCGTGGAGTTCAGGAGGAGTTGGTAGTAGTGGTGGTGGAGGTTTCCAAGGTCAAACCGGTGGAGGTAGTACAGTTGCTAGTAAATATCGTACAGTGTGAATCCATTTGGAATTAAATGCGATCATTTATTTAAGGCGCTTCAGGTGGAATAGATCGTAGTGTGGGATTTGGTGCTAACCAGTGGACAGGTGGTGATGGAAGTAGAGCTCCAGCAGGTGTAGCAGGAGGAGTATCAACTGTTGGCGATGGCTTTGGAGCAGATGGAACAGGTTTTCAGCAGGCGGGAGGTGTCAGTTCTGGAGCTGCCTTAGCGACAGGTAATGTGAACTATTAAAGATAACCTTCAAGTGAATCACTATATGGTCATTATTATCCTTTTTTATAAGGTTCTGGAGGTAATTCTGGTTTTAATAACCAAGCAGGTTTGGGCAACTTTGGAACTTCAAAAGATGGAGTTGCTCAATTTACTCCTCACCATGCCAATGGACCAGTTCCTGACACTAATGGTAAGTGTTGTATGTCTACTAAGCAATTGCCTCTTTAAAAACCTCCTGAAATTTAGCTTTTGTAGGATCTTTCGGATCATCCGGACCAGGATTTGGAGCTGGTGGACATTATCACGGTAGCCGACCGACTACCTCAACCTACGGTACCCCATCCGCTCAACCATGGCACTATGGAGCTCCAACCAATTACGGTGCTTACGGTGCAGCAAGATGGCCCTGGCACGGTAATGGGTACGTTTATCGAGTTCCAGTCGCTCACATCAATCCGGACGGAAGTTANAAATCCCGCCCATGAGCGAGCCGTTTCATTATGACGGTTGCCCTTGACTTGTATCTTCGGTGCGGGAAGGCAAGTCCATAAAACAGACAACGTTGTAACCGGTGGACAACGGTTTGACGCTTCTTCTTGTAGGTGCATCGATGTATCATGAGTTCGAGCAGATTGTTGCTTGGTAATGTATCATGTAGTTATGAACCGTTGGTGTCTAGAACGATGGACAGACTAATGGAAAATTATGCATGTGGTAGAGTGTTTCATATTATGAAGGGGATTGGAGTAAATGAATTATTTACCTTAGAAACATAGTAATATTTTATGAATCCTTAAATCATGGTATTCTAATTGGAAAATATTTTTCACTATCAAACAAAAATCACAGGCTGAATCTTCAATTGAAAGAATAATACAAATCAAAATGCACCAAATCTTCTAATAAAACTTTCTTTTGCAAAAAATGATCTTTAAAGGTAAAAAATTGTGAAATTGTTGTTCGTAATTTTTAACTAAATTTTAAATTGCTAATATTGTAGTAAACAGCGATTTTTATGTTAGGGATCGTGTAATTACGTTACATCAAACGTTCGTGGTAATAAAATTAAATGCTTGAATGCTTTTAAAATTATGTTAAAAAAAACATGCCATAATTTTAAATTATATAAAATTCTCTTCAACATTTGTTTATCTATATCTTCAAATTTTCGTTAAAGGAATTTATGTGTTTAGTATTTTAAAAATTTCACGCAAGTTGATCGTTGCTTAAAACCGGGACTTAATAACATTGCTAAACGTATCTCCACGCAGTTTTGAGGAAGATTAAATATAGCTGATTATTCAAAGAAAAATAAAAGCCTCTAGAAAGGTAAAAGTTCCTGAAAATAGGAAAGATTACACATTTATCTTGAAACATTCTAGATCAATATGAAGAATATATTTAGAATTTAAACTTTAAAACCCTGTAATGAAACGAATGCTTATTTAACTTGAACATTGTTGCTCTATAGTTGAATGATGATTTCGAGCGAGTTATTATTATATTTGTAATATGCTACATAAGGGGATAATTAAGAATGGGCCCTTTTAAACAAGGAATGACATTTTTAAATATAATTTCTGCTTTAGTGTATTCCGTTTTTAGAATATATTATAATCAACCAGTATAACTCAACTAACAATTAATTAAATTATATTTTATATTTTTGCTAGTAAATATTAATTCCAATGTAAAGAATCAAACAATTAGATGTTGGAAGCTTGGAAAAAAATAAACAAAGACACCTTTGTGCTTTTGTATACAGTTCTATAAAATAAGCTTATTATTAGAAAAATAAAAACATGAATAATTCTATTCCAAAGATTTACGTTTGATCGTCAACATTTACTTCATAGACATATGAAGCTGCTTCCTCCAAGCAAATCATCATTCCTTCAAACGACTCCCCCAATGGAAGGTGACTGCCTGCGCATAAAGATAAACATTTTATGAATGAAAACACAAACACACTAACTACATACCTTACCTCGTTACAAACTTCACTCGCACCGCTCATTCTACGTTCAAGCAAAACGCATTCATGCAAAAATCATGACCTGTACACATTCCGTCCCCATGTGGGTTTCCTCGTCTATCCTACCTTCAGTCGATCAAATGCTCGAAGAAGGCGAAAAATAAAGATCGATATCGAGCAGCCACCATCCGCCGGCTGCTGCTCAACATCCACAAACCGCCCCCAAACGCTAGGGTGAGCTTAGATTTGGGCTGGGAATGTTTGAAAGATTTGCCACCGGGTCGCCAGCCCATTGTGTTTGGGGCACAAGCGTAGAGTCGGTTGGGTCTGGAATGGTGACCGCCTTGTACCAAGGCACTGGCACACAAAACGCGTCATAGAACCATCTAATCAACACGCATGCGCATGCGTGTTTAACGCCAATGGCTTTAACGCCTTTAACCAGTTGGTAGGGATAACCGACTGACTTTGTTCCTTAATCTAAAATCTTGCCCCAAAGAATCTGAAACCATAACTGGGGTTGAAGGAAGGTACAGAGGGGAAGATTTGAAACAGGTAGCGGGCACGTGGTTGATTCGTTTGGTTGTGGCCACCGCGGCACCATCGGATCTCGCTAGATCGGAAAACAAACACACAGGCGCCTCATCCTCATCTGGGGTGGGTGGCATCTCATTCGGGGTGGTTTGCTTCATTATTGTTTCACCCAGGTGCCCAGGTGCCTTTAGTGTTTAATTTTTCTTCCATCTTTTTTTACTTTGTTTTTGGGGCGGAAAAGCACCATTAGCGCTAGCTATGGGTGGGTGGATGGACCTACAGGGGAGGTCAAAGTGTATATAAAGAGGTGTGATTTTTCGCCGCACCGAACAGTTGATCGGCTGAGCTGGGTTTGGCACAGTGCCTTTGAACGGTGGGTCCGCATCCCTGGGTGGAAAATTCGATGCAGTAAGAAGGAAGACAAAAAGCAAGAATCGTCAACCAGGATTAAGTGTTAAAATGTATGCACTACACGAATGGGTGTTACATTATTGTGAAACATGCTGGCAATAAGTCTGTGCAATTGGAATATAAAATAAGGAAAGAAGTGATTAAATATAAATTTTTAAGAAAAAGTTACAAAAAAACGTTAAATAACAACAAAACGAAAGTGAAAACAAAATATAAAAGTGTGATAAGCATAAAACAAAACTAAAAAAAATGAAGTTGATCGTGTTTGTCAGTGTGGTGCTAATTCATCTGCTACCGGTGCAATCCGATCAGACCGATTTTAATCACATCAATTCGGATGGCTCGTTTGCGTTCGGGTAGTGTACAGGATCCTTTTACAAATGCTTCGAGTGTTTACTCTACGACGTTACTGAACCTGTGTCTATTTGTTTTTATTTTCCCAATCTTGCGCTTACGCTGCTGCGTGTCCGAAGTCTGAAAAACTCCGACACACCCGGTGCCCACTATCATACGGCAAGCGGCAACCCGAAGACGATCGTACGGGGACGCTACGGAAGCCGCCAACCCGACACGGGGCGCGTCGAGGAAACGATCTACACCGCTGGACCGCGCGGGTAAGTGACAATGCCCAGCCCAAAAACAAAACAAAACAAAACAAAAAACAAGTGAAAGGTGTCTCAATGATGAACTTGAATTTTTATGAGACGTACTGCGGGCGAAGTGAGATACACTAATTTAGCATTTATCACACCGTTAAGAAAAGGCATAATTATTTCGAGGTCGCGTAGCACGATTGTGTGTGGGAGAGAACTGGCGCTGGATCTCTACACCCCCGGGTGGGAATGCTCCAATGGATGATCCGGACAGTGCGAGTTAACCTTCATTTAGGATGAGGTTTTAACCGTGATGGGGTCAATTGTGTTTTAGGGTCCATTTTTTTGGGTGGTTGGTATGATTGTTTTACCCATTCTTAATAGCCCGAAACCGATAGTTAGCATTGTTAGTTGAAGGAAGAATAATCCGTTTAAATTCGACAGAATGGAACAATCTTCATAGCATGTGTTTAGCTTAATTGTTCAACCGTTTTGAAAATGGTTTAAAGAATTAAAAGTATAATAATATTATCGCCAATTCCCCCAATTCTGAATCGGGTATGATGATTTTGGTAAACATTTCGTTCAAATGTTTTCGTTCAAAAAGACTTCAATTAATGAAAGACTACAACACAGGTGAAAGCGACGAACCTCGTTTGTAATTTCAGATGTGTTTTTTGCCAGACAATTTTTTACAGGAAAAATTTCTTATTTCATTTTAGAAGGTTTATCTTTGTTATTACCTTCAATGTTATTCCATAACGCTTAAAAAAAAATCAGTACACATCGTTCATAACTAATTTGTTTTAACTATTTTTTAATATTTTATGTACGACGATCAGTACACATTCGATCGTCGATTCAAACATCATACAACATCATTGTATGATGTTTTGCTATATTATAAGACTCAAATATTCAAAAGATTTCAAAAAGAAAGAAAAGCGCTAAAGTATTGCGTAGTAATACACCATACACGATCTGGCCTATCATAAGGTTGACATTTTTGTGTATATGGACAGTACAGAATTTTTCAACGAGCTTTGGTCATCTGCTATCATTTCAATATTTTTTTTAGTTTAATAAAGCCTCACGAGTCTATTTTTCCACAATATAACACAGCTTCTGGGTAAATATAGTTCGTTATTGAAGTGAACACATATGGTTGTCGTTGTTCTTCCACACATATGATGTTGAAATTAGTCCCGTCCATCCTTATCTTCCTCATGAGGAGTTGTTTTAAATTTTAGTTTAAGTAAATGCAATACTCTGTTACATATTGCATACCGATTTGCTCATTTAAGAAATCCTATGAATCAATCTGCGCTGAAAACAATCATTCTGTAACGAAAGACTTAAAGCGACGAACTCCTTATTATTTCAATTTCATAGTTTTCTGATAGTAAGCATAGTTTATCAAAAGGTCGAACTTCAGTGAATAAAAAAGGAGTATTTTCCTTCTTTAAAATCCTGTTTTTTTCATAGCTTTCGTGCCCGCGGACCAAAAATTCATCGCAAACAGAGCTTATCCCAAGTGCAGCGTGGACCGATCGGCACACCGGAGGACCCACTGGCTGACCCGTACGATGATCCAAGCTATGATTTCCAGTTCAAAACACGAAACTACCAGCGGCGGGAAGGTTCGGATAGTAATGGACGTGTGAACGGTCTCTACACGTATATCGATGACGTGGGTGAGAAACACTCGGTACGGTACTCCGCCGGTTCCGGCACTGGCTATGAGGTAGCCAATCCCGTCCCGGATGCCCCGAATACGATCGCCTACGAAAGTCCACTCTACAAGACGCACAAACAGGTGCGCGGGAAAATCGCGTTTGAGAACGGCCCAAGTGGTTCCGGCCAGTACAAGTGAGTACAGGCAAGGGAGATTGTGGGGTAAAAGTTTATTGAAGTTGTTTTTTTTTATTCCACTTATGGTTCTCATTTCAGACTGCTCTCTGTAGGGCCTGATCAGAGACGAGCGGAAACAACAGGTCCGGATGGTGTGACGCGCGGTTCCTACTCCTATCTGGACGATAAGGGTGTGCAACGAACGGTGCAGTACATCGCCGGTGCCGGTATTGGCTACAAGGTAGTACAGAGTACGGTTGGCGCTGGAACGCATCGATTACCGCAGCCCAACTTTGGCATAAATCACGTCGAACAGAGTGAAATTGGGGACAATAATAATCCCTCGTACCAGACGGCTCCCTCTGGTCCAGCCAGTGAACGACCCGGTGCGTCTGGTGCTGGTTATGATCACGTGGCACGTCCTTCAGCTGGTGGATACGATGGAGGTGGCTCAAATCGTCCAACTGCTCCTGGTGGATCGTACGATCCTCCGACAGGTCCGTCCGGTGGGGGCAGTAATTACCCGGACGGATCTAAGCCAGGAATACCGGGCTATCCGGAAAGTAGTCGACCGACGGGCCAAGGATACGATGAGGAAGACTTTGACAGTAAGCGTCCAACGACGAGCTCACCAAGCTTACGTCCACCCACAACGGATCGTCCAACAGCTTCAAGCGATTCGAGTGAAGCATCCCGGGAGAAATATCCACTTCCGGACGATCCCTCGGACCATGATCTGGGTGGTTATGGAGATGATAGTATCATAGGTTTACTTCCACCAAAGTATGACTATGAAGCGGCCGGTCCAGTTGGTCCTAGTGGGGCCGATCATGATCACGATCAATCACCCCTGTCCGGACCGTTCGATGTGGCCATCTCGAGTGGTCCATCCGGGCCCGCACCGTACCCAAGCTTCGGTGAATCAGCACCCGGCACGAACGCATACAATTCGAACGATTTTTCCGGCTTTCCAGAGGTGACGTACGATCAGAAGAAGCTCGAAGACGATCGCAAGAAGGATTGGCGTGACTTTGCGAAAGATTCCACAATCATTAAAAACGTAGGCGATTGGTACGTGGGGCTCGCACCGGGTGCTTCCGTCCGGGCACACATACAGAACATTGATCTGCTACCGTACGGTGGCCGTGCACCGTCGCCTGGAGACGCATTGCGGCGCGATACACAGGCGCAAGCTAAATCGGGTCACACGGGCGGTAGAAAAGCGTACGATCGACGGTAAATGAATGGCGGTTTTGCCGATAGGATGGAAAAGCTTTAGTTATGTAAATAAATTATTGCACATGAGTATTATAGTAATAAAGTCGATCATTCGATCGTATGCGAAAGCGCTTTGAATTAATAGTAATTTTTGAATTGTGTTTTTATATCTTGGGAAAAAATCAAAATATACATATATTGAGATTATAAATATATAATGGTTCTTAATTTTAAAAAATTAAATTAAATTTATTTTTAAAGACAAATAATATAAAACTAATTGGCATAAAATTCTCAACCAAGATAAAGCATTCAAAAGTACAATAAAAAAAGAAAAAATTCTTTTACAACATTGTAGCAAACATCTGATCTGTGGATCATCATCTTTTAACACCTTCCATCCATCCAATTGCCAATTTGTCTGTTCCCGCCTGACAAATTGAACAAGCATTAATTACCTTCCCGGTTCGGTAACAAAAAAATAACCCGTGTATCAATTAGAGAGTTGCAAAAACGGCTATGTACATATGTAAAACTATTCATCAGTTACATGCTTAACAGCATGTCAGGTTGTTGTGGCAAAAGCGATTGCCGCTGGCCGTACACTTGTTTCACACCGCATTTGAATACAATCGATGCCCAGCATGTATCTGTTGGCGAATTGAGCAGCAAACATACAAGCAAAAACGAAAACGAACTAATCGATCAATACGAATACACAACAAAGAATCGTTTTTTGCTGTACTGCGGAGAATTTGAATGTGTGGAGGGAAATATAAAAACGTACGACATTACAATCATTGTGGTTCCAATGGCTGCCAACGGAAGCAAGCGAAGAAGATAAGGATTGAAAGGCGTCGAAATAACATGTGTTTTCTTTGTACAGAATCATAATTGTTTTTGATACGTTCATCAGTTTTTTTTCTAGTCTTATTGTAAGTACTTGCTTTCATCTTATGGGAGAATTATTACGCTTTTTTTGATAATAAAAATAAATTTCCATACAACCTTCACATCCAGGAACTCACGTGAGTATAAATTATCGTCACTCAACAAAGTGCAATTAGCTGCTATTACTAAATCAGGGGGATTTGTTGTCAATTATTAAATTATACCCATCACGGTGGCTGGTTCATCCCGAAACGCTACTTCATGTATTGTTTTATCCAATAAAGATCCTGTATTATTACCGCTAAAGAGTCATAATCAACTGTTCGGATGCTGTTGTTGAAAGTAAAATTGGAAGGAAAACAAAAACACAATTCTTCCCAATGCCATCCATCAATCTTCGTCCCCGAAGGCTTCATTTTGTTACAAACTACCATTGCTGAATCAATCGATTGATGTACAAAGGGATTATTAGATTACGCTGTGCACCTTAACCTTCCCCCCGTTTCGTTCGATTTTAACGAAGATGATCCACAAAGATTAATCGAGTAAACTATCCCTCAAGGCAGTATAGTCCCGGGCTCTTGTAGTAGGGCCAATTATTGTGCTAATAGTGCACGTTGCATACCGAAGAATTATAGACTGCCCTCGGAAACGATCGCGAACGTGCGATCGTTCACTTGGGCTGTGTGAGAAATCATCGCCAGTGACGTTACTGCGTGTATTAGACGGAACCGGCTTTAAAGAATGTTAGAAATGGTTAATTACCTAAGATGTATGACAAATGCTTCAAGTGATGTTTTATTTTGCTGTAGAGAATCACACGCACACACACACATGATGATCACTGGTTGAATGATCTGCCCTATATCACAATATCGACTATCGGCTAAGGTTTGACACGATTATGACTAGACGATGCAACTCAATCATACCGGTTTCTCAAGTATTAAGTCATCTGATTGGAGATGGTTTAGTGAGGACACATACACACACACACGTTCTAACGCACATCCGTATCGATAGGGTGCGTTACTGTAAACTTGCTTATAAAAACACCCAACGGAATGATCGTAACCGACAGTGTTTACAGGTACAGTGAACAAAGCGTGCTAGGGCTCAGTGTTCTTATCACCATGGCGTACGTTCATCCAACTCTTGCCTGGATGGTGCTTTTGTTGGTGGGAGTGATAACAGAGCAAGGATATGGTTGGAATCTTCCAAACACTTATTACCAAGGAGCGGATAGTGGTGGTTACTTCGGAGGACGTGCCGCAGGTGCTGTGAACAATCAAGGTCTTGGAGGTGCTGGATCGTGGAGTTCAGGAGGAGTTGGTAGTAGTGGTGGTCTAGGTTTCCAAGGTCAAACCGGTGGAGGTAGTACAGTTGCTAGTAAATATCGTACAGTGTGAATCCATTTGGAATTAAATACGATCCTTTATTTAAGGCGCTTCAGGTGGAATAGATCGTAGTGTGGGATTTGGTGCTAACCAGTGGACAGGTGGTGATGGAAGTAGAGCTCCAGCAGGTGTTGCAGGAGGAGTATCAACTGTTGGCGATGGCTTTGGAGCAGATGGAACAGGTTTTCAGCAGGCGGGAGGTGTCAGTTCTGGAGCTGCCTTAGCGACAGGTAATGTGAACTATTAAAGATAACCTTTAAGTGAATCACTATATGGTCATTATTATCCTTTTTTATAAGGTTCTGGAGGTAATGCTGGTTTTAATAACCAAGCGGGTTTGGGCAACTTTGGAACTTCAAAAGATGGAGTTGCTCAATTTACTCCTCACCATGCCAATGGACCAGTTCCTGACACTAATGGTAAGTGTTGTGTGTCTACTAAGCAATTGCCTCTTTAAAAACCTCCAGAAATTTAGCTTTTGTAGGATCTTTCGGACCATCCGGATCAGGATTTGGAGCTGGTGGACATTATCACGGTAGCCGACCGACTACCTCAACCTACGGTACCCCATCCGCTCAACCATGGCACTATGGAGCTCCAACCAATTACGGTGCTTACGGTGCAGCAAGATGGCCCTGGCACGGTAATGGGTACGTTTATCGAGTTCCAGTCGCTCACATCAATCCGGACGGAAGTTACAGTTTTTCCTATTACACACCGCACACATCCCGGGAAGAAACTGGACACAGCAATGGACATGTCGAGGGCACGTACGGTTTCCAGAACGATGGTGCAAAGCACAATTTTTCATTCAATGCTGGCCCGGATGTAGATTTGCGCTCAGGTCTTGGTGATTCCCGAGCCGTTGTTCTTAACCCGGAAGAGTACGGACCACAGTCAGTTCATTCACGGGCGCGTTTACCGGTAGTGCCACAAACAACCTTCCAGCCAGGTGTGGATGAACAGACGACAACAGATACTGAAGGAAGAACGCAAGTTCCGAACAGTTGGTCCAGTCGTAGTGGTGTTGATGTAGGTGCAAATGATCAAAATTCTCTTTCCGTTGTTGGATTACCGAAAGCATCGACAGAAGCAACTGTTACTACTACCGATCGCAATCAGATAGTGCGAGGATCAACAGACTCAGTTGGTGTAAACGAGCTGGAAGGACGAGTATCTCAACCGGATGGAACGGTAACAGCTGTTCCTCCACTAGCGGGATCAGTAGAACAGGTCGTGACGCGTCCCGAGAATGAAGTACCCTCCTTCAGTAACGAAATCGGACAAAATGATATGCAATACAATGGTGTAGTAGGTGGTGGTTATCAACCGTTTGGAGCAAACA
>CM028127.1:32725362-32763893 GCA_016254315.1 Anopheles parensis
GGAAACCAAGGAGGACAAGGAGTAGGAGGAGCCTATGGAGGACCTGGCAGTGGTTTTGGAGGTAATGGAGTTACTGGAAACCAAGGAGGACAAGGAGTAGGAAGAGCCTTCGATAATTCTGGCTCTGGTTTTGGAGGTACTGGAGTTACTGGAAACCAAAATGGAAATTTTGGAGGAACTGGTACTGCGTTTGGAGGTACTGGAGTTCCTGGAAACCTAGGAGGACAGGGAGTAGGCGGAAACTTTGGAGGAACTGGCACTGGCTTTGGCGTTGAAAGAGGTGCTGGAGCAGGAGGGAACTTTGGAGGATCTACTGCAGGATTTGGAGGTGATGGTAGAGCTCGTGGCTTTGGAAATCAAGGAACACAATTCGGTTCGGGAGCAGGAACTGGGGCAGGAGTTGGAAGTGATGGTAGACCATTGGCATTTGGAAATCAGGGAACACAGTTGGGTGGTGCAGCAGCAACTTCTTTCGCAGGATT
Source organism: Anopheles parensis (assembly GCA_016254315.1). NCBI lineage: Eukaryota > Metazoa > Arthropoda > Insecta > Diptera > Culicidae > Anopheles > Anopheles parensis. Next base: position 32,725,845 of record CM028127.1, read on the forward strand.
TAACACAGGTTTCGGAGGTGATGGACGTTCGCTGGCTTCTGGCAATCAAGGTGCAAGAGGAACCTTTGGAGGTTCCGATGGAAGATCGTTTGCATTTGGCAACCAAGCAGGCCAAGGATTCCCATCTTCGGGTGCGGGATCGACAGTGGGTTTCACCGGAAATCAGGGAACCACACATAATCCTGTCACTAGAAGCCCAACGGTGAATGCTTTCAACGGACCGTCCACGGGGCAATGGAATGGTTCCAACACAGCCTATGGATCACCTACAACAAGGGGTTCTGTATCATCTACGGAGGACGAAGCGGATGAAAGCACCACCATAAGTGATGACGATTCTGAACAAACTACTACGTTCGGAGGTTATGGAGATATAGCTGGTGCAGGGTTGTTTACTAATGGAAACCGTCGTTTAGTACAGTGAAGAGGTACAAACATGTATTTAACGAATGTTGTGAAATAAAATATAATTCTTGAATTCATAATCTTCCATTGGTTACTTGAACAGTCTTTACTCAAGAAACACGTCTGATTAAATCAAGCACAACGCTAGAGAAGGCTGGAAGTGTTAAGCTAACCGTGCCATCTGCACTTACAAGAACACGAGTTCCAGTACATTCCGAACCAACTCGTTCACCGGAAATGATATCACAATACTCGCCCGCAGGAAGGCACGTCTTCCACACACCGTCATAGGTTTGCATACCGGCATTGAAAACCGCAAATCCAACACTTCCACGACAGAACGCAAAGGTTCCACTCGTAAACTGAACATTCGTAAGCGGTGCCGGTGCTACTAAACTCCGAAAGCTAACCATGCGTCGTACCACTGGCCAACGATGCTCACAAATCCATCCATTCTGGCAGGAACCATCATTGGTTGGGTTACCGGGTGATAAGATATTCTCCCGCCCGTCTGCAGGAGGTCCTTGATTGGTGTCGGTAAAGTTGTAGGAACTCATCAGCCGCACAGTACCATAATCAGTAGCCAGAGTGAATGCGATTGCTTGGACGTACTTTGAACCATCCTTGAAGGTAAGTATTGAATCACCACCTGCTCCGTGGCCACGCTGGTTATCGTGGTTATCAACAAACACTAGGGCCGATTCTGAGGGTATTAGACCGATCTGAGTTGCATTATTTTTGGTAAATACCTGCAAAGCGGATGCATCCAGCGTGCCACGGAAAATAAGTCCGATAAAGAGCGAATACTTAAACTCGGTCACTTCCCCAAGAGCGGTGTACTGGGAGCTAAAAGATTAGTAAGCGTCATTAGGAACGATGTTTTTACAATAAAAGCAAACAAAACATTTACGCAGTTACAGCTTCGTTGCCAAGATCGATCACTTCCTGGTAGATGAAAGGGGCGGCATTCATTGGAAAATCAAATGCGACCTTCAGGAAGTTTAAGCGTTTATAGATAGCGCTCAAATCTTCCGGTTGCATGTGTTTGCTTGCGTCCATCCTGAAACCAGCTACTCCGAGATCGATCAGTTGGTTCATAAACGTAACGATACGATCCTGCACATAAGGTTCCGCTTGATTCAAATCTGGTAAACCGTTCAGGGCACAGTCCCGCACATTCGTTGCATTCTGATAGTTCTGGATGATACAATCCGAATGGAAATGGGTTCGGTTATACGGAACAGCTGGATAGTCTCTATTGGCAGGATCACTTGACGATCCTGCAGTACCGTGCAGTGGAACACTACTACCAGGAGCTGCCATATGGTTGACAACTATGTCCACATAGACACGCACACCGGCATTATTGCAACGGCGTACCATAGATGCAAACTGTTGTTCGTTGCCTGATCGCGAGTTGATCTTGTACGAAATGGGCTGATACCTTTCCCACCAGGGACGGTTCGGTATAATCGCGTACTCATTAACTGGTGATACCTGCACCCCACCGTATCCGCCAGGTCCGAGAACTTGCTCACACTCCAGGGCAATATCGTTAAATGTCCATTCGAACAGATGTACTATGACGTGGTGTCCGGGATAATACTGAGGATCGTTATGATTTACGGGTGAGCTGGAATCCTCCCGAGCCAAAATGTTCGGGATACTGGACAACCTAGATATAGCTCCGGGTATAATGTTGGCAAGCGAACTGCGACTCTGTGTGGGAGTTTCATCAATTTCCGACGAGAAGTTCACTTCCGCATTCGATGCCAGTTTGAAACCACTCTGCACAGGATTAGCATTCAATGCACTTGCAACGTTAGGAAATAGTGAAGCTCGTTGTCCGGTTGTTGGAATAAACCTAGCAAATTGGTCAAGAACCGCGGATGGGTTGAAGATAGTCCGTGAAGCGTTTGTAGCAATACTTTGGAAATCGTTGGCTGCATTTTGAATGCGACTAACACCATCGGGAATAGCGTTGCTAAACGAACGTAAAATGTTGGTAAATTCCGATACTCCCGGAATTTGAATATTCGATGGTGCTGAAGGCGATATAGATGGTATTTGAAAGGGAAGTGCATTTGTTTGACTAGGCAGGAAACTAGCAAACGGATTAGTAAACCGTTCGATTAAGCTCGATACCGATGGGGATGACAATCCACTACTGCTGCTCTGCTGGGGAGCTTGAGCTTCGAACGAAATGCGTCTCGATTGTGGATCGATTGATGCACTCAGAAGGCTGCTTGAAAATCCTAAAGCACCGCCATTATCAAAAGATGGTATGATGAATGGACCTAATTGTAGTCCATAAATTGAGTTGAAATTAAAACTCCAATTCACCAAGAGCAATACTATCAAACCGAACGCTGCCATGATTGTAAAAATACTACTAAAAGACGGATACGCGTTTGCACGTGCTTTTATAGGGGAAAAGCACATATTGATATGGCAGTTTCGCCTGAATTATTTGCACAGGTTGCATGTGTTGCTGAAGTAAATGCAAAAAAACTAATGATTGGTGATAATGATATTCTTTGAAAATTTGAATTTTAATCAGAATGTTTGACTCACCAGCGGAGTACACACTGAATAGCAAAGAATTAAAATGTTTGTTCGTGTAAATATTTATGTTAGAATAAATATTAAGCATTGTATCACAATGAAAAAAGGAAACAATCCTATTCTATGCTTTGGCATAATTCCAACAAAATTAATAGTTCCTTCACTAGTTGCTATTGGAAAATTATCATTTTGCACCTCCAACACTTTTCAATCAATCCCCTCATTACCACAGTACATGTTTAGCTGCAGCTGAAAACCACAGTTGAAGCGAGCATGCAGGGCGGTAAAGGAATTTGACAGTTGTCAACACAATACCGCCTCATGTGTTTGTTTACAGTTTTTTTTTCATTCATTTTCCATAATCACGAAGACTGTTTCCCTTTGCCTAGGGCTGCTGCTGTGTTGCATTTTAAACCAGCTGAAATATTCGTAATAAGAACTCTGTTAAACTACATCAAACTTACCTAAACAATGGTGCGAAAATTAAAATTCCATGAGCAAAAGTTGCTCAAAAAGGTGGACTTCTTCAACTGGAAGGAAACGAACAGCTTGCAGGAATCCAAGGTGATGCGCAAGTACCATCTGCAGAAGCGCGAGGATTACACCGCTTACAACAAGGTGGCCCGAAGCGTTCGTGAGCTAGCAAAAAAGATTGCTGACATCGATGCGAAGCATCCGTTCCGGACGGAAATGAGTGCGTTGCTGCTGGAGAAACTGTACGTAATGGGTGTGATACCGACAAAATGGGATCTGGAGAATGCAAACAACATTAGCGCATCATCGTTCTGCCGCCGCCGTCTTCCACTCGTCCTGGTTCGGAACAAAATGTCGGAAAACGTATCGCATGCAACAAAAATGATCGAACACGGGCATGTGCGGGTCGGTGTAGAGGTGGTAAAGGATCCGGCCTTTCTGGTGCCGCGCACGCTGGAAGATTTCGTCACATGGGTGGACGGTTCCGCCATCCAGAAACATCTGATGGAGTATAACGATATGAGAGATGATTTTGAGTTGTAAATATAGTTCGATTTGTTTTTGTAAGTAGCCAACGCCTTCGTTCGTCCCATTCGTTTATCCGAATTCTTTCGTTACGCACAGAAAAAAAGACAACATTTCTCTAATTTTGTTATTTATGTACGATTTTGCGATTAGTTTTTACCACAAAGAATATTTTCGTCACGTGTCAGTATTTAAATAAAATCGCAAACGATGAAAGTTTCATTCCTTCCATTAATGTTACACTAAATTAGTAAACTAATTCAAACAAACGAACGCGAATGTTTAACTCCGTGCTACAGGCGTAAAATAACGTTTAGTACCGGTGACGCTCTTTGTGGTATCTGTGGTATGATAGGCGTCACAACAGCTGTAGATCCGCCATTCAAAAAATACGATTCTGAAGTTTACGGAAGAATTCGTCGAGTAATGGATCATACCCAACTGCACCGACGATCATTCGTGAGCTGCGGAAACGATAGAGCAATGGTGACACTTGAATTAAATCTGCAGTTGAACAATTAATGCGCTCAATCGCAACATTCTAGCCGTGTGTAAAATTTCCCCTCTTAAGGTACACTCATACTGTTGCACTAACATAACACGCACCCTGTGCATTTTCTTATCGTAATAAGTCTGCCTAGTAAATCTGCTACCGATTTGGCCTCGTTTTGCAGATAGTTGCTCATCTTATGCCTGAAGGTATGTACCATTCATCTAACCTACGACCGATTTCGATTCTTTGCCGGCCTCACCGTTAGCGGACACATCTGCACCACCGTTTGCAGCCGTCCCTTTCTTACCCGGACCGCTCTGTGGTTTGTTGGAAACACTGTCCTCCTCGTCCTCGACACCGTCACCGGCCGCATCAGTTCGCTGTTCCAGTCCATTCTTTTCCGTGTGCCGGAACTTGTCGTAACGCTCCAGGTTCGTTTTGTCGTCATCTTCCTCCTCGACGTCATCCTGCACGTCGCGCAACAGATCGCCCAAATCATCATTGTCCACAACCTGCCACATCAGTTTGTCGACCTGTTCATCGGTCAGCGTACCGGGACCGTCGGCACTACTGATTACGGTTAGGTTATTGCTTCCATCCAGCGATATATTTGCCTCGCATGAATCAACACTTGCCGCATCGTTCAATGTTGTATTCGTGTTGCTGCTGTTTGAGACGTTCGATTTAGTTGTGTTAGTTGCTGTAGAATCGCTTCCTGTGGCATTGTCGTGCTTCTTCTCCGGCTTGCTATCGCTTTCGGATTTTATCGACTCGGTCGGATTGTTACTGGCCGTACTGAGGCTGTCAGTAGACGGCTTCGATTCGCTGGTACCAGTCGAATCGTTAACTTTCTTTTCATCGCCTGTAGAAATAAAATATCGTTAATGCCACAACACCGATCAATACGTTTATCAAACGTCGTCGTGTTACGCCTTACCCTTCGTTCCTGTCGCTGCCTCCTTGTCACCCTTCAGCTTCTTCTTGTGGATCCGTTCCGCCTGTTCGCGCAGCTTCTTATCCTTCCGGAAGCGAATGTACAGCTTCAAGTGAGATCTCTTCTTGCAGTGTTCACGCAGTACCCGATCCTGGTTTTCTGCACGCCGTGGCAAATACATATTGCACAGCTCACAGTATTGCACCTGTACCTTCTTCACGTGCTCCTCACCGATGATCATTTGGTTTTCATCGTTCTCATCCTCCTCATCGTCGTCCTCATCATCATCATCCTCCGTTCCTGCGCGACCTCCACCACCCTCACCGAAGCCACGCTTTCTTGCGGGTGTCGTTTCTGTGCCAGCACCCGGGTCACAGATTTCATCCACCTTGCCAACCTCATCGACGATGGTCAAACTGTCCAGATCGATATCGCCCGTATCGGGTGGATTCTCTTCGCCCGACTCTTCTCCCTTCGTAGACGAAGCGTAACGCTCGACGCGTGCCTTAATTTTCAAATGATCCAACGACGCACGATGCGTTTCGAAAGCCATCGGACTTTTGAAGCCGAGGTTACATATGTTGCAGTACGGCATAAGGAATTTCTTCATCATTTTGTGCCCTTCCGACTGCTGATGAATGGCGCGCTGCTGTCGATAATTCAGCCGGCACAACATACAGAACCCAGGACGCTTGCTCTCTTCACCACCCGTTCCGTCATCGGATTTTTCATCCTCATCCTTTTGAGCATTACGCTGCGCGGCACGCATTTCCAGCAGTCGCTCCCGACACTTTACCGCCAACGTGCGCATTTTCATTTTGTGAGAACGCGTATAAAGATGCGTTTGGTACTCCTACGAACACAAATAAAAGATGCAAAACATGGATTGAAAGTGAAAATGACTATTTACACGAAAACAACTATTTTCCCGGTTTGCTTACCTTAAAAGTTACACATTTTATCTTGCAGTGCACACACGTGAGCTTGATGAAGTTCGACGATCGGTACTTGGTGTTGATCTTGGTCGATCGCTTATTTTCCGATCCCTCGTCCGAGGCCTTGCGATCTCCCTCTGCGCTATCCTTAGTGTCTTCCTTCTTTATTGTTTTCTTAACCGAAGTTTGTTGTTTTGCTCCATCCTTTTCCTTTAATTCGCCTTCTTCACCAGCGGTGGTACCTGAGCACGTAGTTAAGCGAAAATATTAACATAATTTATAACAGAAAACTGACAGGGGTCTATAAATATGAAACCGTTGGTCATTCCTAGGTGCGGCTAAACATTCAGTGAAAAACAGTACCCGTCAGAAGTACGAAAACGCCAAAGAATGAATCAATAATTGATTTCAAATCTTTTAGAAAAAATCGTTAGCATTTTCATAAGCACTTTCGCATAACAAAATCTAACTTGTCGCGAAACTTTTTCACTATTTGGCCTATATTGTTACAACCTCCAAGAGAACGATCGACGCGATCACTTTGCTCTTGATCTTCATGTTTAGATTTGGGAAAAAATTGAGATCCTCGTGGCAAAATGGTGTAACTCACATTGACATTACATTGAAGTTTAAATGTGAAACCATTCTTGCACAATAAATGTTTAAAATGGAAAGAAACAGCGTTTTCATATTCGTTAATCTAGCATTCAACCCCAAAGCAGTTATACGTACTGGTTTTGTTTGCCTCATCTTCATCCTGATCCTCTTCATTGCGTGCGGACGATTTGGACTTGGTATCCCCAGCATCGTCCTCATCATCCCATAGTTCACTCTTCTCCTCCTTAATGTCCACTTCTTCCTCATCGTCTTCCTCTGCAACGTTGGCATCAGATTTCTTAGCCTTTTTTGATCGCGAAGGTGCCGCGCCGACATTACCACCATTGTCTTCATCGTCGTCATCATCATTCTCGGACGGTGACTCATCGTATCCGTCTTTGGCCGCCTGAAGCGCACGCTTGTAGAGAATTCTGTTTTGGTGTGAAATATAGACCGTATTAATTATTCATTGAAGTCACGGTAGATAACGTCAATACGTACTTCTTCGATATCTTCATGTCTAACGTTCGTTTGGACATCACGTCGCCGCCGCCCATAATCCGGTTTCGCATATCACCCCGACCCCTGATCGATGGGTAGCGCCGGTTGTGCATCGTCATCGGGCGCATATCCGTACGCCGGTGGTGCCCACCCATGATGCGTGACGTCAGCATGCCCCGCCGGCCATCGGAGCGGTAGTGCGAAATTCGCCCTCGCATCATACCACCACCCCGGCGATGCATTCCGCCACTGCCCATGAGTGAGCTACCACCAATGTGCGACCGATGGCCACCTCCCATCGGTGGACGCATCATCGAACGGCCGCCACTGCTGCTGCTATGGTTGCTCCGCATCGCCACCGAACGTGGCGGACCCATGCTGGTAGAGCTGTTGTCCCGTGACCTGTAAGAACTGCCGGAATCACCACCGGCTCCGCCACCGCTACCACCGCCTCCACCACCATGGCTACGGCTGGCACTGCTGCTGCTGCGATGATGATCGAACTTGCTGCGGCTCGAACTGTCGGCGGTGCCGGACGACGACGAATGGTGCTCATTGCTACCGCGCTTGTCGTACGACGAGCTGGAACTGCCTCCCTCGTGGTACCGGCTAGACGATCCTCCACCACGGCCACCAACAGTACCGCTACCGCTGCTGCCATAATCGCGCCTCGAGCTTCCACCCTGCATTTGGTCAGGCGTCATCAATACATTACCACCGGAATACAGCACCGTGCATGATGACATCCCGCGATCGCGAACCGATCACCGTCCGATGTGAGGTTGTTTTCATTCCACGTGTTCGTGCATTCCATCGCGTGCATTAAACACACACACAAACAGTACATTCATGTGATGGGTAATTTCGTGAATTAGTTGAAGAGATGTTGTACATTAGAATCAGTTCATTTCAGATTAAGGGAAGTTGATCTTTGATTTGTTTTTTTTAGGTTTTTGGTTAAAATAGGTCCCCTTTCTTTTGGTTTTTGTTGGGATATTTGGGTTCGTTTGCAATACTGTTACGGACGCAACAATCCGATTCCGTTGCATTCGTGTGGTAAAAGCGATGGAGAGAATTAACTAGCCATGTGGGCTAGGATCGTTTGCAAGTGATCCATTTTTGCTGCGACACGTGAGCCTTTTTTCCGATGTTCCATTTCGCTTTATACTTTTGTAACAAAAAAGCTTTCACCAAACGCACCAAGAGCTAGTCAGTATATTATATATGGCATGTGTACTCTACTTGTGTTGCTTATCGATGTTACATATTCACCAACGACTCACAGCTTATCTCTCTCTCTCTCTCCCACATATTTTCCACGTCCAGTCTCATTTTATGGATGTCCATTGAACAGGGAAATTTAGCACCTTCGCCATCATCACGCTTAACATTCTTTTCTTCCTCCTTTTTTAAACACCTGCAGCACCATCGCGAATAGCTTTTTATACAGCTAGAACAAGTCTCCTGTTTCACTGCCTTCGATAACAATATCGCGGAGCATGCGAAGGTCCTACTAATGAACAACTGTGTGTATATCGTTTTGTCATTGTTCTCGTGTAACCATTTTCCTTACATCCTTCTATATTCGTTGCTTTGAGAAAGGCGCTTTACCACGCTATTATGAAGATTGGGCTGTAATTGTTGTATGAGTTTAAAGTTCACATACTGTACTGATGTAGAAAATGAGCGTCCGGAGCGAAAAAGCTGTAGAGAAGACGCAATAATACACGATACACATCGGATCGGAACACAAGGTACAACGAAAAAATTATGCATGACGAGAACAACTCTCAGGCAGCCAGGTTCGGTGATTTTCTTCTCTGTTGAACAACGCGTACAACCGATCGATGAAGATCGGCTATCATTTGCCATTCACTGTGGCATTCTGTGGCACGCGTTACGCTGATCACTCTCACATGGCTCTTTCTGTTTGCTACATTCCATCATTTTCATGTTGAACCGGAGATAAAGTGGATGGATGCAAGATAAACTTAAGAAGGAACGCCCGACATTCACAGTGCTCCTTTGTGCTGTACTTAAACGTTGCAATTACATTTGTCACAGTTAACCGTAACGACTACGAAGAGAAAGGATGCGTGTTTGCGATTGGTCCCTTCCTGTCAAAGATGGTCGATGCTCCTGCAGCAACAGCGGCAATTATTGTTCTCTGTGTGTAGGTTTAACCTTTGATACTGCTTTACCTCTTTACATCGTTCGCTTTCTTGAATGCGTTTTGCACCAAGAAGCATCCGTTGTTTATAGTAAACAAAACAATCTGTGTTCCACTTTCTCGCTCGCTCCCCATTCTGCTTCCCAATAGAAACGCGCAGCATTATCAAAACCGACCGACAGCCCGGGAACCTACCGCCATTAGGTGCATCATTTCCGGTCTAAACGGTAACACGGTATTATTCGTCCATGAATATGAATATGACACCATCAAAGGGGCGACCTTGCCTGGTTGCATGCCTGCCTTGGTTCATTCGTTTTAGATCAGAACCTCGTTTACTCTGGGAAGGATGCCACAACAGACAAATCCATTCCCCTTTTTTATTGCTTATGTTCAAATGATCATCAGCTGTAGCAGCTTAACCTCGTGTCTCTTCTTCATTGGGAATAACTTTACGGACATGATGTTAAACGCGAAATAAAGAAAAGTATCATCAATTAATATGTGTCCCGAAAGTAAATAGGAATGTAAAAGGTATCGGTAAACAAGCGTTTCTAATACATTACTCAGGGTATAGGGAAAGATAAACAAAATTACGACGAAATAGAGTTTTTTTCCCGCAAATGGAAAACTAGTGCTATGTGTGTCACTAAAACATTACTACGAGTATGGTGTGTTTAACCTTTCCATAGGACGGACCGGAAACTTATGTTGCAGAAGGCCAACAATGCCATTCGAGGCGGACATTGAGCATGAGCACTGATTTGCGGTCGCATTTCGCTTATGCAACGTGATTCTTACACTCGGAACATTTTAGCCAAGTCAATTTGTTGTTGTTATCAAAAAAAAAACCTCTGCCTACAATTACCTGAGTGTTGTGATCGCTGCGAGGACGCTTCCGATCCGGTGAACGACGGTCGCGATTATCCTGACGCGTACAACGAAGGAAGGGAAAACATATTTATTCATTATTGAGCTGTCACGAGATGTCAACCGTTTTGAAAGGTGCGGTGGATTATATTTTTAAACAATATGCCTGATGGCAGGCATCCCACTTACCTCGTACTTGGAAGAGTTCGAACGCTTGTAGTTATCGTTGCGACTTTCGTGCCGAGAATACCTTGAATCTGACTCATACCGGGACGAGTTCCGGGAATCGTATCCGCCACCCCCGCCACCACCACCACCACCCCCACCACTGCTACTGTACCGACTGTTTCGGTTATCGTTCCGGTTGTCATAGCTGCTGCTGTTATGATGATTCGAACCATGGTATCCACTTCCGCCATGGTACGAGCTACGTCCAGCTCCCCGAGAGCCACCACCCCGCGAGTGATAACCACCCCGCACACCACGCAAAACCATTTTCACAACCTCTGGTTTCACTTCCTCGCTATCTTCCTGCTCCCGTAACACTTCTTCAGGAACGGATTAAACGGTACGCTAAAACGTTCATGAAAAGGACAAAAAAGCGTTTTAATTGTGTGTACGTAGAAAATGGTAAGATTTGATTCTGTACAACAAATTGTAAATCAAAGATGTTCACAATTCTAATATGGCGGAACACCGGTGCTATAGACGCCGCCAAGGTGAAGGCAAAGTTGGCACCAAATACCAATTACCTGCTCGATAAACACGCTTCACTTGTGGAATTTCAAGCGCGTTCACTTAGTTCCGACAAATACTACTTATTTCTTGCAGTAAATTGTCTGCAACACGTATTTTTTGTAGGTAAAATCTTGTTAATGTAGAATGAGCACGGAGAAAGATTTTTTCACGTTCACGAATAGGTTTTTTGGCAGGTTAGTTCTTGGGATGCACTTTGACAGCTCAGTGCATGGAGCACATGACAGATGGTTTTCTAACAAATAAAATGCACCAAGGGAAGTTAAAATTTCAATAAATATGTTTATAAAACGATTGTAAATAAGCTCAGGTATGCTTCTTTATGTTTATTTGAATTTGAACGATAATATTACAATATTACGGCGATGATAACGATTAATATGTATGTATATTATTTTAGCCCAATAAATGAAGCTCCCTTGCCCACTATGCACTGGAGCAAAGAGAACGTCAAACACGCTTCCGACTCTCTCGCATTGCTCTCCTTCTCTATTGTCATTCGTAAGCAACGAGCTCGCTCTCCCAGCTGGGGCGATCTGGTTCGCCATCCTGCACTAGCATACGTGCCAACACGGTTGAACCGCGCTCTTTAACGAAAGCTTAACGAATCCGGCTTTTGTGTGTGCGTTAGTAACCAGAATCAGACGGGGCCCGCTGTTCGTGATTTGCTCAACACAACATTCAAACAACAACATCTGACTTGCGAGGAATCACACAAATGCACCGTGCGTGCGTGATTGCAGCGAAGCCGGTAAGCGAAAGTGCAGTAAAAACAATTCTCGGGAACAGGTAGCGGCTGTTTGCTAGTGCAGTGGAAATTCTGGAAGCGGTGATTTTTTTTAAAAGTTTTCCAAGAAACGTTCGTGTATGTTGTGCAGTTGGTGCGAATGTGTGTGGAGTGTTTCGCGATTTCCAAAGCAAAGTGCGACCGATTGTCGCGTGTGCAATATCCTTTCGGGCCACCAAAATGCAGATGATGGCGATGTTGACGATGATGAGAGACGATGATGTTGCACTTTCGGTAGCAATAACGGCCATGGTTGGGTGCGTGCATGTCACCGACCGAAGGACACACGCGATCGACTAGCAAACATCATCGTAAATTGCCGTCTTGCCAATCAAATGTGCTCAGTGTTTCCCATTTCGATCGATTTGCAACCAGCAACCATCGCGAAATTTGTTCATGGAAATCAGTAATAATTTAACCTTTTAATTCGTTTTTTAAATAATGCATTCGATGAAAAGAAAGAATTAAATTGTTCAATAAAAATGCAAATTATCCATATTCCAGATGGTATTACAAAGTTTGAGAATATCCCCACACAAGTATGCAGTTGCGAAGATGTGTTTGTTACGATTTTCTCGAAATAGGAAAAGAAACGGTTTTACAGCAGTGTGCGACAGTGTTCTATACTCGTACGATCGGACAGCAAACGTAGCGCCGTTATTTGTCCATTATCCTGTCCGCCGTTGCCATCCTTGCCGGGTGTAAAAGTAGTGGTGACAACTGACCGACAAGACAACCGGCTTTTTAACTGTTTTCTGCAAATAACCCTACCTTCAAGTTTTTTTATGAAAATTTATCGTATTTGTTTAACTGTCGAAAACTATTGCTTCACAAGAAATTTTTATTCCGTTCCAAAAACTGTTGAAAAAATAATGGACAAGATGGAATTAGCGCTCGCTCCTGCCGGGTAGTGTTATTTGCATTATGGCGTCTGTTCTGTAAGGTAGAAGGGCAAATTTTCATGGAAACGGATCCAAAGGTTCCTGTGATTCCTACCAATAATTTCAGTGGTTTCTATGAGGAAAAGAAAGGAATTTGTGTAAATTGCGAATTTTACAAAAGGGCAACTTTTGTAGACTTTTTTTTCTACTGTAGCATGCGTTGATTAATATTTTCCTTTCCCACAGGGTACATTCGTTTTGTTTTCCCAGAAAGTGTGTGGTGCACGTTGTGAAGTGTGGTAACTGTTTTTGCATCCGTTGTGACAGTGCGTGCGTGTTTCTATCTTTTTTTTTGTTTGGGCAATTGTGTGTATGCAAAAGTGTGTGGCCTTTTTTGTGTCTGTGTCACGTCAAGATGTGTCGCAAAGTGCTGTTTTCGTGTGATGTGTGTATGAAAATAAAAGTGTTGTGAAGCGATTTGTTTCGCTGCCCTATACGAAAGGGGCGTGCTGGAAAAGTTCCCCCTAGCGAAAACAAGAAAAGCAAAGAAAACGAAGTGTGATTTGTGAGAAGAACGCGCGCGTGTTCGTGTGTGTGTGTGCGTGCGTGTGTGTGCCGGTTTGTCTAGTGTTTTCGGAAAGGTGACATCTCGGTTCTTGCATAAAAAAGAACACACATTCAACATGTCGAAAACAATCGAAACCCATCTGCAAAGCAACGAAGTGCGAATACCGAAGAAATCAAACGAATTCAATATGACCACGTCAGCTGGTAGTGGTGGTGGTGGTGGTGGCGGCGGTCCGTGTCAGTACTTCAAGAGTTCGTTCGCCCGGTCGCTATCGTTCAGTCAAGGGCCGGGTGGTCCACCCGGCAGTGGAGTGCGTGGACCGTACGGGGGCGCAGAACAGCACTTTACCCGTTCGCTGGATTTTGATGTAAATTACGATCCGATTGGTGGTGTCGATCGAAACGACATGGATGGGGACGGTGGTGGTGGTGGTGGTAGTGGTGTCGGCTCACACCAAATGATGATGATGATGGGCACGCCATCCTCCGCCTCACCCGTGTATGAGGAGGAAGGCGAAGGGACGGTGTCACGCGGCGAAAGTGATCCCGATCCGGACGCGGTGTCTCTGGGCGGGATGAATGGAATCGAGACCAGCAACGGTGGCATTGTTAAAACGCTCTGGAACTACGCCAAAGGACAGGTAGGTTGTGCGGGTGGTTTGAGGAAGGAATGTTGCATCTAAATTCCCGGTGGATTGTTCTGCTATCGAAGCGTTAGTTTAATTATGTTCTGTAGCTAAATNACGCGGTGTCTCTGGGCGGGATGAATGGAATCGAGACCAGCAACGGTGGCATTGTTAAAACGCTCTGGAACTACGCCAAAGGACAGGTAGGTTGTGCGGGTGGTTTGAGGAAGGAATGTTGCATCTAAATTCCCGGTGGATTGTTCTGCTATCGAAGCGGTAGTTTAATTATGTTCTGTAGCTAAATGCACTCGACAGTATTTGGAATGTTTCATGTTCATTACATTGGGGATGCACATTTCGATTCTTTGCTGTACACACTTCAGGATTGAAATATATTTTTGTTTTGTTTACTTTTCACCTTTTGTTAACACGTTTTTTGATCAACTTAGGAATTGGAGTTGTTCGTTTTAGCTTATTATCAAAATATTATAAATGTAACAATATATTTCATCTATTGTAGACAGAGATCCTGACGTTTATTTAAAATTTTGATAATTTTAATAAAAAAAAGTCCAATATTTAGTTTCAATTTAATAGAGTTGAAGTTCTAGTGGAGCTTGATTGAGGTGTAATAACCTATCTGTAAATCCTCTATATTCTATTTTGGAGTTGTTGGATAATATTTGATGTCCAGGTCCCACGGACATGATATCATAATATTGACTTTAATACAAAAAAGCTCAAAAAACAATATTTCTGTATTTAATTTCTCCTCATTTAAGATAAAGTACCTTTTTTCTGAGTGTTAGAAAAATTACCGTCATATACTATTGCATTCCAAAAATTTAAAAATATTTTAAAAGAACAATCTCATATCAAGCCCTTTTTTGTTTCAAAATTTGAAATATCTCATGAGTGACAAAAAGCGTGTAATTTTGAGAAAGATATTTTTGGATGGCAAATACTAAGAATTTTGCATATGAATCAACAAGGTATCATATGCAAAATTCATTAAATTTAAAACTAAAATTGTGTGAAGAATTTCTGAAGAAAATTGCAAGTCAATTGGTTTACAGATATCGGAGAAATTCTGGGAATCTCTTTGCAAGTCGTTATTTTCAGAAAAAAAGCTTTTAAAAATTGAACATATGAGTTATGAGTTGGATTGCGATTCATTTACATTCTCAGCATTCAAAAAAAGCAAAATAAAATTTGCAGCTTTGCATTTTGATTGAGTGCTCTGCAGGATGCTTAATTTGGGGCATGCTTTTACTGCATTCCAGATTGCAGAATTGGAATATGATAAATTCGGGATTGGCTTTGCTGAAAGCTTCCTCTCTCAGTCATGGAAGGACATTTTTAGTATCACACAAGAGCATCGTTTCTTATGTACCAGAAATTTAAAGATTTAAAAAAAATCGAAATCGAATCCAATTTCAAAGTTGAAGTTAATTTCAAAGAATTTTTTTGTGTGAAGATATACCTATCTTGGCGCAATTGTTACTGTATTGATAGATATTTTTTCTATTATTTTATTAATTTTATGCAACTCCTTCCTCAGTTCTATGCCCAATATCTTACAGAACTCTACATGGAGAATGTTTAAAGAAAAAAAGTAAAAAATCTCATCATCTAATTTGGTTGAATTATAAGCAATTAGCGTAGAAACACTAGATATACATAATTGACATGCCTCGGATGAAGAATCCGCATCTTAAAACCAAACACACACCACACACATTCTTATTAGCTTGATCAATTTGTTTAGCATACCTATCCGGTACAATCTCTTCTAGCGCCAAGAGAGAAGGTATTTAACGTTTAAATGCGCTTTTGTGATCTTGCTTTGGGGCCCTTTCCAATTAGCACCTTTATTGCGCTGGGAAAAGAAGTTTTAGCAGCAGCCGTATCTGGCGGTAATTATGGTGTCTTGATCTGATATCTACAACTGTTCTTAGGTGTTTTTTCCCTTCTTTTATATTGCGATTTTTGTAATACTGTAATCGCTTTCTTAGCCCTTTTCTTGTCCGAAGACACGCGATTCGGGTAGGTTAATGTTCATGTTGCAATGCTGGGAAGAATTAATCTTGTGCGGCTGTATGCAGAGAAGCATTAAAAGATTTGTTTGATTTTTACGTTTGTTCTTAAGGTAAGGTGCCAATTTGTTCTATGATGCTCCTCTCCCAGGGTCACATAGAACCTTGGACTGGAAAATATCTTCTGAGAGCTATGAACTCTGATTAGATTTTTATTTGGATGTACTTTAACGAAACGTTAGTGAAGGAAAAATAAGTAATTTCCAACGAGAATGACCAACGGTGCGAGAAAAAGGCCTTTTATTAAACGTTATAGTTTTGCATCACCCGTGACGCAACTCGTGGCAAAAGAAACTTTACCAAATGCAACAAAACGTTGTGTGCAGTTTGCTGCAGCTTCCCCAGCACGATTTGTTTGTGTTTGGTAATATGAGCGGCTCATCTGCAGGAATGCAAAGTATGCACTCGATCCCGAGGAGCAGCAATTGTGATCGGGGCCGAGTGCTTGCCTCGTCGCGATCGGGTGGAGTGTTCGGATGAGATGTAGGCGGATGGTAATGAGCCGGGACCGAGTTCTAGCCTCGTCGAAGCTTTGTTTCAATTGACCATGATTTATTGTAATTAATTCGAGTTTATATACCTAAAAAATGCTTACGACTAATTTTTCCCCCTTTTCTTAGCTTACAGTTGTTTTGCCCCTTTTTCCTAGCTCATACCTGTTTACTGATTGATTTGCAATTTTTGATGATGCGTTGCAATTTTTACTTTTGGTCGGCGTTTATGGGTTCGCCTCGACGTTGTTGCAAATATGTGGCGCTGTCGCCGACAGCAATCTCCATTGTATAAGAGTGTGCAGACGTTATTTTTATAGCATTTTTTTTGTTTGCCTCTACGTTTGCCTGTTGTTGTTCTTTTGTAGCATGGAGGTCGCATGGTTTTCGGCCACTTTCATCAAATGCATGCCCATCATCAATTTTCCATTTTCCCAACCAGGGTGGACAGGACAAGAATGATGCTACGGAACGGTACGCAAACCCACCAGCGTTGGGGAGATTTGTGCATTTGTATGTGTAAAAGGGCGGCACAACGTTGCACAGCAGTAAAAATAGAAAACGCAATTTTGTGTCGCTTTTTCCGAGTGCTCCGCGCGGCCCAAGACCAAGGAGGTGAAAAAGATGGCTTGCATATATCGCACACCATCATTACGGGGGCCCCGTACATTGGCTTGTTCGGAGCACGTGTGGAATCATTCTTTACGTCGTTAAAAGGAATTTGGGTAAGGTTGTGAAGGGAAAATCGTTCTTTTTGAAGTTTTATGTTTTTGGGGGGTGTTTTTTTCACAAAAAAACGATAAATATTTGCAAAGATTTCATCACCAGAGAAACTAACGACATTAATTTTTACAGGTATTTAACACTTCAGTGACTATTTTGTGTTTAATTTTGTTAGGTAAACTTTTTTATATAAGGAAGCTACCTCAGGTTTAAAAAAAAATTCCTCGAGTTCTTCACCTTAAGGAATAGCAAAAGTATTAAATCAGATTAATACATCAAACGGTTTGACGCCAATTTTGAGTTAGAATTTAATCCACGTGATTGAAGAGCTGTTTAGTGTTGTTCCACAAAATGTATTTCAAACTGTACGAATATGGTTGCCCACTCCTCTCACTCCTAGGATACTGAAGTCCTCAAGATCAAGTCAAGCGATCATATGACATCCAAACCACTGTGCGATTTGGAAGCGATTTTTGTCATCTACGAGTTCTTCTTTGGTTTAGTTTGGGTGGCAGAAATAGACTTTGCTGGACGACAAAATAAAGTCCCACCAAGAAGAGTTTCTTCGCCTCTAGAAATGATCCCCTTCTTTTAGATTAAAATAATACAATGCAATTTTGCAAATATTATTCTCTATTCTTACATTTCTGAACGGAAAAAATTCTTGAAATGGAAAAACGTGCTTGTCATTTAGAAAAAGTTGAAACAAAACTATAATAATAGATTCAGAAAAACTCCAAGTATATGCCAAAAGAAAGAAAACTAATGTATGTAGTACACAACTACATAAATTAAAAATTTTAATATTCGAAACAGCTTGAGTTATTACACTTTTAAGGCGAAAAAGTTCCATTCTGTATATGAAATGTATACATACCTACCCGGGTAAAATGTATTCCATGCCATACATGGAAAAAAATGTATGGCATACCCGGGTAGGCCGGTCGCAGACGGGGTGTGAAAAGAAAATCACGAAAAAAGTATTTGCGATTAACATAAAAATAAACTAAAAATGCGTTCTAAAAAGAGGATTAAATTTGCTAAAGATACAAAAAAAAATCCGCAGGATATCTTTTTTCTGGAAAAAGTTATTGAAGTTTGAAAATGAAAAACATACCCGCGGGTATGCGGCCGTAGACATTACGGTTAAGTTTAAGACTAAGGGCCTTATATCTATTGCCATATACTATAGTAGTATGAAAAAAAATAACGTTAGGGATTTCTTTTAAAGGTAATTGACAGAAATGAAGTTTTAAAATTAGTGTATAGAATTAATTATGTCTAATTACGACTACTTTACGATAAGATAATTTTTGAGGCCTATAATGATTCCTTTGGGTCGCTACGTCAAATGTAACGAGGAATCTCTGACAGCAAACTGCAGTAAATTGGTGAACTCATAAAAAAAACTTCATCTGTCAATTATATCTCCAATCATTCTATATCCACTCTAACCCGATATTCATCTTAAATTTCTTTGCAGGACATTAAATCCGCAAACAGTAGCCCCGCCAAAAGAGCCATCACGCTAAAGTCAAACGGTACGCTCGGGGCACGAAAATCCATCGAAGCCAACGAAATAGAAGTTTTACGTCTTCGCAAGGTAAGTTTACACACACTGGTACTTTGAAAACGTTAATACAGTTTAATGCATTTTCCAGTGCGCATACATACATACATGAGAAGAAGTAAAAAAATAGCACTTTGGTCCTTATCGTAAAAGCATCGTAAATTGGTGGGGCCTGCCGTATCGTTTGCTTATGCAATGTAGAAATTATTTAATGATAACAACTGACGGCGAATTAATTGTAATCGCATCTTTCAGCGCACGAATTCGCAGTAGGTCGATTTCTTTTTTTTTGTTGTGGTTTTTGTTTTTCAATGATTTTCCACCTGCGATAAACAAGCGTGCGCCGCGTCTCAAAATCACATCTTTATATGTTCGCCAGAAACGCGCATAATGTTTGCACTGTTATGTTATTACATCTTGATGTGGCTCCATGCTCAACCTTGACACGATATCGAATTATTTGTTTTTGCGCTACTCGGGTTTTTTTTTATTTTATTTTTGTTGCTCTTGTTGTTTTGATCCTGTGAGTGCTAGTTTTGATATAAATTTAGTCTTTTTTTCTGGTAACAGTACACGCATTTCTAAATAGGTGTGAAACGTTTCCTTTTTTTTGCATTTTGACGACCTCACTTTATCGACAGTGAAATAGTGTGTTGTGCTCCATACGTAATTTGTCGTTTTTAGAAACTTTTATCTTCTTTTGTTTTTTTGTGGTTTGGTCCGAGTTCGATTTTCAAGATCGGTCACAATCGTCGTTCGAGTTTTAGTAGTCGAGTGTAGCGTTTTTTTGGAATGTTACTGTACAGATGCTTTGCTTTGTGTTTGTGCATTGTAGGTTACGTATTGGGGGCTCTTCGTGTTTGGGGTCTTTCGATTGATTACGAAGCATTATTTTCACTTTCCTTCGGTATCATCTTTTCCACCATGCCAGTGTGTAGAAGCTACTGTGCTGTGTGTTTGTTTATGCGTTAATTGTATTGTTTTTCATCGAGTGTTTTTCCCATCGAGCTCCAGCCAGACGAAGATGGTTGGAGTCTTGTGATATCGCGCTCGCACAGGAAGCATCGTGCCCGAGAAAACAATGTCAAAGTAGTAAAGTGAGACGAACGAAAAAAAGAGAGCTGGAAAAGCGCGAAATTAACGCTCACTGGGCGGGAGGGGGGTTTCCACCTCCCGGATTCAGGGTGGACGGTTTTCCCGATGCACGGATTCACGGTCCACTAGTAACTAGTGAGGATTGAAAGAGAGAAAGACAGAGCCATGAGACAGTTGGGCCGTCATGGTAGTAATGAACTTACCAATTAAGTAATTTTTGAAGAGCCTCCACATACCTTCGAGCGAAGAATTTCGTATCTTTGTTTTTCGCACCCATCGTTTGTGTGCCGTTTGGTACCAAAAAGAAACGAACAAAAAAAAACAATGTTCCACTAACACATCCTCCTTTTGGGTTAGTTTTCCGACGGCTTTTTTTTGTCTTCCTTCGTGTGCGTAAAAGGAAAATAGTTAAAGTAGCAAATCTTCCTTTTTTAGCTGAGGTTTGCAATCATGCCTCTCACTCGTCTCTTTCTCCACTAGAGGGTGGTGGAACAAGCTTGATAAAAGGGGTTTGTGGGTACCGTTGTTTGCGATTATCTGCGGGTGATTTATTTTTCTACGCCTTTTTTTCGGAAGCTTTTCGTACGCGGTTTGTAATTTTTGGTAGGGGTAGTTTTTCGCCCACTGCACGCGCCCAGCTAAAGACGAGGAGTTGAAGGAGGAAAACAAAAAATACAGATGACTGTCGTTCCACTTATCTGTGCCAAACTTGAGCTAATTTCTGAAATGAAGGAAGTGGTTTATTTTAATACCTAATACACTTATAAAGTTTGTAAGCACAACGGTTTGAAGTAGCTCACTTCAAACCTCACCTCAAAGAATTTAAAACCCAAACTTAGTTTGATCTAGTAGCTTTTTGTAATATTAATTCATGCACAAAAATTCCATTTATAAACAAATTCCTTATTGGTAGTTCTTTCCGCAAATGCAACCTTTAAATGGAGCTATTCAGGCACATTCTTGCAATGCTTGTATATGATTAAGCACACTGAAGGTCAATAAACATCCGCTTTAAAAGGTTCAATTTATGAAGACACCGTACCACGACTATAAAGGGGGATCATAAATCAAATTCGATCTGATTTTCTTAACAAGGGACTGAACATAAAACAAACTAAGAGGAAAGATTTTTTTAAAGTATTTTACGAATACATATCGATAATTGGTCTATGGCACCTTCACTCACCGTATGATTCGAATCGTTTACGAAATTTTTGCCCATTTATTGTTTCTTTTTTTTTGTTGGCTTTTTTGTTTTACTGCTGGCGGACAGTGTAAATTTATCATAAATTAAACCCTTCATTGCGTATTGCGCGGGGGAGCTGTGAAACATTGGAATGGTGATAATTTATGCTATAACGCCCGCCCGCATGTGTTTGTGTGTCTTTAGTTAGTGCTATAAATCAGATTGTGACTGACAGGCCAGAGGCCAAACTAACCATTGGTTTTTACCCTAGGCCAGGAAGTGGAAGCGGAAAATTTCAACGATCCGGATGAGTTTGCGATATGAACGAAAAATTGATTGCGCAGCATATTTTCTGAGAGGCTTTTTAATTAAAACAAAAAGCCTACGGAGAGCAAAAAAAAACCACAAACCTGACTATGGACTAATAAAACAGTTTTTCCTCGCCCACAAACACACTTCAGCACGGTAGACAATCCGAAAATAGGCTTTAACCTTCGTCCAGTCGTATCTCTCGAAAATAAGTTCTATCGATAGTGATCTATTACGCACCGCGAGTTTGTGTGTGCGTTTTATAATTGAATGTGATGTTCTGGTTCAACAAACGCTAAATAGAGAGGAATGTCTAGTAGATTGTATGCGGAAAATATTGCCCATATTGGTCGGCGATTTCCTGTCCTTTTTCGGGAGTTTGATGGATGGATTTTTGTATTAATAAAACTGTCCATACAAACACGTCGTTTATATCGCTTAACCTCACGGTTACTAGTTGTGCCCAGTTTTTTTTTGTTGAAAAAGTAAATGGCACGTTTGCCAACTGTGAAGACACACAGTCCAAATTTATTGAAGCAAATTTAAAATTGGACACACAACAGTGTAGCTGGCACCGCGTTTCTTTATCATGTCTAGAAATTGCATACAATTGTGTTTCTTGCTCATTGAGTGGATGAATTCTGCCCGAATAGTCAATGGGATTTACTTTCCAATTTGTGGTTAAAGGTTGCCAAGTTCCGTAGACGTAGCCTAGTTTTTGGTTTTGTTGGCGTCACATTCTATGCGAACTTTGGAGTTCAGATATTTTTTGGTCACGTTTTTTGGCAATACTTGAATTGAAATTAGATATAAGAATAAGGACAAGATTTTTTTTTGGAACGAATTCTTTATTCATAAACTTACAGTTGAAAAGTAAAACAACGAAGAACCTAGAAGAAATTCAAATCAACAAAGACCCCGGAAACGGGGTTTGCCTTCGTTCCCACGGTTCGGTATTCTACAACAAAACGTCGTCTCCCTTTGACAAAGTGAGATCGTTTTGTGATGTCCTTGGCTAAGGGTGGACACAGACACTCGGAGTTCGTGAAGCCCTTAATACTGCACCCAGCTACACAGCGTAACGTGTAATGAAACCGTGTACATCAGTCTAGTCCGGCACCGGTATGCTATGCTTAGATTAGCGTGAATGCAATAAGCACTTAAATCTGGAAACTAGAAAGTAGCAAATGACCTCCCGTGTCGTCTCGAGTTGCGATCGGAATTACGAGACACAGGCTTTTATTAGCTTTACGGATCCTTACTCAGGGCACTTGTTGTTGATGGTGCAGTAGAATTGGACGTTCACGCGATTGGTTAGGAAAACCTAACACCGACAATCTGCGACAAAGATCGAAAGGCTACTCCGGCCGTAAGATAAATTGCCAGAAGCGTTGGGTAGTTGGCAGCAAATCCTCTCGGCGTATCCATAGCACACCCATTGCTGCCCACGGATTTTCGAAACGCGAACGATTGGGAACTGGAGTGGAGTTACCGTTTGGTCAGGTTTTCGCCCAGTTCGCTGGAATTCGTACATCTACTCGGTAGGGCGGTTGCCAAAGTTCGTCGGTACTGTACCCTCCTCATCAAAGGGTGTATCGTGTAAAGAGATGCCGTTTTGGTGGTATGATTTCGTAATTAAGTCGTGGCAATCGATGGTGGAGCTGTCCATCCTCCTGTGGTGTGTACTTGGTGTGTATCTCTCGACGGTAAAGGGAGACATCACTCGAGTGCATAAGTTGGGTGTGCGCTGCTAGGGTCATGATGTGTATTTCTAAGCTGTTACACCGATACTCTGAAGTCTATCGAGGTTTTAAAAAATTGCGAAACATATGAGAATGTGCGGTGGAGTATCGTTTGGTAAAGGACCGGTAGAGATGCTTCTACCACCCGTCATCACAGCCCGGTAAGATCTTGATCGTTGCGGTTCAAGATTCTGGTTCGCTGTATGGTTACGCTCCACTGCAGCTGGGTAGCTTGCGGCGGGGTCTTCTCATACCTGTACAAGGAAGCAACGCTACTACGACGAGTGAATGCGCAAATAAACAATGCGCCGCTTCTGGTTGTATCAGCTGGAATATATGGGTGCTACCTGTATCTGTCGTCTTTAAAGCACAGGTGAAATCTGTTGACATACAGATGTTGTATGTTTGAAATCTAAAGCAATAGTAAGAATAAAGGCGTTAATAGTTTCTGAAATTGTAGTACAGTAATTAGAAGAGATGTAGAATTAAACATTTTGTTTAATACACGCTTATTCAACTTACTTTTGTGAATATGAGGAACTCCCTTTTTTGCTGGTAATTTAAAGATGGTAACTTGAACCCAGTATGCACCCAATAGGAACCCAGTGCAAACACAACGTATTTCGAATTGATGTAAAATTGAGGGAGATACCTAGGTTATTCAAAAAGATGAGCATAAAAAGCTCGTGCCAATATTGGAATTTTCACGCGATTAAAATTGAAGTTTCAATTGTTTGGATTTAGTCGGTAAAGCCTTAGACGATTCAACATGAGTTAAATTGTTTGTCTACAAACTATTTCAAACTCTTCCAGAGTTCTATATGTGGGAATGTAAAAGTATTACAACTCACTATTAAATTGCATTGATCAGTAAAAAAATGCATTCGATCATTCTGAGTGAAAGAACTCGACCGTGAAGTGCTGTGTATGGAGAAAGGGTAGAAAAAAAAGCAAAAATCATTCTTTCAACCACATTGGGCGCTCCCGTTGGAATTTTGACGTTAGGGGTGAGCTTCTGCATTTGGCCAGGTGAACCCTGCCCCAACTTCGCCCTCCCGATCTGCCACACTGCCCTTCACACACTTGCCTTTGCCGCACCTTCCGCCCGCTAACGTTGATCGTACATCGCTGTAGTGCGGTGCTGGGGGAGTAATGTTTCACGACAGTGAATGTTCGCTGATGCGCATCGATCTGTGTCGAATTTGATTTCGAGATAGGCTTAGCTAAACAACGAGCGGAACGTTCGCCCATTGCGTGTTGCAGGAAGGAATGGGCCGGGTGGTGCGGTCTCTGATATCATACCTCTGCTTCTGCGCGTGTATATGTGTGGATGCACACCTTCAGTGATTTGTATGAGTGCGCATACACCGGCCAAAATCATCAACGGGAAAACACATGTGGATTCTTTTGGATGTTTATTTTTTTCTTCATTTAAGTAAAATTGCATTTTATGTGCGTAAATGTTGGTGTGGAGAAGCATATGTGTTTGTTGGAAAAGGATTTGTATGCGTGTGCACGTGCGCACATCGCAAACCACCGAGCAGAGACGCGCAAAGTGTCGAAAACGCGACAGGCCACAGCTGTGTTGTGTTTGGGCTGACAGTGGCGGCCAGAATTACAATTTCGCTTGAGTGACTCCCCGAAAGAGGTAGCAGTAGTACGCCGATTTCATCAACAAACATGGGTGGCCACTTGTCTTTCTCTTTCTTTCTTCCCCGTACCATTACCGCTGGAAATAGCTTGGCACTTGTGGTGCGCACCGTAATATTACCGAAAAGGAAAACGCGCAATGCTGCGTGTTTTGGGTGCTGTTTTACCTCTGAGTGTGGCACCAAGATCGGCGCTCCATATCGATGTGTTGTGTGATACAGATTGTTTAAACGCGACTGAGCACGTACGTTTGATTGTGCGTCTACAAGAAAACACCTGCCTCTGGTGCGCGTTTTACTGGCTTCAGTAGTTTATGTTTCGTGCTGGAGGGTATCACAAATATCGTTCGCGCGCCTTCCTTTTCACGAATAGCTATTATCTTAAAGGTTAGCACTATCTGTTGCTGTATTTTGTTGCATAATAGCTAGTCCACCAGTTTGTAATGTTCTAAAGTTGGAAGTTTGTTCTACAACGATGTATAATATCAGCTACCTTGCAATCCTTGAATAGTTTTTTTTTATTACAGGAGTTTGAAGAGTAATAAATAGTGTTACAATGATTGAAAATTGAAATAAAGTTACTAGTTACTGTTGACATGTTTTTTCTAGAATTGATTTCCTACTGTGTCTAGAATAGTTTTGGAGATACATGGGTACAATGTATCTCCAAAACTATTCTAGACACAGTAGGAAATCAATACTAGTAGTAAGAAAGATACAACTCCATAAAACCTTTGAATAGTATCCTCCAAATCGATTCTGGAGCTGTTTCTTATTCTGGATCAATTTTGGAAAACCTATGGAAGAACTCCTTATCAACCCAACTCCGAACTTCCAATTTATTGGGGAAATATCTAGAATATCTATCAAACAAGTGATACTTGGTAAAATGATAAGAACTGAAGTTCAGTGGAATGTTACGAAGTAGTACGAACGAACTGAAACATTTCGAACCTTTGAACCATTTAAAGAACCTTGGAGTAGTTCCGAACTATCTGGAGCAATTAGAGGCATCCAGAGATTCTTTCGGTGGAATTCCAGGGTTTCTTTCGGAAGAACCCCGAGTCGATCTTTTTGAAATTGACTTCAGTGGCGGTGATGAAGTTGATTTTAAATTCATCACAGTTAGTCTTAATCAATAATTAATTCATTTTGGCGTGTCATGTCAGTACTTATCAACAAAGTGATGTTTTATAATAAAACTGTTTTCAAACTGTACATATAAATACTAACACATAAGGTGGTATGATCTGTGCGTCACCTTAAGAAGTCGTGAAATATGGTGTGAAGAAAGCCATTTGTAAACCGTTTTACCTTCATGTACCATTTGCTGGCAAATAGGTGGTAAAATTTTATGACATTGAGTGCGAAACAAAAAGAAAATGCGCTTCAAATGGAAGAAAGATGGCACTCCAGTGAATCCAGCCTCTAAACGGTTTCGGTTTGCTCATTTGTCGGATGTTTGCATACAACCCAGTGTGTTGCTGAGTTTGCCTGTCCAATTCTGCAACAGAAACGAAAACAAAAAAAAACCCTCCCATTAGAAAGGGAACTAAGTATGGAGATGATGGAGCGAAACAATCGAAAATTGGACGAAAGGTCAGCACCTTTGATCTCGATTCCGAACACTTCACACAGGCCTATGTCCACGCTTACAGCTCCGGCGATGATGGTCGTTGCAATTTGAAACCATTGTTGTGTCGATGAAACAATTCGATTCCATGCCCATCGTCACTGTTTCCCTTCCCCAAGGGTGGTGGGGTGTTGCACACGTGGTCAATGGCTGAATGCGTCGCAAGAAACAATTTTTGTGCTTAAACGTCCGCAAAGTACCCCGTAAATCGATTGATCGATTTAGCAATGCATAGAGGAAGGCGCATTTTTGCATTGATGCGTGAGAGAGACGGATATTGTTGGATATATTCGTCCGATCCGAGGTCCGAGTTGGAGTTGATTGGCAAACGCGAGTCTGGCCTGTGGTGGTCACCATGTTGGGCTCTGGGAAGAGGGTTGAGGAGGGAACCGTGTTGATGTGGAGGAAGGAGGGCGAGTTGGCCTAAAAGGAGCCATCATTTCTGGTAACGATCTTTTCCTCCATCAATCAGGAAGTGATTGTTAGAGCGTTAGAGGGGGGTGTAACTGGCTAGCAGAGCCGTTCGAACGCTGCGTTCCGAAAATTGATTGCTTAATGACCATTTAGCTATTTCGGGGTCTCTAGCAGGGGCTGGCTTCTTCTTCCTTTCTTTCCGCCTTTTGCTAAATCGACATCTTTTCAAACTTCCTCTCGCGGGTTCGGTTCTGCACGTTTGGTTAGGCGCGATCTGTGTATGCGGTAGTAACTGGGATTTCGGTCTCGGACTATGATGTGGTTTTGCATCATTTCGATCTCTTTTGTGTACACCCTTGCCTCCTGCTATGTAATATTTCGTTCGTATCTTACTCACTGAAAATACTACACCCATCCGGTAGTAGTGGGCCCCAAGATGTATAAGGGATGTAACACTTAAGTTTGACCCTTATAAATCATGCCGCAAGTTGCACCGAACAAAGTGGCACACACTGTTAAGCGATCCTCCGGTAGGGGAAGGCCTCTCTTAGATAGTCTTTCATTAGCTATCGTTAAGCTAATCTCGATCTCAATTTCCTACATCTTTTTTCGACATCAACTGTTAGTGGCATTTCTCCAATGTATTTTTTTTGTTGCTAAATTATTATGACGCCTTTTTATTTATGTGCTGCAGAGTGTTTAGTTCAATCGTCTTGTGTTTCCTTTTCAATTTGCTACAAAAAACTCAGTTTAGGCTATCATGGCCATTTGGAAAGGACGTACTGCAGCGGAGGGAGAAATGTGAAGATTGAGATTGGGTTATTATGGATGGGAAATGGGAAAATATTTAGGTTCACCGACGATGGCCTATTTTAAAGCAACTCTTACGAATGTGTGACGTTAAAAGGGAGGAAAGTTTGGGCACAGTTTGGAAGAACAGGAAAAAACGGGGTGGAGAAGCCATTTTATTAACGAATGAGCACGATTATCTTTACATCGGAGGAAATTATTACTTCTTTTGAACGGGATCTACGCCTAACAGGATATTTTCTCTCATAGCTAAGATATTGACGTTTTTGGCTTTTGCAAGACGTTAGACGTTAATGATTTTATTATCACATTTGGCATCATTTGGAGGCTGTCAAGTGTGTGATGTAACAGTTTAAAATCCTATTATAATTATGTAAAACAATGTCAAAATCAAATTATATGTCTTTCTCAACAGTTAAATTGCTCTAAAAAGACAAAAGTTCCAAAAATGTTTGGCTGCTTCGTTGGTCGTTTCCTGTACGAGCGTGTTGTGAATTTTTGTCGCGGCCTGTTATCTGCAATGCGCAGGACATTATAAATTCTGTACATGAACTTTTGGTGTCTTGTTTTAGAGTTTAATGATTGTGTGTATGTGTGTGATTGGGATGTTTGAGTTTGTCCGATGCTTGGTAGGATTTTCCTTTTAAATATCCGAATACTACTGTCTGGAGGTGTTCGGCCACAAATATTGCTGGGTAGCAATTGATTTTTTGGGTTATGAATCTGGAATCTGGAACACGGACACCGGGGTTTCCACTTTTAAAGTAATAGCCTTATATGTTTAAATAGTTCGAAATTTCAACCCTAATCTATAAAGCGAAATCAAGGCTTTATTGAAATATTACTAAAATATTCGCATTACATTTTTTTTATTTAAAAATTGTTTGTACGTGAGATTCGTATAAAT
This sequence comes from Anopheles parensis, assembly GCA_016254315.1. Lineage (NCBI taxonomy): Eukaryota > Metazoa > Arthropoda > Insecta > Diptera > Culicidae > Anopheles > Anopheles parensis. Next base: position 32,754,556 of record CM028127.1, read on the forward strand.
CTGTCAATGGTTATAGATGAAAATGTTCAAGAATCATCGATGATTCATACTCCGGCCTCTAGGAAAATGTAAACATACTAAAAACAAAATAAGTCATACATTGTAAAATCCCCCGTAGACTACTTTCAACCAACCTCCACAAACATCAATACCGAACGTCCGGCAAAAGCTTTCGTTAACAGCTTTAGCGTCATGTTTGATAGTGCAGGAACATGAGTGGGAAGGAAACGAAATCACCACTGGTTACGCGTTGTATTTCCAGCCTCCAGCCAATCAACCTGTTCTACATCCGATTCGGCAACACATTTTACCACATCAGCGAAGTTTGCGTGAGCATTACCTCGAAAGTGGGGTACAGACGCCGCAGTAACGTCCGTTCAAGATCTCGCGGATTAATCAATGAAGCTGATGTGTGCAGATATGTTACGGTTAGCCTCAACGAGCGTAGTAAAGCTGTTTGGAAGAACTTCGCTGATGCTTATCTGTATGTGAATGAAACGCCTCCTTCGCACCTAATTTCCGCCAGGGAGCACATATTTATGCTTACGTTGGTGAAGAGCATGCGAAGAAAAATAAATACATTTGTTTGGGAGATGGTCTGGGCACTGGTTAATCAGCTGTGGGCTGCTGGTTTCCGGAAGCGTTAAGGTTGTTGCGAACGAAGGTGCAATAAAAGAAATATTCGATGAGATAAAATCTTGCCCAACAACTCTGCTTCCTACATATGCTGCAGCTGGTGACAGCACGATACACAAGCGCCAATATCCATCGTAGTAATATAGGGAGCTAAATCGCTGGACATACAGCCATGTACCAGGGAGAGAAGTATCCGCAAGCGCAAGCATCTAAGCGCGGCAAATATTCATTGCGTGAGCGCACGCGCGCAGACACACGGCACGCGAAAGATGACCGCTGGTCCGAAGACCGGTTTCGTTCTTGGAAGGCGAAAGTAAGAGATCATGCGCTATAACTCCACGTTTGGGAGTACGATTCCGCAGTATATCCCCCACGCCGCAAGAAACATCTCACTTCCTGGTGGATGATCCCGCAAGTAGTCGATCTTCCACAAGGTAGACAAGGCGGATGGCGGTAAACGCTAGTACCGTCGAGCATCGTTCAGATGTTGTTTTAGTGGCCGCATTGCATCCGAATGATCGCGTGCGTGATTGCGCGTGAGTTTATAGCAAGACACGCTAACGAGAGCATCATTGCGTTTTAAAGGAAGAATTGTACGAACGGACGGTTCCTCCCGGACGTACCGGACTTGGTAGCTCTGGTACCCGGTTTGCTCGATATATACGTTGGAGTGTCAGCACGAAAAAGATAGCTCTATTTTTGGCTTATCTCATACCCAAGTCGACCCGATTCGTATACGTGCAGGTTGGACGTGGGTTTGGACGAGGCAATGTCTGAAGTGTGAGTAGCACGAGACTTCCCCAGTGCAGCGTTTATGTCTTGTCCAGAGATGGTTTATTGGACACAGCAGAGCATAGATCAAGAACCTAAGAGTCAAAAGATCTAGAATGGATTTATGTTTTCGTTGTTTTTATTATCATGAAAGAATATATACCCTATGGGAAGTATTAAAAATTTGAATGACCAACCACGATGAGATGCGTCGAGAGTACCATAAAAATCTCTTCCGGAATGTTGGTCTCGTGCAGGCGCTTTGAGAGCTAAAATAGAGGGAAAACATCTCGTCGAAAAGTCGTCGAGAGCATGGACTTAATCCGCGAAACGATCGTAACCGTAGCTTTCGTACACAAAGGTTGGCAGTGTGTCAAGATGCTGTCAAGAACACGCAGATGCGTCTCTATGCAGCAGCAAACCCCCTTCCCGACACGCGATGCAAAGCTGCTCTTTTGATGGGCAATAAAAAATCTATCGAACCGCATCGTTCTCGTTCAAGGGTAGAAAAGAGGATAGGTAGGTAGGTAGGTGTTGGCTAATCTGTAGTGAACGAATAAAACGTCCGATGCCACGTGCCTACAAAACGACGTCCGAGAGCCCACGTCTCATGTGAAATTGTGTTGGGTCTGCGAAGCGTCTAAAATTGGGTTCGATAGCCATGATTCTGTATTATGGAAAACAGACGGTGGAAAAAGTATTTTGTGTTTAATCGATTCTATAAAACAAGCGAAACTAACTTCAACTCGTGATACGATGGGAAGTTATAGCGCTGCAAGAAAAAAAAGGATTAGGGAACGAAGCAAATTTGCACGTTTCAACCGTGCTAGTATGGTGGTTTCGTTTCGCTGACCTTTTTTATATTGGCAAAAGCTGTTGCACTGGAAGTTTATGATGCATATTATAGGATGCTTTATTGAAAATGACTTCATAAGAACTCTGTTGAATTTTTTGCCATTTGTGATTTATTCTACAGATGTTGTGTTTCTTACGTCTTGAATGCTGAATTTCGTTAGTTAGCTTTATGAGCTGTTATGCTCCCTGAATTTCATATTATAAGTTAGTGCTGCCTGGGTCCCATGGAGTTTAATTGGTAGAATATACTGAAATTAATAGATCAGATGACTAGCCACTAAAGAATCGGCTATTGGGCTCCATATTAAAATAAGTATTGTAAATGCATTTTATTGCTGACATAACTTTTTAGAAGATCTTAAAACCACGAAGCTCGAAGTTTTCGAAATATTCGTTAAAAGGGATAGACCTTTTGAGGGGTTATTTAATATTTAATTTTAGTGTTTTTTCTTAAATCCTTATCATCTCAGTATTTGGAACTCTGTTATAGTTTACAGTTGAGTAGATTATTCCCTAGTGTATAAGGTGCAAATTGATGATTATTTATCTATTTCCCGCACGTAATAACGTTTCAGCAGGAGAAGATGCCAAACAAACTTTTAAATCAGATAATCAGCAAATTGGGAAATCGTTCATTTCATTTCTCTTTTCGCTAGTCTACATTACGTCTGATTTTCCCTTGAGAAAGACTCGTCTAGCGGGTGTATTTCTTGGACGTGTCTGCTCGAGCAGTAGAGAGTAGTATTATGGTGCAAAAGGATGATGTTTTATATGCCATTTGTGTCGGTCGGTGTTGTTGTGTCTTCGTTCCACCTATCGTCTAGCAAAGAATAGTCGGCAAACTTTGCCATCACGTCGTCTGTGCACATCTCTCACCTTCGCCGGCTGGATATTTTCGGTGAAGTTTTCTTCCGGTTGCTCCTCGTTCGTCTGTGGTCTGTCTGGACGGTGTCTAGAAATACGAGCACCGTGTCTGTGAATGCCTTTTTGTCCGTTGTGTTACTGGATGTCGGAAGTCACGTACAGCGGTGGTGGCGAGAGTTCTCTCTGCCAGTTACTGAATGTTGCAACTCATCAACTTGTCATGACCTACACCCGCTAATACCGTCTTCCGTTGATACACAATGGGTTTCCTTATTATGCTTCCTGATAAACGTGTTGCAACATCTCGAGAATCATTGAAACGCTCCAACTGCTGTTTTCGTAACTTTTCTGTACAGCTGTCGTCAAACGTTTGAATTGTTTCCATAATTCGATGCGTTTAAAAGTGTTTTCGATAAAAGTTGAACAATAATATGTTGTTCGATAAAGTTGGGTTCGAAAATGAATTAATGGATTGGTAAGACATCCTTAGCTTTCAATAGTTTATCGACAATCTTATAGGATGATATACGATATTTTATAGCACAAACAGTGTCTATTCACCGATCAGAATACCAAGCATCGCTCCAATCTAGAGTACAACCCGGAACGATGATCACTGTCACTGGCGTTTATCCGGCGGGCTGTAAAGAATTTAAATGAGATGCGGCGCCATTATTGTCACTGCGCCAAGACAAGATGTGCCGACGCGTTTCATGCAACGGTTGGCACGACTGGCACTGGTCGGTGTGTCGTTATGCAGGGCAAGAAATGCATCGCATAAAATCTCAATGCGTTAGTAGAACGCATCTCACACAGAGCAGGGTGAAGTGATTTCCGAAGCTTGTGTACGGGCAGAACTGCGGCAATAGACGGGTCCCTTGGTTGACAGCGTTTAGTGTTGCTGATTAACACAACCCGCATGCACCTTGAAATGGAGGAGGAAGGTGTTGCATACCCACCCACGATGATGGTGTTTATGCTGCGATGGTACAGAATTGGAGGGAGAGAAAAATATTTGATCTGATTATTCCGCGTGATCTAAATGTCGCCATGGTGAGCGTGCCATGTCGCTTTCCTGTAGTCATCTTATTATTGAATGATTTTTTCTAAGATGACAGTGTACTGGCGCCGATTTCGAACCACACCGCAAAGCAGACAGGAGATGTAGAAAATTGAGCTACAAAACTGTGGGTTTTTCTGAAAACCATGAACCACAAAAGCTTTTTGATGCGAGAATGTGGGTTTGTGATACGATTCTAGTGAAATGCGATATGCAACTTGTTTCTGGATGGAATGTGATATGTTTCAGGCGGTAAAGAACGCGTTGGTGTATCTAGGAGCAAAATTGATTTAATTTGTTTCGCGTGTCAGATTTGTTCCGAATCGATTCCATTTTTTTCCTTTTTGGCGGTATGATTAAATTTTAAATATTTTTTCTTTGTACGGTAGATAACATGACAACGTATGTTAAATTCCCAACTAACCAGTTGACCAGAAACTATCTTACACATGAGGTGCTAGGAAATTTTTCTGACATGGACACGCTATTTAACATATTTGAATAACAATAGATCGGTTGTTATGCAAACGTTGCATGGCTTTCTGCCGCCCTAACCATCCCGAGCCACTTGATGCTTTCTCCTGTGCAGGACGGAGTCAGGTCGGCCAGAAGCCGCCAAGATTTAATCTCCCTCTCGGCAGCATCGACAGTTCTCCACCTTCCTTACAACCGACAGACCAGAGTAGCTGTGTATGGTGCTACAGTCGAAGGAAACGTTAAAGTACAATTTCGATCATTTAATAACACACACCCGCATCAACTAGCCCATCGCTCTCCATTTCCCCCATACCATACCCAGTTAACTATACAAATGTTTAACGTTTTCTTCTTGTCTTCTGGAGCTTGTTTTGCGGCTAACTATTCAACGAGGGACGCCTGTGGTTAGCGTTATTAGAGCCTAGAGTGCGCGGGGACACGCTTATACGGCTACGATTCATTTGCAAGGCTTCGCGCGAGTAATGTCTAGATGCCAGGAATCGCCACTTCCGACAGTTGAATGCAGCATAACGCGAGATAAACTATCCGGCCACCGACCGAGAAGACGTACGATCTCCGACCTGACTGTTTGTCACCGGTTTCATTGCGGCGCTACAAAGCAGCCGGATTGTTACTGCTACAAACACCTTCGCTTCATGCATAGAAATATCGCGTTGCCTTGAATGAAGTTTGCTGAGGGGAGAGTGATTTGCTTAAGTAGCGTGTGGAAGAAATGATGCTCTATACCGGTAGGAAAGATGCTAAACCGTAATTATATTTTTAATTTACTGGAATTTTAATGTTTTGTGTTTTTAGAATGTTTTTCTTTTGTAAAACATTTTGCATTTTGCATAATAATAACTAAAAAAACATTTACAAATGGATTTATGAAATTTATCACTCCCATGGATTACATGAAGAGATTGTTTCCATGGGACTTACTTTGTATGCCGTGCTTGGTGGTTTAGTGGTATAGTGATAAGACTAGTGGGCTAGTGTAAAACGAAGCTGAATGCGTTCTTTTCGTTCTTATTTATAGATTATCTTTCATTTTCGCTTACAGTCATTTTGTCGACCTGATGCCAATCGTCTAAATTCTCTCATGGACCGCGACTTAATTGTAAAATTCTACTATCTCCTAACGAAGATCTGTTCTTGTTTCTACACAAACTGCGACACGTTATTATTTACAATAAATCTCATTCGGGATCAAATTTCCTGTTCCCAAAAACGTTCCCAAATCCCGCTGTAGTAAAGTTCAGTAAATAAAATAAAAAAAAAATCTAGTCCCCTAAGATAAAAGATGGTAATAAGAAGAATAATATTTAAATAGAAAGACACTAATGCACATCAATTTACTTTTAAATCCATGACAAATATGCATCATCTAAAGATCTAATTATCGGTCGAGGCAAACCAGCCCATTTTATACTCCTCTAAGCAAGGCGATAGAACTTGCGAAAATAAGATTGCATTATTTTTTTATGATTCTTACTAACATACAACATCTGGGGGCCGGCCCGGTGGTGTATGTGATAAATGGCGCCAGTTCCACACGACAGGATCGGTTAGTAAATCCCATCCCAACCGTGTCCTCCCATAGCTAGGACTGGCTGTTCGGCTATGTGGCAAAAACAAATCTAGTAAGCCAGAAATAGCCGGCGTGACCTTAGAGGTCGTTAAAGCCAAGAAGGAGGACTAACATCCAAGCCTGAAGATGCCATCGTAGTCACATCTCTTTAGCCGTATACTCAAAGTAATCTATTTTGAATAACTTGCAAAGGTTTTTATTCTGGGAAGCTTAGAACTCAAGTAGATATGAAGGAATGGATGGAAACTCTATTTTTTCCTTTTCTCCAAGTTTCGGGAATATATATCGGGAAAGATATATCAATTCTTAATAAGATTTCCCAATGCTCTCTTAACCCACAAGACGATTCTTCGCGCTTGAGTTTGTGTGAACAAAGAGGAAGTGTTAAAAAGACACCACTCGAAGCATCCGGAACTGACCATCATGTAATCGCGACACCGCTCGTTCCAATACCATAATAAGCCTTTCGATGATGGTGGATCATGATCCACAACATTTTTGATGCGCACGGCGTTCGATCGTGTCACGAATTCGATGCGGTCATCCATCCTTTATAGCTCCCGGAGTTCACAGGTTACGATTAACGCGAGTTGCCAGATTTTCCTCTCACATCCACTTCTGTCGGAATGCCATGAAGTACAACGTTTCGCCTCAAACCGTAAACCCCGATAGCGACCGTAAATCGATGGCGGAAAAACTTCACCAAAGATGAGTGTCCGGATGAGAGCGGGACGTAACGGAAGACGAGCAGGCGGCAGCATATCGATTTCCTGCGTGTTGTTGTGTATGGCGGAACAATAGAACGTGTGCGTCTTGTGAAAGTTAGATTTGGTAGTAGCAGGTTTGGGAAAGGATTAGTAGAGGTAGCAAAGTATTACAACACCAAACCTAACGATCGCACCGCGCTGCAAACAGCGTACAGCTTGGCACTGTTTTTGGTAGGGGTGTTTGTTGTTGTCATCATTGCCACTGCCGTTTGGTGGTGATGGCTTCTGCCGTTACTCCCCGGTAGTCCAATGATTACGGCAACATTAAACACAACACGGAGATAGATAGGTACGGCATAACCACTGGCGGTGGAATATTGTCGCCTTCCCATAGGAAAGTAAGTGGCATCAGTAGACGGGGGTTGGCTACCGCGTTGAACTTCTTGGTTGCGATCGGACGCGCCTCATCAGTGTAAGCGTGCGTCTGCGGTGGCATCGTCTTTTTTTTTTNTTTGACCTGTGGTCGATAGATGGCACCAATGGCTACATTTTCTTCTTCGACGGCCATGCCCTCAGGTGTCTGTGTCTCGAAACATAATTAAAAAACACGCAACCGATTTCGAACCACCCTGCACGAAAAAAAGTCACTCAAATGAGTGCCCGTGAGTGGGGGGGGGGGGTCGTGTTTCAGACTTTAGCCGAAATTTCTATATTACAGATTCTGAAAAAATACTTTGAGCCATCGAAAATTTATGGATTATTTACATCAGAAGAGATCATGGGAACAATACAAGAAGTTTTCGACAACATTTTAGCAATGACAAAACGTTGAAAATTCGATTCACCCAAAGTATAGTACGGGATATTGAAGATGAAGAAGAACAGTGGGAAATCGTCAAAACTGAGCACAACAAAGCTCATAGATCTGCAGAAGAAAATACCCAACAGATTCTAAGAAGATTCTACTTTCCCAAAATCAGATCCAAATCCAAACAGCTGGTAAAAGAGTCCCAGACATGTCACGAAAATAAGTATAATCGAAAACCGATTAATTTTCCATTACAAAAAACACCAATACCATTTCACCCATTTGAAATAGCTCACATTGTTGCGTGCCCAACGCGCGCATAAACGGTGCTCTACAAAAAAGCGCTAACGTAGCATTTTTGGTAACACACGACGTGCGCATGAACGGCTTAAGCCACCTTTTCATGTAGGTTGCTTACAAAACATTCTTAACGCCACAGAAGCGCTGACGCTTTCCAAACATTCTACACGGCGGAAGCGCTAGCCGTCGGCGTACGCGAGGTATGGCCGTTCTAGTTACGTCGTCGTAAGTAGGTCAGGGTTCTGGGAGTTGCGTTTATAGATAGTTAACAAATAGGAAGTAAGTAAATAAAAATAATAATAAATTAAGCATCGCTTGTAAACTAATTCATGAGTATATAAGGAGTTCTTGCTCTTGAAATAAATCAATTGCAAACCAGAACGCGGGAGTTTTCTTTCAAGCTTTCAGGTTTCGATTCATCACGGGACGGCTTGAAGTGTGGATGAACCCAACTCCCCCTCTTGCGGCATAGGTTCTCGATCGCGAAGAACAAACTAGCGGAGAGCTTAGTCATTTCGACTTGGGAGACGGAAACATCTACAGCGTTCGAGTTCGCACCCCATCGGTTGACGGTTTGGGATAAAGTTCAAAGTAGCCATTTCCTTCGTTTGTGGCTCCAGAGAGGATCGTCACCTCATCTCTCACGTAGAGAGAAACAAGCTCACAGGAAGCTTACCCCATCTCTCACATAGTGAGAAACTAGCACACGGGGAGCTTACCCTATCTCTCACATAACGAGACACAAGCTCTATTTTAGGTGTTGAAAATAGGATATTTTACACTAATCAGAAAATTTGAGCTTGCATCATGACAACTCCTTTCGTGGATAACAAGAATGGCCATTGCCGTCTCTGCGTTATGCCAGACGATGAGTGTTGCGGTCGCAACGTTAGATTTGAATATTTGTTTAAAAATTGTAACTTATCGCATGGGATCGCTGAGCTAGACCGAAATAAACAGAGAATTTTGGAAAGGTCGGTTTCACGATACCATCGATAAGAATAAATCATGCGTCGCGTAGGTCAAGCGAAGGAGGTCTAAAATGGAAAACTGGAATAACCGACTCAAGTGCGTTCAACAGCGCGGGAAAGGAATGCATGTGCAGCACAATGAGCTGCTTTCAATGTTGGGTGCAATAAAACTGAAATGTTTAGGATAAGGCACCAAGGAAAGTGAACACGTGTCAAAAGGGTCGTACACATACCGTGGTTCAATAATCAACGTTAGGCGTGAAATGCACTTGCATCAAACAATCGCTTTAATTCAGTT
>CM028127.1:32767296-32790129 GCA_016254315.1 Anopheles parensis
AATTGGCGACAGTAACTCCTTTTTGGTCAGAAACTCAACTATCCTGTTTTACGGTTAAACTAGGGACTCGGAAGGCTTCTCCTTCGCGGGGCCTGGCCTGGGTTTGGCCGTTAACAATGAGGATTACATGATCGCCTGCGACGAATGTGATCGCTGGTTCCATATTAAATGCACCAAGTTGAAGATTAAGCCAGGCATTGACACTCCTTGGATTTGCATTAAATGCACAACTGATCGCATAAAATATGCATCAAAATCAGCTGAAAATGTGACCATATTGGAATTGGTCAAATTGGTTTTACAGCAGACAACCTTTCAAGGGCAAACGCAATTGAAGCGGTCTACGCTGTTAAACTTACCGTACTTCGACGGGAAGTCGATGGACTGGCCCAAGTTTAAACAATCGTTCGACGAGACGACCAGGGAAGCTCAATTCAGTTCCTTGGAAAATCTCAATCGGCTGCAACGCTTCTTAAAGGGCGATGCAGAAAGAGTCGTACGATCTCTTTTCTTCGATCCTGACAATATTCCAAAAATATTGGAGCGATTAGAGGAGCAATTTGGTAGACCAGACCAAGTGTACCAGGAAATGCTGAAAGATGTGTTAAGGATCAAGGTTGATAACCAATTTAAAATTCCTGAACTTTCAGACGCCTTAGAAAATTTAATAACCAACATGAAGGTTTTAAATAAAAGCGAATTTTTTCGTGATCAACGTCTGATCAATGAGCTTGTCAGTAAATTTTCTACTGACAAGCAAATTCGCTGGCTGGAACATAAAACTGAAGTGGAAAAGGGCAATAGGGTTGTCACGTTAGAAGATTTGAGCGACTGGTTGGTTCCTTGGGCAAGAAACTTACGACAGTTAGTAAACATAAGCGACCGTACACGTAACCCGATAGAGACCTTAAAAATCAAAGAAAAGGAAATGTTAGAACCGCCGCTCCTATAGTAGAAAGCATAGACATTGCAAGCAAGACAGTTCGTAACTCACTAGACTACATCGCGGATATTAACAAAACTCTGCAATCGAAATCGGTCATCAATAATCATCATGAATCAACGAACGACCGTGCATTCTCCAAACAGAAACCACCACCTAAAGCAAAACGCTCTTCAAAACGCCCGGCCGTGTCAGCAAAGTTTGGAAAACAACTCTTTTCGAATCCTTCTGTCTGGCCAAACCCATCTTCAAGCGACTCCACTATAACGAAACAAAAAATGCGCACTGAACAACCATCCACTATGGCCACTCAGCAAGAAAAGTTCCAATCGAAGAAGGGCAAAGAAAACTGCATCGATAAATTCGAACTCAAGAATGAGGCGGACACCTTTGAATCTATTCGATCGAGCCAGCAAGTGTACTACCAAATAGTTCCTGTTACCTTATGAAACGAAAATATCACCGTGAAAACCTTCGCCTTCCTGGATGGTGGATCATCCCTAACTCGGATTGAAGAGACCGTGGCGAACCGTGCAAGAAGACGAAAGTTGAATAGTCCAATGCCAAATATTGGACAATTTGGAAAAGGCTGAATTCCTCCTAGATGCAATCCGAACCATCCAAAATCTACAACTTCCACGTCAGACCATCGATGCCAAAAGAATGGCAAAGGCCTTTCCCCATCACGTAAACTTCTGAAGTTTACGCTTCAGAAATGTAAACTTGTTACATCCTTTACAGACGCATATACAACCGTTCATATAGGACTGAAGCATAGTCACCTTATGATTCCCTACGAGCGTAAAATGGGAGCCCCGAACGAACCCATGGCAATTCCAACTAAACTTGGATGGGTAATCTTCGGCACAGGAGAAGACCAGGAACTAGGTGACACCGAACACCTCATGATCCATCAAAACGAGGAAATCATGAACCAGATGATTCGACAGTACTTTTCCATAGAAAACTTCGGAGTAAAATGTGTTGAACCGGTAAGGTCCAATGATGAAGAACGCGCCAGAGCCATATGTTGCGGTCGCAACGTTAGATTTGAATATTTGTTTAATAAGTGTAACTTATCGCATGGGATCGTTGAGCTAGACCAAAATAAACAGAGAATTTTGGAAAGGTCTGTTTTTACGATACCATCGATAAGAATTGGTAAATAAATCATGCGTCGCGTAGGTCATGCGAAGGAGGTCTAAGATGGGAAACTAAAACAACCGACTCAAGTGCAATAAACCGCTTGGGAAAGGAATGCATGTGCAGCACAATGAGCTGCTTTCAATAGTGTCAACATTCAATTACTTGGATGCAATAAAACTAAAATGTTTAGGACAAGGCACCAAAACAGACCCCTAGCCATGTGCTTATTTAGGATGAACATAGAAGAAAATAGGAAAAGACCAACACGATCTAACTTACTAATACTACCACAATACGTAGGCGTATACACACAAATCATACACAAACACTTTCAAACATTGTTAGTATATAAGGCAAAGAAATTTGTTAATAAAATTAGATTTAATTCAGAACTTGAATGGAGAACGTCTCGACTTTCAGTTGAATTTTCTTGATCTCTCCTTAGGCTTTTGCTTTGAATCTCACCCGAGTCTTCTGACCCATCCGAAAAGTTGCTATNGTGAAAGTTAGATTTGGTAGTAGCAGGTTTGGGAAAGGATTAGTAGAGGTAGCAAAGTATTACAACACCAAACCTAACGAATTCACCGCGCTGCAAACAGCGTACAGCTTGGCACTGTTTTTGGTAGGGGTGTTTGTTGTTGTCATCATTGCCACTGCCGTTTGGTGGTGATGGCTTCTGCCGTTACTCCCCGGTAGTCCAATGATTACGGCAACATTAAACACAACACGGAGATAGATAGGTACGGCATAACCACTGGCGGTGGAATATTGTCGCCTTCCCATAGGAAAGTAAGTGGCATCAGTAGACGGGGGTTGGCTACCGCGTTGAACTTCTTGGTCGCGATCGGACGCGCCTCATCAGTGTAAGCGTGCATCTGCGGTGGCATCGTCTTTTTTTTTTGCTTCCACCACGTGCGGCGGAAAAACTTTTCCCATTAACACTATTCGCTTCAAACCGTGTTCGTGCAAATGGCGATGAAGGAGAGGAGTCTTTCTAATCTCTTGACCTCTGGCGACATTATCATCGATACACACGGTACGGAGAGCGAAACAGAAATAGATTCGGGATGGCGCCCTGTTTGGTGGCTGTGTAGGGGAAATGTAGGAAATCATGTACCGAAACATGTTCCGTTGCTACTTCCATTCCCGATCCTACTACCAAGGTTTTAAGTTTAACCAATTTCTCTTCTGCAACTGGAGAGCTTTTCTTGTCGGGCACATACTGGCTGTCCACTGTAATGGTATGGAGTGTGGTGGTTTAATTGAAATTTGATTAATCGTTTACTGGTGAAGATTTATGTACAGACATGCATCTGGACTGACATTAGTGTGCTTTTTGCCTACGTCTGTAGCAACCAGCTCAGCTTGCGTTGCGTTTTTGCAAGCTGTTCTTTGTACAGTACGGCTTAACATGGTAGGCTTTCCAAGTTGTCACATAATGTTGAAAGATTTATTTTAATGATACCTTTGGATGGCTATTTATCGAATCGATTACTGTATAATGGGCAGTTTTTGGTTTAAGCTAACTTCCGTATGATTCACTTGCAAATTGATTGTCCAAATCCAAACTACGGCCCTTTTCCCGTGGTATGTTTTGTAATATGTTCAATCTACACAACAAACGAAACACAAACACCAAAAAAGGTCAATTTGGAAAAATAAAACAAATCGTAACATTTCCGTAGATAAAAATGTAGCAACTGCTGATGGTAGATAATGGTTATTAGAAATGTGTTGTACCACGGTAGCTGTTATGATGCGTTGTTTGTGATGCAATCGTTGTGCATCAAGCAGCAAGCCCTTTTATGTGATAAGATTTCGTTTTATTGAGGGTTTTTAACGTTTTGTATCTGTCCCTGGGAGGAAAGGAGCCAACTAGACGCGTTTGTTTCCCGTCTATACCTTTAATCGACCATTGTTATACGCTCTGGTGGGTAATAGATTCGGGAGAGTAATTTTCCTTCAAGCCTTTTTTTCCTGTTGTCCGAAATGCTTGCTTACCAGGGTGGAAGGTTGTTGTGAGCTTGATATATGGCGTTTAGATCAAGCTTAATTGATCGAACATCATTTACCATAAATTATGCAAATGTAATGTTGTCCATCGTAGATTGTGCTGTATAGCGCTGTAATGCGACAGTATTTTGTGTTGAATATTGTATAGTATTAAACAGAAAAATAGCAGGTATATCGTTACAGCGTATTATGGAGATTTGCGTATCTCGAATATCCGTTAGGCTATTCCGGATTCAATATTGTATATAATTGAAAGTTTAAGATACATTAGCTTCACTTAATTATTTGTAATGCATTTAGCATTTCGGGAGAAATGTTGAAACTACAGTTTCAAACAATCTTTTGTTTATTTATTTAATGATTACGGCTACGACTGTATTGTCAGCCTCTGAAGCTGAAGTAGTACAATTATCACAAGGCATTTCCTCCTTGTCCTTTGCCTTATCCCGGGCATACTCGGTTGTGATTCTGGGGTTTGTGGTTATTGCTATTTTTGTTGCTATTGTTGTTGTGGGTTGGTCCGAAGTCCTGTTGCTTTGTGGCCTTCATTGTATTCCTTATTATTGTTGTATAGTTGTGGATAGTTGTTGATGTTGGAGCTACTATTGAAAGTAGTAGTTTGTTGGTGAACAAACTTTTGTTTATCAAACTAAAATACAAATTTTGATCCAACCATTTCTTGTACTAATAACTTGGCGACTCCCTGAAATAGAATGTAAATTCATGGTAAGACCTAAGATATTGAAAATTTCAAGATATCTTGATTTACTTGCATGTGGTAACAGTATGAAAACTGTGGAAAAGTCATTTATCATTTGTATATTTATTTTATTAAAAAAACGTAGTCTTATCATTTTGAACGATCATGCAGAGAATTGTTCATCCAATAAGGTAGACTGAGGTAGACTTCTATAGCACCTCCTTCACATAACCGGTACGCATACAGATTCAGTAACTGTTCTATGAATCCTATAGAAAGGGAAGTCTTTGATGGTACCGTTTCACTTTTTATGCTAGAATTAAAAAAAATCACCCCCAACGCCCAGACATACGGCACAGGGCGTCCGTTTTAAAAGGGAAATTTCACGCTGGACAATTTGGATGGATACGTTGTTATATAAGCATGGGAAAAGAGTGGCTCTCTGCACCACAGAGAGAACGGGCGGTTATGAACGACGATACTGCAACGTGTAAAATACATGCTATGCATAAAATATATTGCCACCGTGCTGAGAAGAACTGGCATTGCTTCCCGCACCTTTGAATATATGCTGCCCAGACTCGGATTGTACACGACCGAGTGGTTGTGTTGAACCTGTTGTGTGTCTGTGTTGGGATGATTGTGTGGTGTGTTCCGCAATAAGCTGAAATCTAGAAGGCTACAAATTAATTGTGGTCGTCCGCATAGACACACGAAACGCTATCGCTATGTTTCTTCTCTCTGTCGGTTTTTCGGTTTCGGATTTAGGTTGCATTTAGGCGACAAGTCACGTCTAGAAGTCGTAAAATGCGAATGAAATTATCCAATGAATCAACGAGTGTGTTGCTCGTGGTGTGGCGTACAATGGTGGTTTGGCTTTTTTTTGTTTTTTCAAGTGTGATCATGATAAAACTAAACTCAGTTTGTTGTGTGGGTTCTGGTTGTTTCGTTTCTTGTGTATATGATTTGAAATTTCAAATTTAAAAACTTGTTGTTTCAGGCCTTTCTTCAACCGTCAAATAAATTCTCCCAAGCGAGGAGAGAAACATACTGAAGATATATTGAACTTAGTTATTCTTGAAGATTTTAATTGCAATAATTGCAAAATTATTCAGTCGTCTAAGTTCTCAGATCGTAGTATCTTTAATGAAGATTTTGGCAGATTCCAATGTTTATGTTGTGCGCTTTCTTTCCTTTTGGTGACTAGTACTTTCTATGTCATTGTAGTTTCCCTAATGACATGTTAAGTCATAAAATCTCTTCAACCTACTTTTGCTGATCCGCGAGATGACATCGAGCTACGCGACCTCTAATCTTTATACATAGCCAAGAAGAGCGCACATGATGTAATGCAAATGAGCCGTGCGAGGTATTTTTTTACTTCTTCGTTTTCACTTCACCCTTTTACCATAAAAGGGAAACTAATCAAACAGTTTTTCGTCGTTGTGTAGCAATGCAAAAGCTAGTAGCAGAAAGATGCCATCTCCTACCTGTGTCTAGCACCATAAAAGTCCGCAAAGATGCTGCAAAGTCTCGTTTCGCCTTTTAAAGTCTCTCTGCATTTTATACGCCATACGCTCCGGATTTTTTTGGGGTCAGCAGCTTTATTTTCGCTGTTTGTGGATGTGTTTTAAATCCTTCCTATGATTTGAAAGTGTCGAGTTTTGTGCGGTTAATCGGTAAGTGACAAAACGTGCGCTTAGCGAACGCGAGGAGCAGGCGGTAAACATCGGTCGGCTCGTTTCCCGATGCTTCCTGTGAAGATAAGTGGTTTATCTGTGGTCAACGGTGTTTTCTTCCTCGCCGGGGATATATTACTGGGGCAGTGCAATAAATCGGCTACTCTGCCGGTTGTTGCTTTTCGGAAGGTTAGGTTTTGCACATTCGACAGCAAAATTTGGACGAATCTTGCGCGAGATTGCGATGGAACCGCAGAAAAAGCGAAAGCGAGGTCGGTCGTGNGAAGCAGTCGGTAAACATCGGTCGGCTCGTTTCCGGATGCTTCCTATGAAGATAAGTTTTTTATCTGTGGCCAACGATGTTTTCTTCATCGCCGGGGATATATTACTGGGTCAGTGCAATAAATCGGCTACTGCCGGTTGTTGCTTTTCGGAAGGTTAGGTTTTGCACATTCGACAGCAAAATTTGGACGAATCTTGCGCGAGATTGCGATGGAACCGCAGAAAAAGCGAAAGCGAGGTCGGTCGTGATGATGGGGGTAAAAGATGAAATTGGGAGCAAATCGGTATGTCCCGTACCATGGGTTGGGTGTGACAAACACGGTAAAAGGGAGCGGAGTTGGATGCTTTGGCGAAGGTTTCGTATAAATCGCGTAAATCAAAGAATGCGTCCTTTTCTCCACCCCTTGAGGAGGTAACTTCTTCACTCTTCCGTTTAGCAAAACGTTCGTGTGTGCCGATCGTAAATTACATCGTGACCATGGAAGAACTGACCCTTTCTACGGGATGATGAAAATACGTGTTGACGGTAGCGAAAACTCTCTTTTTTTACCTCCGACCTCACGTCCTATTCGTTTCCCTTTCTTCCGCCGACGGGAAGATGTGCGATGTTGTGTGTGGTTGAAGAAATGAAAAAGGAATTGTGAAATTACAGCTTCTAGTAGGATGCATGCATAAGTTACATGCCCAATGTACGGTCGATGGATGATGAGCGGAATCGAAAAGTTATACTCTTATGCTTCCGGTGCTAGATTTTTCTTTCCTTCTCGAGGTCGGTTTGCTCGGTTCGACAAATGTCGAAAGAGGAAGAACACAAATTTAGATGCGATTTGTTTGTCGGTTGATGCCGGTTTGCTCTGCGACGTTTCGAGCGTTTGAGCGCCACCAGCCATCCCAAAATCTTTTAGTCAATTTTCGAATGTGTAAAACAATTTCCGCTCAATGTTCGTTTAGTAAGAAAAATGGAAAGCAATGAGAAAAATGTAAAATCAGGTCAATAGGTAAATTTGAGGTCATCCATTTTTGAGGAATAAATTTTACTTTGTGGCAATGGTAATAAGATAGTTTGTGCCTGCAGGCTTCCAGTGACCATGTATTAACGTGATGTCGTAGCTTACATAGTTGTGCATTCGATCATTATGGGAAAATGAAAATGTAACGATTGCTCTATTTCTGACAAAGATGTTTCTGCGGCTTTTAAGATTGTACTAAATTTTTATGTCGAGCAAACAGACTGTTTTTATACATACATACTATACATACATACTGTATACGTACTGTATACATACTGTTTTTAGAATAGACAAACATCAGCGATCGAAAAATTTAAATAGGTTATGTTTTTCACTGAGAAATAATTTTTGAGGAACATAAAGTCTGTAGTGTGATGCATATGCGATGGTTATATTTGATATTTATCTGATTGGGTTCTAAATTCTTAGTCCCCAAGGCCACGTCCACTAAACGTCCAGCTGAGAGTACAACCGGACTCAATAAGGCTTCTTTACGCCTTCTACCCTGTCACACCAGGATGTAAATTAAAACACAACACACTGATTAGTCACGTTTTTCAATCACTGGCAAAAGGTTATCCGATTACAAGGTGCAGAGAAAGAGCGACAAAAGAGACATATGTGGAGTGTAAAATATTTTTCAAAGTAATCGTTCAGTCGTGATCTATCATCGTTTGTGAACAGAGAATCCCACTTATTGCAACTGGAAAAATCGAAATTGTAGTGTGCTAAAACATGGAGAAAGCTGCAGCTTTACTCTCCTGCAGTTTTGATGAAAGGTCAAGTGCAACGTTTGGTTGCTTGTTATTTTTTTTGCTTTGCATCGAACTGAAAGCCAGGGGGAGAGATGATTATGTAGGTACTATTTTCGCAGGGCTTTTGCAAGGTGAGTGAAATTGACCGATTTTTGCTCTGCCCCAGTTCGAATGTGAAGACCTGCATTTAACGTCACCCCGTGTGTTCGGTAGCTTGCACTTGGTGGTGTGGTATTGATTTTTCGCTTTCGTACTGAGCTTTTTCACTCGACCTTTGCCAAATTAGGTTAAACTAGCCTCCGCATTACTAGTGGTAGTAGTGTGTACTGTTTTTTTTGTACATTACGGGTACAGTTGCAATGCGAAAGAAGTTTCACACTTCCGGAAAAGCTGTGGCAAAAAAAAAGTGTTTTTCTTGGATGTTAGAAAATCGATTCAGGGTATGAGCGGGGTACATAACAAACGCTTGATCGTTGGTAATTCGATTTTAATGAGCTTGTGTTAAGTGTGAAGGTCACTTTCGGTATGGGTTTTCACTCAAAAGACGATTATGTAGAATTAGGCCATGTGGCTTTAATGTAAAGGTTTTCCTATTTTTACAACAATTTTGACTATCAATAATCTTGAAAGCGATAATAAGAGTTGCATATGTTAACTATCCAGCCTTGGATTGATTCATCTCGTGGTCGAAAATTGAAACATTTATCATTTAAGTTTTTGTTTTTAATTCATAAAGAACGGCCTGGCCGTATTGCTCATTGCCTGGCCGTCATTTAAGTTTAATGTTAATAATTTTTTCAAATGTGAAAAAATTAATTGGATTATTCGGTAATTAAATGCGGATTACTGTTTTTTGTTAGGTTATTTTCTGTAAATTGGCACATAGGTTTAGTTTGTTTATTCCCTTTGATTAGTTTAATATCAAACCTAGGTAAAAAGAAGTGTAGTGCATACGTTTACGATATAGTAAAGCAAAGAATGGCTCTTAATGTAGCAGCAATACACCTTACAAAATGGTCCTCTACCAGATACCTTTCTGGCGTACTTTTGTTGGATAAGATGCACCAATTTAAAGCCATTAATATGCACATGCAGATACACAGTGTTCTCCTTCGTTGAGTAAAAGAGCAGCTACCGTTTTTGGTGCAAGTCATTAAAGACCGCATCATTGGTACTTCAACGAAGAGTAAAATATGCGTCGAACGTGCGCGTCACAGAATGCCTCTCCAAAATGGTAATAATGTTAATAATAATTTACGCTTTCATTAGCAAACCATAACGTTCTGGATTTAGCAACCGGTCCCGAATGAGTTTGGCTTTTTGGGGTGAAGTCAGCCAAGCAAGGGCAAGTTGTGTTATCCTTGTTTACGATGCAGCTTAAGCACCTGCAGTTGCGTTTATACCATATTTATGCAGTAGGTAATGTGCATTTAGCGAGTGAACATCATCTACACATTCTCTTAATTGACTTGAGATAAAAGGGTAACGAGCTATCGTGTGTTAAAAATTATCCTGACAAGAATGTGATTTTATTGTTACAAAACTTTAAATAAAAATAAATATTGTTAATTAAATTAATTTATGAAGTTGGATTTTCAATTATCGATTTTTGTTTTAATTTAATCAGAATATTTCTAGATAAGAATATTTACATTGTTTTATAAACTGATAAAGCAAAAATTTTATTATTTAATATTATTAGCAATATTGAAGTTGTTTTTTAATTATTTTAGATAATTAATTTATATTTTTTCTCTCTTTTTATTTTTAGGTAAGAATCAACAGCAGTTTTAGGAACGTATGTTACCAGGTGACTCTAAATATTTTCTTTTTTTTTTTGCTGTAAACGGACATTGCGAAAGCATATGGTATATGGCCGCATGAAACTTGAGATCAATTTCCGTTCATGAAACGCAAACAATAGACGCTGAAGATGTGATTTGGACCGGTTTTGCATCCGTTATTAATATTTTGTGTTAAATAATTGACGCGGTGAGAAAAAGATAACTTCGGACCACTTTCGAGATCCATGAGGGATGCTTTTTGTTGCTTTTGCGCAGTTATCATGCTGGACGATCGCATGGTCGTATTGTTTGACTTTCGGTCTAGAACACCGATAGCCATGGATCGAAATTAATCTGGACCGCCTACTCGTAAGCAATAATAACAGTGTTTGTTTGGATTATCCGGGAATTTAAAGTAATGTAACTATCTCTCTATGCGCTGTGCGACTATCGTGCGTCATTAATGGTTAAAAACATAAATAATTTAATAAAATTAATTAATCATCGTTTAGCGACAAATACATAAAATGAAACGGTAAAAAGCTTAGCTGCGTAACTTTAAAATGCAGTCAATGTCAACTATAACCCTCACTGGTGCGCTCTTACTTCAAATTCAAACAAAGCTTGACAGCAAGCAAAAGGGTGTGCCTTGCGCTGGTGTGGGTACTTTGACAATCATTTTGGGGAAAGGCTTACCCGGTACCGTTTTTTTTCATGCATCGTGAATATTCTATGCTTCATTATATGCTGCTCGCACCGGTTATGAACGTTGTACGTCCGCTCGTTAAAAAGCCTAACCTTTGTTGCTCCCGCTTATGTATCTGTTCCATAGCGACGGTGAACTTTTTTTTTGTTGCTGTAATGAAGAGGGGTTATATTTTGTTTATCGTGACATATTCTATGCGTGTACGTTGTTTTTACTTCCTCACGAGTCACGACGCGTAGAAAGCCGAACGGAAGTAGGATGAAGCATAATGATTTCCCTTTGAATGTTGCTTCTGTGTGCTTTTCTGTTCAATGATAGAGTCAAATTGTTTACATTTGAACGAAATCATTAACCTGTACAGCACGATTATCATGAATTACTGTTGTACTGCTATATAAAACTGGACTGGAATGGAATTCCAAAACGGTTTCACGGGCAAATTTTATTTTAAAAGCTGAAACAACAAATTGCTTATTCTAACGTTCTCTATCCAGATTTTGTTTCCCTGCAACACATAAAGCTAGGTTTGAAAACTCGATTAGTCGTAACACTGCACAAAAAATGCTTTGCAGTAGACTGATGCAAGCGTATCCTTTACTCTTTCAATTGAATGCACATTCGTGTCTCGTCAGCAATCGAATGTCTGCATGATGTTGCAATGGATGGTTCTGCGCAGGCTCTTGATGTTGCCAAATCCGTAGAATACGGAGATCATTGCGTGCTTTAGGTTTTTGTTATGACGTTAGTGCATTCGCCAATCGTGGATGGGGGTAACTTTTCAAACTCTTTGCGAGCAACCAGCATTGAAGGAAAGATTATGTTATGTTATTTAAATCACATGTGTGTTTGTTCCGAAACATGTTTTGAAAGGAGAATATTCAATATTTCTCTTCCGCATTTGAATAGTGCAACAATAATCAATCGAAGTTCATTCGATTTTCTTTTTCATTCAATTAATTTCACCTACACCGCTCGAAGTGGCAGATGCATTTATGTATATGACCCTTTAGCTAATGGTTTGTCATACTTGACTGGTACGATTAATCGTACCTCATTAAAAAAGGCCAATTAAACTCTCGACGCCTTTGGCGCGCGCGTACATCAATCCTTTGGCGCCAACGAAACCGTTCAATCATTCGATCGACACTACTAACCGGGCGGATGGTGTGTGTAGGTTGAATGGCAATCAAAACGCACACGGTACCTATCCAGCATGTATATGCTAAGCCGCCTTCCGAGTCAAGGTAGGTGGGTTCCGTAAGCAAGGAAAAAAAAACCAAAACTTGCAGAAAGGAAAAGTGATCTTGATTGGGTATGCTGTACATATTCTGCAATTAATCAGCATGCGTGGAGAAGAGCACAAGCGAACGTGGTTCGAGGTGTACACGTGTGGTGGATGTTCATGCATAAAAGTGCATTCATTAATCGCATCTGATATGTTTTTTTCCTCCTATGACTTACGTTTTCATAATCGAAATTCCCTCCCCTGCTAAACTCACACGATGAGAAGCGTACCGCACTTACTTCGCTCGTTGATCGATTTGATTGCAGCTTTAGGTGTGTGTGGCTTAACGGTGGATTAATTCATGTTTAATCCTTAGCTATCGCTTACCAAAACGGTGCAACGGTTTCTTGCGCTGTGCTTACACACGATGATTGCATATTTGTTACAAGATTCGACGATTACAAATGCGTAGGTTCTTTGATTTTGTTTTTAGATTTATTACAAGAGCTTGGCAGTCAACGTATGGAATTATTATTTAATAAATTAACTTTTCATGAACAAGAAGAATTTTGTTTATGTTGTTTAATTGTTTAATTGTTGTTTAGAGTTTTTATTGGGGGATACTTAAGATATTCATTCAGAAGCTGTAGAAAGATATTTGTGGTTAATTTTTTTTTAAATGGTAAAGTGGTTGAATTATGAAATTATCAATATTTTCACGAGTAGATACCCCCATGAACTATCCACAACAATAAAAAATCATAGAAATATGTAAAAACACCCAATGTTTGCAGTATTCACTAACGGTGTTAGAAAATATTGTAACACTAACTAAGAAATAAGAAAATATTGCTGTACTATATCATTTGAGAGAGATGGATTGAGATGGATTTGGAAAATTTCAATTTATTTCAAAATGGTGAAAATCGAACAAAAAAAAAGTGTTTTCCTCATAACATATTTGTCTGTATTTAGGCTATAAAAAGAAATATATTTAAAATGTTTAAATTTGATATAAATTTTCAACTAATTTGTATGACGTTAAAATGTCAAGTTTTTTTTTAGCAATACGGCCAGGCCGTTCTTTATGAATAAAAAAAAAATGTCAAGTTTTCGAGAAATTACGGCTACCGATAGGCAAACCATTGATTTCGTAAAATCGCATATGATCATCAAGAATTTGCATGTTTCCAAAGAAGTTAGTTAAGATAGTAACTTCATTCGTTATAAGGTTGAAAGTCTTCAAAAATTTTATATCAAAAATTGGTAAAACTTAGATCTTAGAGATGCAGCACACACGAATTTAAGATTTTAATGTAAATTAAAGATATAAGTAAAAGATTCTAACAAACCAAAATGATTGGTCCTGTTGTGCTAGTGTTAGTTTATTGTACCTACTTTAGTGGATAATGAGTAAGTCTCTCAAGTATCTCAATAGTATTTGAACATTATGAACAAAATTTTCTTAAATTTATTACATATCAAAACTATTTAAAAATAGACTGTTGCTCATAATATCTTTCGCTACAGAGACCTTCAACAGCATAGCTTTGAAATGTCCAAATAGGAAGTGTGATAACAATTTTTGTGTTTCTATGTTATCTTCCTGCTATGTGCTTTTTTGTGTGCTAGCACACGTGCCTAACGCAGTAGATTCGTTAGGTTTCCGATGTCTGTGAAAACAAAACGCATCTCACCTGATGTACCATTCTTCCTATTTGCTTGAAACGTGCTCAAAGATTTCAAACATTCAGATAGGGAACAAAATGGTCTCCTGGTAGTCGGCAGGTGTGTCGGTTCACTTAGAAGCAGTGCAACTGAAGTGCATTTTTAGTGTAAAAGTGCATACCCAATTAGGAAAACATTCGTCAGAGACATGCATTGTGCATCTTCGTTGTGATGGTGTGTGAGACAGGTGTGATTTATTTCATGTATTTCTTTGTGTAATGCTCACTCATTGTACTTTTGTTTGTAGAAGGAAAGGCAACTATTGGAGCTTTTTGAAGGTTATTTCACGATGATATTATTTTTTAGTTTGGTAAGATATTTTTTGTTACTAATACTAATACTTCCACACATGACTATTGCAGGCAGTGATATTAGCCTCAGCATCATCATCATGATCCGGTTTTCCCGTCAATCGTACTGTGATTGTAGTAAGCGATCATAAATCGAAAATCAATCGCGGAAACTGCGGACAAAAAACTCTCTGACTGGTGATGATGCTGCTAACCCCCAATCACGGTCGAGAGAAACAATAACTGTGCATTCGAAGTTCCCGTAGTTTTCCGCCCGCGAAAAACACTAAGCCGGTAGGAAAAACAGAGGATGAGAGAGGAAAGGTTATTGTTGTTAACCTGCTGTCCGCAGTCTACAATAGTGCAAACGTAACCATACCATACAATTCAGCACACAAATACACACATACACACACCTTAAGTTCGCATCATCCGGCAGGCAATGGCATTCCGGCATGCCACTGCAGAGTTTTGGAGGGAAAAGAAAGAAATTAGCGATCCATAAGGGACGCTCTTTCAGTTATGCTCCACTTGTTCGCACACCCTGTAGGTGGTGGGGTGAAGGTTGAGGGAGGAAGAGAAGGTGTACGAGGAAAACAGATAAAACACAAATCTTACGTTGGTGTTTCGAATGGCGATGGCTTTTTTTTCGGCCGGTACGTGCATGGAAAGCTTTTCGTTTGTTTTGTTTCGAATTCAATTGTATTTTTGCTCGACGTAATTTTTCCAACCGGGATTGTCGATTTCCTCGTGTACAGCTGTACATCTCCCGCATGCATTTATTTTTTTCTTTTCACATTTCGACGGGAAAGAAAAAGGAATCCGTCTTCCTCGGGTTGGGAAAACGAAATGGTTGGGTGGTGATGTATCGATCTTCTCAAAAACCCGACGGGATGAATTACATTTACCGTTTTGTTTCGGGAAGATGATGATCTTCACTTGTTGTGTGTGTGCATTAGAGTAGCATACTCTTTCTGTGTTCCGTACATTGTTTTTAGGTGGAAATAATACAATTGTAAAATAAATTGTGCATCAAATGGAATGGTTAAGGGAACAAAGGGAAAAAGAGCGTAAACGGGGTGGGGAATGTAAAGAGCAAAGTGCAAAAATGTGCCGTTCGGATTCTATCGATGTGTAAAGTGAAAATCATTCTTCCGTTAGAAAGACATGGAGCTCTGTTGTAATTTGATAGCTACACGTGTTTTGTTCGATTCGCGGATTCGTATTATTTTCTTCGCAGATTGTAGATGGACGCGTGTGACTTAAGTTTTTTTTTTGCAAATGGATCTGATGGCGGGAAATGTCTCTCGTCTTACGCTGTGCTTAATGAGCCATTTCGAAACGTTAAACCGTTTCTTTTGTCAGTAAATTGAAAATGGTTTGATCTTTACGATCCATTTCACCTAGCGAGTCATTTTTTGCTCTTCTCCCCCCCCCCGCCAACCCCCCCCCGCCAAAGAAGGTGCGTTGTTCTCGATCGTGTTTTCTGCTGCCCGATGGGAAGAGTTCATTTCTGTTCGATTGTTTCTATTTCTAGCCTAAGTGCCAGCCCAAATCCATCAATCCTGTCTGCAGGTGGAAAAACAATGAGCAACATTTTATACCGTATTGTTGCACACCTTTGCTCGTAAATGTTCTATAAGTCAAGGCACATACAGAAGAGGTGAGAAGATGACTTCCCAACCATACACATTATCGCTCAAAATGTGTGTGTGTGTGCCGTCGTTCGTTTTTGGTGAAGGGCTTTGGGAAAATGGTCCAGCAAAAGCATCTTTTTGCATTGTTCTGGGGGGTTTTTGGAAGCATTTAGCGCTATCATGCTCTCACCTTGCAGTAGTTACACCTTTGGTAGGTTATAATTATTGCAAAACGATCGTCATTCAAAGCTGCTGCACAACCCCCGTTAAAGGGCGCTCATATCATCTTCAGGGCGCTGAGAAATGGGTCTGTAGTCTGCTGCACATTGTGTGTTCTATTGTGTTTATCGGTGCAGCGTGAAATCATTTTAAACTGGTGGCTTATTTTATTGAGCCATCTTCTCTCTTCCTATGTATATGTGGTTCGGGTCGAACGCCAAAGTGTAGTGTAGTGATGAACCTATTTTTCTCAGACCCATTTTCTGCACTTTTGCAGCGTGATAAATTCCGCTCCCATGCAAACTTAAGCGTTTTTGGTATTTAGGATGCATTTGAGTGATTTAAAGTGCCCTCTCCCCCATCTTGGGTCCCACGCAGCTGTCAGAAAATAGATATTGCATATGAGAGGGATATTTTCCAAAACTGAGTTGAAACAGTTAGGGGGGCGGCGCGTTTTGCAAAAATCTGGAGCATATAAGCTTTATCTTGTTCCCAACGTAAACTCTGAAGATGAAGCTAAAAAAAATGCAGTTATATGGTGAGATTGATCCATTTCCTTATGCCTGAAGTCGGTAGGTGGCGATTGGTGCGATTTTCGATGTGAAATGGGCGCGTGTTCCCATGTCTTTTGGAGGTCGCACCCACCTGTCATCTGTAGCTTGTGGTCGTCTTTTAATGTGCTGGAAGTTGTTCGAGTGATGTGTCATTTGAGGTTAGCCGGGCATGGAATTTGTATCATGTTTCCCATATCATATGCTAATGTTTTTTCTTCGTGCCGAAGAAGAAGAAGATTTTAATTTTGCTTCACATTGATTGTAAGCCATTTTTAATTGGGAGTTGTTTCTTGTTGCCAGATTTATTGTACAGATGTTATTATTAATAGTCAGAAACTCGCGAAATGATGATTTTATATTAAAATTTAATATGAAATATACCGACGCATTTTTTAAGTGTCCAAGTGTTTAAAGTTTAAGGACTATCTGGTTGTTCTGATTTATTAAAATATACCTGCAAATAACTAAGTTACAGCTCAATAAATCAACTCTCTTATAATAACCTGAAATCGTGTAGTTTAAATGTCTAACTGCGTGTTTTTCTCAGCCGTTTTGTCATTTTGTCTACATTTCCAGAAGACCAGTAAACCGATTTACTTCAAATTTGCATCGGATGCTCTTTCACACAATTTTCTCGTGCTTGTGTAGAGCTTTTTCATTTGATTTGGAATTGACTCCTTTTTTTGGTTTATAGAAAAAACCTGTTATGTCTAAATTACCAGTTTAAAATTTGCTGCCCCAAAAAAAAATAATTAAAATTACCTTAAAATTCGCCCCATTATTTGAATTTATCTAAATTCAATTATACCAGTAATAGATTTAAGTATTACTTTTTAACCCATTAAAGCGCTCCAAAGAAATGCTTATAAACGTATACTTTTTATTTTTTGACAATTTTTTTATTCGCTTTAATATGTATTTGAAATAAAATAATTAAATGTTCAGCTTGGAAGATATTTTTCCTATAAAAATCTCAAACATTATTCATTATTTAGAGTTTACAACTACTACATATTGTACAACCTATCTTTAAGACCTTTTAACATTAGATCTACTAAGCGTTTAGAATGTTTTTTTTCAATTGATGGTTACTTTATACATAATTTTAAAGAACTGGATTTTTTTAAAATATTTTTCAAAGTCCGTACTGTAGAATAGATTTCTAAAACTCGAATAGAACTAATTGAAAAAATAATTTACCGAAAATGAAGCCAAAATGATCGAAAACGAATTGTTTGTTGCAACTAAATATAGTTTTGAGTAATTAAAAAAAAAAACTTGTATTATTTGAGTAGTTCTTCTTTTGCGCTGTTGTTAGTCAACTTTAAACACTGTTGTACCCGTTCACAGCAAGTCTCAGCGTGGGGTGCTGACAATCGTGCAAACACCTTCCCTTGGAATGTTGGTGTACACAGAGAGAAGTGTAAGGGCCACCCATAGGCGACGGATGACGGTGCATCCAACCGTAACGATGTTGGCGCCCCATTAACACCGAAAAATAAATTCCAACCATGGTGAGATGATCAATTTTTTTTCGGTAGCACGTTTTTTTTCAATTCCAAAACAAATCGCCAGAAGAAGAGCGTTTGTTCCAATGTCCGGCGTTTCGTTCGCTTCCGGTTGAGGGTGTGTGTTGTACACTTTTCTTCTGCTCTGCCTTGACGAAACGCGGCCGACAGGAATGTAATATACGTAGAAGAACTGTGGATCCAGCAAACGCATAAAATGCCATGCATAGCGAAAGGGTGTAAAAACAAATGGGTGGTAAAATAACGTTCGATCGTGCCATGGTTTGGGGGTGTGATGAAAATTTGGCACTGAAAATGCAATACAAAACCCGTTCGAAATCGATTTGCGGCTTAGTTTGTTGGTGTTGACGATGTCGATTTTTCTTTCGAATACAGTAGCACATTATTTAATTGAATGTATCAGTTTGGTGGTATTGTTTGGTTTTTAATCTTTTTTTTATCCCGAGCTCCTAAAGCAAACGAATTATTGAAGTTCCTGATTAATGTAAATTCAATTCAGGTATTAAACTGTTTATCGGCTTGTTTTTAACATAACTGTCCATATAATGTTTTATATCGGTAAAGGGGTATTTCCACAATTTATGTTGTTTTGGTTTATATTTTATTTAATTAATTTTTTCCAATTTCTTATTCTGGAATGTAACTTTTTCTCAAATCTCCTAAAAAAAATAAAATCTCCTAAAGGACATAAGTGGCGTTTTATTTAATTAAAAAAAAAATAAAAAACCAATTAAATAATCAGTTTCCATGAGTGATTTTTACCATTCAAATCAAATAATAACTATATAAATATTTATGGCGGATTTGAAAAAAAAATCAGTCTAATAATTATCATAATTTGTTGCAACGTCTTAAGTGATTATGTATTATTTCAAATGAAAAAACAAAAGTGAAACGTAAATAGTAAAAATTATTGTTAATTTATACACAGCACAAGCTACTTATAATATATTTGATGTAGATCATTCGCTTGAACATGTACTTAATTCATGTTTGACACTGAATCATTAAAGTGCTTCCGTTTTGACATTTGAAAAATTGTTGAACCATGTTGTATCTTTAAAGTAGTTTAAATTTCATGTTTTCAATTTTCGGTATGATTTCTAACATTGCATTGCCGGGAGGTGTGAAAGGAAACCGTTTTTAATAGCTTTTTTGTTAATTTATTCAGTGTGAACAAAGTCGTCTCATACCTTCCGACCTCTCCTGAGACACAAACACAGCCGAACAGAGGAAGTTGGTGTGTCGCAACTCTTCCACGATAAAGCACCTGATGCATTGATGAGCCTGTCAAAGAAGATTATCCACCGTTATGCCACCACCCGCCAAAATTATGCCCATTTTCACCACCCACCCCAAAAGACACTCGGTTGTGGCTTTTGTCTAGTGATCTTATCGGGGGGTTTTTTTGGTTGGGATATCCTGTTGATGCTGGTGTTGTCGCCTTTTTTTTGTTGGTTAGCACTTTACGACTGATAATGGCTTTTAGATGGGTTTTGATTTTCCTCAAGAGTAATATTTGAACTCCCCCGAATCTTCCCTCCCCCTTTACATTTCTACACCTGCACTTCCTTCCCATTTGGGGTCTTTGGTCATCTTGTGTCCGGTGTTTGACGAAATCATAAAGGAAAGCCGCACGTGTGTGTTTTGTGTGTTTTGTTCGTGATTCCACACTTCCAAACATCTTTTTACGCGCACGGTAGTGCGATAGTAACAAAAAAAAACAAAATATAAGTTTTAAAACACCATGTGGATTATGAGAAAGAGACACCAAAGCCCTTGAGGAATTTTGATCGTTTTCTTTCCCCAACGGTATGTGGCGGTTTGGTAACGATCATCCACCTCCCCATATGAAGGTCATCACGATATTTGATGTACGTTACCTTTCCGTCATCTGAAATGTGATCCGGATGTGTGTGTGTGCCGTTAAGAGAAGAAGGTGTCCATATTTGGAGCAATTTGATATAACATGCGGTTAAACTGTGGTAGAAACGGATTGCGTACAACACACTTGCCTTCACGCATTCGGTTATTGATTCTTGCATCATGGACGAAGTGGTTAACCGTTTGCTAACTGGGAAAAGGAATATTTGAGATTTTACAGATCTTATTTTTTATGTTTAGAACCCGAATTCTTTACTGTTGTTTTCAATGCTATTTGAGAACGAAAAACCAAAAATATTTGTGTACCAAAATATCGAGAACGAAAAACCAAAAATAAATGTAGCAATATATTCAATTTGGAATAAAATCCACTAAAAAATTTCAGTTATGTTTTGCCTGATATTTATGTCAAGTAGGTCTTTTTCAGCAATGACATACATAGTGAACGCAAAAAGTATTCGTCCACCGAAATTTATGTATACGTTTAAATGAGTAAAAATGAGTATACTAATGATTATAAATATCTAAAAATAATATTTTTTTCATCATTTCTGAGTCCACTATGCGGTGGCCCCTTACCATCGATGATTCCAAATGATTCCAAATCCAGGTGATTCCTGGTGAATCCTAACCGGATCATGTTCTAATCGAGTCCGATCCGAATCCGCCTGTAAAGGAATCGGATCTGCGAATCTTCTTTGTTCCGAATCTGCCAACACTAGATCAAGCTCCATTGTGCTACCAATTATTGACCTCTTCTCTGCCACTAAATCCTTGCGAAACCTACATCGAAGCAGTAATCCTACATCGTTTACCGAACAAAATCACCAGTTTATTAACCGGGGAATCATGAAAAACTCAAGAATAAAAACATATGTAAATGTAAAATATACATTTGAACGAATACTTTTTGCGTTCACTGTATGCTGATTTGGTAACGCTGTTTTACATGTTTGTGCGTGTTTTATTCTTAAGGTCGTTCACCGACTGGCATCAAATTGTTTGGTATAAATAGACAATTCACCTTTTTGTTCCAGACACAACCGCATCGATCGGATTGTGTAACTTGCACTTGGAAAAGTACGTTTACTTATTTTCCCGCTTTGGCGATTTAAAATAGAATCAATTCGTTTTGCAACACGTACCAATTGCCAAATAGCGATTTGCTACTGTCTGAAGGAAAAGGTTAGTTATTGTCTCATCGGTTGACGACAATCCAAAAGGAGTTTCAACCGTACGAAATTTCTGACGTATTGTTGTCGCGTCGCGATAGATTTCGGCTACATGGCAATGGCAATTTGTATATTTCGTCCATTAATTTCTTTGCACCCATTTTCGATGCTGACACTTTCATCGTCATTGCCATATTTTTTGTCACTGTCTATTCGCTAGTTCTGTTACCTTTTTACTCTTGATATCGGTGGCAATTTAGTAATGTTTTGATGCTTCTCTCTGTTTCTGTTTATACAGTTTAAGCTTTTTAAGTTGACATTGAAGGTTGGGACGGTTTAAAACTGGGGTTTTCCTTCCAAAAATATTGTTTCCTCGTCCGGGCTGTAGCGCGCGTATGTTTGTCCCATCTACTACATCCTGCTAACCCATGTTAAACGGTTCGTGTTTTACGAAACGCGTTTTCTGTTCGGACGTTGTAACAACATGCTTCCGTGGGAAGAAGCAATCTGGCCAACGTGTCTCGTGAAGAAACTTTCGTACGGTGGTAAGAACGGTGAAAAGGAGAAATTTGTGTCATTTTACATGAGAAAAATTGAAAGTTCGAACACGGTCAAGTTCAGCGTTTTCCGCCAGGCTAGTGAAACTGTCGTTAATGTTCGTTCTCTTTGGTTTTTGTGAATTTAAGTATTTTTTTTTGTATTTTTCTTAAATAAATTGGAAATGTTGAAAGCACTCATGCTTGAGAATATTATTGAATTATGAATACTAATATAGGGTGTACAAGTAAGTTTCCATCGTTTTTTTTCTCTCAAAAATTAATTTCTATTCAAACCATTGTACATTACAAGCTTCAACTTTTTTTTTGGCAGCTTTAAAATTTCAGTCCAAAAAAATCTCACTTTGTGACCTTAGAGCCAGTCTATACTATTCGTGATTCCCTCGACGAACAAAAAAAGTTCTGCATCGATCGAATGGTGTAAAGTTCGGATTGTAAGGCAGATGTTTTATATTTCCCGTCCACTCTTCTCCACATCGTTTTTGACCGCAGTAACAGAGCACATGTGTCACAGCAATATCATGATGGAAAATTACTTACTTGTGCTGGGTTTGATACCGTTTCCCTGTGATAATTTGACTACTCGGTAGCAGTTCTCAATATATTACTTCGTTCTGACCTTCACCATATGTAGAACATAACTACACAAGAATATATCAAATATCACAAATTCTGCCTCATAAGTGCCCTGGATCTTACAAGCCTCAGCTTTTTTCTTCATAGTAAAGAATGTTATTAGACTATATTATTGAGTAACGCTTCTCCCAAATTACGCTTTTTGGGCTAAAAATTCATCATGATCTCACTCTAAAAAAATATATGACTCCAATCAAAATGCCCAAATATAATGAGGTAATGTATCCGATATCGAACCTCAGATATGGACTTATTCCAGACTTATTTGGACTACCTCACTATGGACTTATTTAGTTCCAGTAGCATAAAGTTTTGTAAAACACTATAAATTTAGTTGTACACCTATTAACTAACTATTGAATTCTTTTGGGAAAGTCACGCGGT
>CM028127.1:32797911-32837349 GCA_016254315.1 Anopheles parensis
GTGAAAACACAAGCAACACCACCCCGGTACAGACATCCGCGAAATACAAGGGGGCGATACACCTTACGCGGTCGTCCAAGGATGCGAACAATTAGCCAAACGACCTTCCGGTGCTAAGACTGATTGAAAGAGCGAATCAATTCGATCTTTCAAACCAAACAAAGCATTTAGATGTTTGTACATGAGACAAGCGAAAGCGAAAGGTAAAATGGATTGCAACGGTGCACGATTTATGGTGGATGATGATATGTTATTAGGTTTTATTTTGTTAGCTTAGTTGCTTACATCACTACTTTAAAGATTATAAATCAAATTATAGAAGAAAAAAATTAATATAAAGTAAAAAAAAATCGTTACATAACTTGCAAATATGAACACCTTACTCCTTCAGTACACTGATCTACAAACCATAGTTTCGTCTGCATCTGCAACCATATTTAGAATAGTTCATATGGACCAGATTCGATTGCTTCCTGTTCGACATTTTGCAATATATGGCGAATACCAGCCGAACCAAACCTGGCCTTGGCATATGCAGTGGATGTGCATGTGTGTGGGCCAAATCACATAAGGCATCTGTCTTGTCGCGCAAAGAGGTTGCAGAAAAAAGTGTTCCAATTGCAACGACACGATCGTTCGAGATATTTTCTCCATCACAAAAAATTTATTGAAGAATGAGGAACCATTCATCGTTGGTCGTAGAAAAAGATACCGGATTGGGTTGAGTGTTTTAAATGTCATTTAATTTTACAATCTTCGACAACTAGTCGTAAATTAATACACAAAAATGTTAAAATGACAATACTTATTTTTTATTTGAAAGTTTTTTTTTGTAAAATAAAAATATTAAGACAAAATTTCTCACGACCTACACATGCTCGAATAGTTTGTTGTGTTGGCCAATACCTTCTACGGCTAATGATAAGTTGGTAGAAACTGTGAACTCAGCCATCTCCGTTTAGAAACACAAACAAACGGTACACGTTACTTGTTTGATGATTGGGTGGGAAAATATGACAACAAATCGTTTCTTGTTCTTATGACAAAGGGGCCAACCGGAGAAGGTCACCATGTCAGCAAGATCACGGTATGCTTGGTGAAGTTTCTCTTCATTGACTTATTTTTCAATTATTATGTTGAGAATAATTATGCATCCACGATATGGGAAGGTGGAAAATGGAATAAATCGTGAATGTAAACTGGAAGTTGTTGTCTTTCCGTAACTTGGCATCATCGTTTTTTTGTTGTCGTTGTTAGTGCTGATTGATACAAACATGCGGGAAAAAGATGTCATTAATGTTGCTGTTTGTTGATAGCCGCAATCTACCTGTCCGTTTATTATTGTCTTCGGTTGTGTCTTGTAAAGCATAGCGGTAAAAGGTGAGTGCTTTGAATGACTTCCAACGAGAGGGCGAAGTTACTATAGTCATACAAACTCACGATAAACAAACAATTGGTATTTGGAACCATTTTCTGTTTCTTTTTCTTTTTTGTTGAATTCTTCGTTCGAATGTGGGAATTCTGTAAATGGTTTGCCGTTGAAATGAATGTTAAATTTTATGTGATGTTTATTCCCCATGTTTGGGTTTGCGTAGTTTGTGTACTGACATTTATTTTGAAGTGAGTTATTCTTGTATGTCTTCGAATATTTTGGTGTTTGTGATTCATCAGTTGCAAAACCGTCATTCGTACAACGGAAAGGCTTCCCAATCTACTATCATATGTGTTTTGGTCTAATTTCGAACGGGTTTTCTGGCGGTGAAAACTCAACGGTTTTTAACTTCCACGAAAAATTCCGGCAAAAAAGCAGCAGAATATTCCGCCAGCAGTGAAGAAGATACCGTTTTAAACTGGAGCTTACGCGATGGTTCATGAGTAGGTGTGTTTCACTTCCCATATACAGCTGCTATATACGTTGTAGAGGATTGAGTTGAGCAATAAAATATTAGGCTCTGGAATATTGAATCTGTGTCGAGAACTCCCTTGGTAACTGATTGCGATTTTATCACTATTTTATGCATCAACAAACGGTGCTTTATCTTTATGTGTTCGCAAAATGTTCAAGGGACTCCTCAAGAAAGCTCACATCTATTCATGGAAATGGTGTCTACGTCTGAAGATAAACGCACCGAGTAAGAGATCGTTTTCTGTCAGTTGGTGTACACATAATTACTTTGTGTTTTAAGCCACATAAGTCCCTCAGTCAGATGAAACATTTGACCATTAGCTTAATTTTGTTTAAACTAAAACATTTAACTGTAGTAATAGGTCTTATAATTATGTTGTACCAAATGAGAGTCCAAACACCTTGAGGACATGTGGACATGGTCGCGTGAAGCATTTTAGCTTAATTGTGTGGTGGATTTGTGTGGTGTATGTGAAGTAAGCTGGTGTTAGCTGACGTTGAATTCATAAAATCAAGCTAAAGTTTGTGAGGGTTGCATATCCATAAGTTTGTAATTTGCAGGTTTTTTTTTCATTTTCCTTCCGTAAATTGTGTCACCTAGCTGAAGGTTTGAAACTATTTCACCTCGATGTGTATCATTATTTGCGATAAAGGCTATCATCGAAACTATGTTTCGAGCTTCCTGCTCTTCCTAAACCATTCAACCAAATTACGCACATTTTCCATCAAAAAATGGCTATTTGGAAAACAGAGCTCGATTATGATGTGCTAATAATACCGATGTGCCGGTTTTGCCAGCAGTGTGTAGCTTGTTTTTTTTTCGTAAAAGCTGTTACGACAAACCCGTAGAAATCGGTTGCCCTAGTTTGTTTGTGTGCTTTACTCGGAGCGATTTTAAACGCCTGATGCCTGCCATTTTTAATATCCTACTCTGGTGGTGTGGTGCGTGTTTGCATCTGTTAAATTATTACCCTTCAAAACATCGTAAAGCTCTACTTCAACTTCCAATTGGGAGCGCAATATTTTGAAAGGTAGGCATTACACATATACACATTATCACTAGTTGTGAAAATATATGAATTTTTCATTTCATGACTACCGGTGTGTCTGCAAAACTGTCATGTTTGTCAGTTGCGATTTGCGTGCGAAATGACGCGGGTTTTTTTTAATGAAACTGCGCAAACTCTCGTTAAATTAAATTGTATCGATAAATAAGTGGATAATCGTTGGATACTGATTACGTCTTTGGAAATTATACTTCCGTATGGTTGTTTTTCATTTGTTTGAAGAGTACGTAGGGTTAAACTAGTAAGAGTTACCAGTATTTCTG
Organism: Anopheles parensis; assembly: GCA_016254315.1. Lineage (NCBI taxonomy): Eukaryota > Metazoa > Arthropoda > Insecta > Diptera > Culicidae > Anopheles > Anopheles parensis. The sequence goes on from CM028127.1 coordinate 32,801,148, forward strand.
ATGCTTCAAGAAACATTCTTTTATATTACTCTAGCTACACACCATTTGCTGTTTTTAGTAACGAATTTTTCATTTATTTTCTCTAATTTCAGGTACGTGTGTTTAAAGCATTTTACCGTAGAAAAGTGTACATCATGATCATCATTGTACTGGATACATAGGAAACATGCAGTTGTGTTGATCTAACCAGTTCGGATTACGTCCCTTAACATGGTTGGAAGTAGCGACGTTGCATAACAATTCTACTCTACAATTATCCGATCATCTGATGACCTTTGATAGTCTCTGTTCTCTCTAGCTTTCCTCGCCTCGATCGGCGGTACCCGACGGTGAAGTAACCGGTGTGATGTACGGTATTCAGTATACTTGCCGCCGCCTTGTCTGTGATTGTCTCGTCGGCAGGAAATGATTACGAACGAGCGTCATTTGTGCATCCATTTGTGCGACCTCGATACGTTTGATCCAAACCAGGAGTTGACCTGCTCTCCCCGCAGCGTGCGCCCGAGTGTTACAGTTGTTGTTTTGTTAGCGTTGATTATTTCCTCAATTCTTTTCGAATGGCTTTTCAAACTGGCCCTTTAGCGAGAAGCAGAAATTATGTGGAAGCTGGTGAATGTGGCCCAGTGTGATGTTTGATGGAATTGGTTGAGAGATTTAGAAGGAGAAGGTAGTCTTGTAAAGGTGTTCGATCACAATCGTCTAACCGTACTCTGCCCTTCGGAAATCCCTTTCGATAAAGGTAATCAATGGTACGAGTGGCCGATAGNCGCCCGAGTGCTACAGTTGTTGTTTTGTTAGCGTTGATTATTTCCTCAATTCTTTTCGAATGGCTTTTCAAACTGGCCCTTTAGCGAGAAGCAGAAATTATGTGGAAGCTGGTGAATGTGGCCCAGTGTGATGTTTGATGGAATTGGTTGAGAGATTTAGAAGGAGAAGGTAGTCTTGTAAAGGTGTTCGATCACAATCGTCTAACCGTACTCTGCCCTTCAGAAATCCCTTTCGATAAAGATAATCAATGGTACGAGTGTGCGGTAAATTCAAAAATGCATGCCTTAGTAATTGGAGTTATCATGTTTTTGGTCTATAAGGGCTGGCTAATGATCAGATATTGGGTTGGGTTTTTTTACCATGAAATGTTCAGTACTTACGAGCTATAGGAATTCAGTGATGGAGAACATAATATTTTATGAATTTGGCTAAGTAGCTGAAATCTGACACATTTCATTTTATCATGCCTGTCTATCACAGAGAGAGCTCTTCTGTTGAAATTGTTCAAATTGACTCCACCGTTCGATTATGATATTGCAAAACCACCCTAAATCGCCCAGATATAGTGGTGATGGGATGAAGCGGTTCGGTTACAGCTTTTAAGTGTATTGGTTTCTCTCTTGCACAAGAGTTTCAATCGAGTCAATCGAACTCTAGTAGGGATTTCCCTAGGGATTGATTTGTCCCGCTTTGGGGGATAGTTTAAAATTAGCCTTGGTTGTTTGGAATATATAGCAGTGTGCAGTTGGAATTCTGTTGCTTCTCTTGATTCGCGGTGGTTGGTGGTGATAGGGGTGATTTAGGGTAAACGATATCTCGCACAGTAGCCCAATAGTGATGGGTTAATTTTTGGGGGCATTGCAACAGCTGCCTTGGATCATCGATTTTCGGGCACGTGAGTCCATGTTGCAGCATCATCAGATTACCAGCGAGCGAATTGCATGTATCTATTTGGAGCAAACGGGGAGATTCGTTAGTGGTTGGTGAACTGCTAGAGAGTACGGTGTGGTAAAATGGTTTGAAACTGAAATCATAGCTTCCGGTGCTGAAAATCATTAAAGGTTATGGTACAAACATCATCAAACGTATATTCAATTGAGTAATGTTTCTAATAGTGGCGATGTATAAATTTGATGTATAACCAAAAATTAGATTCTAATGCAAAAACTTATTGTGTGAGTACAACCAACGAACAAAAAAGGAATATAACCTGTCCTACGGTTAAATATGAACACCTTTCAATGTCTCTTGGGCATCTAACTCTTAGACAATAGTTCAGATTATCGGACTTTACCGGATACGCCCTTATAGACCTTCTTGTTAAATTCTTCATGTATTTCCAGTCTTCTATTTCTTTGAAGACATTGAATCATCACACTCCGCCGCATATTAAATGAAGTGTAGCTAGTGTAATCTAGTGAAGGTTAATCGGTTTTGTTGTGCATGAGGTGTTTAAACATGTCTTTGCTAGGGTAATTTCTAATTAGCACGCATCGCAATGTTTACTGTAATAAGTTGATTCCTAGGTTAGGTTGAAGTGCCCAACGTCGTCTTTGTTGGTGTTTTAAGAACAATATTGAACGAAAGCTGTGTTTGTAGAGGATTATATTTTGATTCGGTTCATAACACCGTGACGACAACTGAATTCTTCATAGTCATTTTGCAAAGTAGATTATTATGCAGTACATTATTACTTGTATGTTTTTGTTTGTAGCTTGCACGATTGTCTTGTAGTTAAGAGTTCCTTTTATAAAGCATTTAAAAATAATTATTTTTATCAGAAATGTGTCTTGATGTATCACATTGTTTGTAAAAAATAGGCTAATTTTTAAACTTTATTTAGACGGTTACCTCAAACAACATCACGTATTCTTTGGGCTATTTACTAGAAAGTATGACGAGTGAAATCACTTACAGTTTTCTAGAATGTCCTGATAAAAGCACGTAAATCATCCTGTCTTGACATTCCTGTGTAACTTCATAAGCAAGCTCATGATAATTCGTTACAATAATCCTAAAACCATGTGAATATAGCATGGTATCTTGTTGGGACATTCATTCAGTGCTTCCGTTGTTATTGCCTCTATGTGCATCGGTGTACTTTACTGCGAGGGAGTGTAGATTAGAAAAGTGCACGTTTTAGACATTCCCGTTGCGTTCCGCAGATCCCTGAAGACCTCGGTACTATATTTTGGGCAATGAAGATAAAGCAAACGGTGGTTATACGATGTGTGAACACGCTAGCAAAAGCAATCAGTTGGGGGGAAATGGTAATTAAATCGTGTCAGAGTGCAGTTTTTTTTCTATACTGGTCACTATCTGTGCAACGTTGGAATTCAACGTTGAGAGCAATGTCGTAGTGCAGCTTAACGTAATGCGGCGGTAATGCGGTATGATATCAAACACATTTAGAGCCACTGTATCGATAAGCTACTAAATGTTTCTCNTTTTTTCTATACTGGTCACTATCTGTGCAACGTTGGAATTCAACGTTGAGAGCAATGTCGTAGTGCAGCTTAACGTAATGCGGCGGTAATGCGGTATGATATCAAACACATTTAGAGCCACTGTATCGATAAGCTACTGAATGTTTCTCTGTCTAAATATGCTATGAACCCAATAACTCTGAGTTTATCCAAAGGAGAAATTGGTCTGAAACACAACAGTTCAACCAGGTAGTAGGGGTAGTTCAGCCCACGTTTGCCTTGTATTTTAATGCATTTATTTATGCGGTTGTTTAATGTTCGTTTTATGTTCTAGCCCCGTATTGAATATGTAAACCAATTTCAAAAACGTTTGTTGAAATAGGGTAGAAAAACTAAAACTTAAAACGGTAGAATAAATTTCGCCAAACAGTCAGATTATCTACCGGTGCCACTTCCTGAGGTTCGTGGGAGAGCTTAAGCAAGCCGTAGTGTCTGCTGCCGATTGGCAGGTGGTCGATTCGTATGTGGGTGTTAATTCTCATCAACCAGCAGCGACTAGCGGCCAGCTGCTGGCCGTCGTCTCACCAGGTAGTACTGCACCCTGGTGAGGTCCCGAACGCTCCAAAGGTGAACGTGCTTCGACGGTGTGTGTTTGTGTGTCTACATAGCTTCACGCAAGACCTGCGATGCATAACAATTTGATATCCGCTGTCGAGGGTCGGAAATGCGCCTACCGTTGGTGAAGGTATTGGACTATAGAAGTAGAAGACACCCCCGCACTGTAACCGGCATCGATGTTGGCAAATTGTTTGTATACCATCGACGAGATTGCACGCTACGATTCTCAATTTTGTGTTCGGTAAATGCAAGCCGAAAAGTTCTGCAATCGTTTTTTTCTTCTATATTTTGGACAACAGCACTGGAAAGGCAACGTTACGCTAACTAATAAGATTACGATAGTTTCAATCGTTGCGGGTCGCCTCTTTCGATGGGCTTTTAGCTGAAGAGGCATTACCTGAACGAGTGAAAGAACAAACCAAGTTTCGCTTGTTTTCATGTCTTTACATCTTTTATGATGTCCAGCAGTACGATGCACTCCGGGGGAAATTCTCGTCTATTGGACATACTAGCAAAACCATCATCTAATGATGTGGAGTCCACACTGTGGACTTGAGTCCAAAAGCAATTTTATAGAACTAACCAATAGCCCCGCACCAAACCATTCTTAGATCTCCTACGATCAGTCTAGTGGTTATATTTTCGCTCAGGTTTTGCTGATGATGATTTCACGCTTGAGAGTACCGTGCGAGGAATGGAAGTAATTCATTAAATTGGTCTGGAAAGAGTAGCGAAATGAAGTGCCACGATAATGATTTGTGGGAAGCGGGCGGACGCACATGTGCATCATCGCAGTGAAGGTGGAACGGCTTTCCATAAGGGGATGGGGTGCTGGGTAATGAGTTTGGGATGAAATTTCTTTGCTGGAGGTAGTGGGACGAAGAACGACAGGGGCAGATGGTTCCCATTATATGCAAAATTAAAAGCACATTGTTTGCAGGAATCATCGAAGTTATCATGCTGGTGGTAGCGATATCTGCACACACCATTTCAGANAGTAATTCATTAAATTGGTCTGGAAAGAGTAGCGAAATGAAGTGCCACGATAATGATTTGTGGGAAGCGGGCGGACGCACATGTGCATCATCGCAGTGAAGGTGGAACGGCTTTCCATAAGGGGATGGGGTGCTGGGTAATGAGTTTGGGATGAAATTTCTTTGCTGGAGGTAGTGGGACGAAGAACGACAGGGGCAGATGGTTCCCATTATATGCAAAATTAAAAGCACATTGTTTGCAGGAATCATCGAAGTTATCATGCTGGTGGTAGCGATATCTGCACACACCATTTCAGAAACCCCCACTCCTCAGGTACAGGTAATATGTGTGGATCACCAAGGTCTACTAAGCAACTGAATGGCAAAATGTCTGGTCAATTGCTTCTTGTTCTTGTCGAGTTGATTTTCATTTCAAACTACATTTATCGCCAGATGTGTGGAGGTGCCTTCTATTTCATATCATGAATGCTGGTTTGCACAAAGACTTCGGGAAAAGATTCTTGCCCTTTCTTTGTGTCGGCATTATAAATTTTTCCCATGTATGGTCGTTTAGCGGCTACCGTCTCATGCCTGGAACGAAATTGCGACTTTCAATTTTCAGCACAAAGAACTCTTGATGGTTGCTGGCGCTGTCGACTTCATCGTCTGCCTTAATGTTGTGTGTGATGCGTTTTTTTTTGTGCTGTCTTAGGTTTGTTACAAGATGTGAAGACTAACACGCTTTCACTTAGTCAGTACTCGCTCAAGGCCATGAGAAGACATCGCAAGTAGTAATAAAAAAACTATTTATAAATTGTTCTTGAGCTACAAACAGGGAAATGTGCATCCATGATGAAGATGAAGCGCTCTAGAAGAACTTCCAAGTCGGCCATCAGTTCTTGGTGCAAGTGTTTTGAAGTGTTTTCAATCTCGTTCCGCATTCTAGGACAATGAAGTGGTTCACTCTCACGGGAATGGATCATTGGGAATGATTGGTTGCCCGCTGCACTAATAAATATTATTAGTAAGTGGAATTCTTGGTTATTTATATGGCAAACACTAATTGTTCGAGTATTATATTTGATTTGTGTTAATAGGAAAGTAGTTTCATATTTATTGGGGACTTTTTAAATTATTGTCTAAAACGATCTGAACTGAACGATCACAATAATAAGTCTTTTGCTTACAGAATTTATTATCCATTGCAATAATCAAAAACGCATTGCAATAATCAAAGTTTTTCTTCTGTTCTTTGAATAATTATCTTTCCTCTGCGCTATAGCTGACGATGAAGTGTACAGTTCTAATCGATTTAGCATCGCAATCGTTAAACCCTCTGCATCGTAAGCGCAAAAATTGCTCGAATTGCTGATATGATGTACCATGCGCGTGTGGTTGGGATTTTGCTGTCGTGTGTGCATTAGTTGCGCCAACCATTTGGCGACGCTCGAGCAGCGCGTGTCAGTTATCACACCGACATGTCTCAGTTATCATAAGTTAGGAAAGTGAAACCTATGGTTGGCATTGGACACATAGACCTTGCGTCTGCTGCTGGCACATATGTACGGCTTCACTTGCAAGAGTTGGCACCGTATCGCATTACGGTCATGTGATAGAATCCGACTTTTGCATTAATTTCCTTTTTATAATATAAAACTGCTCTCGATGGCACTAATTTCATATCGCGCAGTGTGCAAAAAAAGGTGTCTGAAGGTCTGGCAAAAGTTTAGCGTACGCTGCACTGCGCCATGTGTTTGCTACACGAATCTGCTCCGTCCGGTGCATGCATCGTACCTGGTAATATAACGCATAGTGAAACTTGTTTTTAACACTCTCCATTTCTTCGGCTGCTTCTGGTTCTCTTGCAAAAAGGGGAAACTTCCGATTGATCTTCATCGAGCAATTGGTTCAGTGATTCGATTGCGGCACAGCAGAAGAAAGTAGTATCGCAGGAGAAAAGGTATACATAAATCATTAGTTTTTTCATGAGCAAATGCTGAGCTGTTTTGCGTAAAGATTTTTACTGCACCGTGAAAACATTAGTTACAGTGCAAATGGGTTGTGCGGCGTCTGGAGAGTGGTATAAGCCATTAGCGATAAATTTTAAGCAAAACAGTTCGCGATTGCAGTATGCAGTATACGATGCAATGAAATTAGCTGCCGTTGCGTTGCATCGTGTTTTTTTGTTAGCTGTATTTTTATTGCTTTTCTTTGTAAAAATAATTATGAAAATGTTTAGAATTTAATTTTATGACATTTAGTATTAAAATTACACCAAGTATGTCTGCCCTAAGTGGCAGACATAATTTTACACTAAAAAATTTTAAAATTTAAATTTTAAAATTTTATAAAAATATAAGTCACATTTACACAGACTTACGATTACATTCAGAAAGTTGAAAAAAAAACATTAACAAATTCATTTACCTATTTTTGAGCTCAAGTAGGAAGGTTCAAGCCATAACTCGGTTCTTTCCAAGTTGAACTACAATATGTCAAAGTAGATCTAGAATTCTTCGAAAATTTGTCAATTTTTTCACCAAGATACTTATTAGTTCTTGCCTCCCAGAAATGGCTAAAAAAAATCTCAGAAAATGCTATTCAGGTATAGAAATTTATTATAACTTCTTTTCATTATTTTTACTTTAATATTTGTTACTGGGGTATATTTGTTTTATTCTTCCATTTGTACATTAAAACAACATTAATTTAAAAAGACCTGGAAGAACATGTGTTTCTGTTTATGAAATGGAACGGTTTGTTTATAAATGTCCATTTTTATATATTGAGTAATTAAACGAAATTATATGGGTCACCAGGTGCCCTTGTCGGACCATGTCCCAATGCACACCATGTACGATCTCCGGCAGCAGTTGTCGATGTCGACGAATTTGTTGTAGTCCATTTCTGGCAAATTCTCAGCATGTTGTATAGCTTTCGATTGGCCCTAACAACTCTCATCCAGTGGAGATTGCCGCCAGCCAACCCTCCTGCAACGACCGTCGGAGGTCAGTGAAGGTGTGGCATTATATTTTTCCCCTCCATATACCTTCGCAATGGGTTTGTGAATGTGGGCGCGATGAAGTTAGTGTGCTTAATCGGACGATATGTTTCTGCAGATTTGGTTAGCTCTCCCCGTCGCCAACCCTATAGCGATTGCTTTGCTTTTGAGGACGGCGAAATGAAACAGCTGAGAAAGATATTATCCGATCCGAGATTTACGAAGCGGAATAGATCAATGTGGTCGATTATTTGTGTGCGCGCCGTGGTATGGATGGAAGTGATGAAAGAGCGTTGTCGTTTGAAAAATATGGATTGATTCGGTAGCAGAAGTATCACAAATTTGAACTGGCTTCAAGTGATCTTGCCCTTTTAAGGCGACTCGAAGTATACACTCTAATCTAAGGGTAATTTGTCAAAGTTTGCCGTAGTGGCTTTATCGATTTTTTTAACTGTGTCTTGCGTTATATTCGAGCCTTATGGAACATGTTTGGATTCTATAATTTATCAGATAAAAAAAAATCATTTCATGTCATAATATTATTGTGATTATTCTCATATTAAAAAATCATTTTTTGTAAAATAATTTAAACGGATTCTATATACTTATTCGTTTTTGATTGGTTATCGAACGTTATTAAGAGTAACGAACTATATGATTGAATCAGTTCCCATTAATGCGTTACTTGTACAAATTAAACTGTGTAGGCGTGTTCGACGCCATGGGGGCATTCTTGTGAAAGGAGGAAAACGGTACTCAAGGTCATCAGGCGTCTGTCTGTTTCAGCCCACGTCTAAGACATCGAAAAAGGTCCCCGTTAAACACACATTTGCAGCGCACTCGGAAGAGAGCGAGAGGCAGTTCCAAAAACCATCACGTCCTTCGACCTGCGAGTGTAACAGTGACTGAAATGCGCTTGACGCGAGGAACCCCTCCGCGCACTGTAGCAATAAATTGTTCGCCGTCGATATGATTGTGGCCTGTCGGTGAATTTGTTTACCTACCGACGGGGGACGCTTCGATCTTCCACCCCAGTAGGTGGCGTCTTGATCGCCGAAAGCACGTGGTTGTGAGAATTAATAGGTGAATGGGTTTATTAATCGATTTCCACCTTCACGCGCCAATCGAAACATGTCGATGGTTGTGCCTGCCAACCGTGTACTCATTTTGTACGGGCAGGTGTTCGTGATGGCGATTGGCAGTTAATTAATGAATTGTCCGCGTCTAATTCGGCAGCGGTGGAGCTTTTCATACTCGTTCCGCATCCAATATTCGGCAAGGAAGCGGTTTATGCGAGTTTGTGCAATAGTGCGTATCGATGTTGATGGAGCCTACGATTTAGTGACTTGTCTTTTTCATAAGTTGTTGTCCTCCGTGCAGAAAAGATCGATTTTGTTTCATGACTTTGTTATTTTTTGGACATAACATATGCGTTTCTCACTACTTTAGAGCTTAATTGTGTTTTGTGGAGGTGTTTGATAAATTGAAACTTTATTTAGTATTGTGGAGGTGTTTGAAAAATGGAAACTTTATTCTTAAATAATCGATTGGTATGGATTTTATATGGAAACGCTATAAAAGGATGTAGCTTTGTACATTGAAAGGGATCTGCAAATATATCTTTAGCTCTCTCAAAATGTCTCTAATGTTTGGTTTGTTTGAAAAGCATAACCTAACATCTGTGTATCTAAACTGATTTGTTCGATCGTGATGGTAACTCATAGCTGCATTGCGCACCATTGCACTATAACAAATGACCGTATCAAATGTGTAGGGCTCTCATCGTAATCGTTGCAATCCACCACGCGTTGTGAGGGTGCAAGCAATTGTTATGCCGACTGTTAAAATCCGACCAGAGGAGATGTGTTTTGATGGAGTTGGACCCCATCGGCGGTGCTAAATAAAGTAGTACACTTTATTGAGCACTTCGGCCACATCTTGCCTCTGACCTGGTCGGCGCTGTAGAGTAGACTGGTGCGCTAGCTCTTCAAGTGAAGGAAACGAAGAAAATCAACCAGTATGTAACAAATAATTACAACCCTTGTAATGGGAGGCTTAATTTATCGCTGCAAACAACGGAAAGGTGTAACCGTGTTAGTAATACCTCCGGCTGCGGCCCTGCAGTTCGGTTGTAATCACTCTATTAAACATCCCACAAGGCGTATATCCAGCCTTTTTTCTCGCCAAGTGGCACAGCCCCCGGGCAAACCAATCCGTTGACACATTGTCGGCGATAGTAGGTGCTGCATGTATTTGTACTGCTGTACTGTTGTACCGATTGTATTGTCCGTCTAGGAAGTAACCGACAAAATAGATCCGTTGACGACATGCTTGTTTTCTCGTTTGATGCTTACGTAACATGGATCTTTCCATGCTGCGTTCAAATGCATTATGCTGCATTTTCTTTCTGGGAAATTAAATTTCATCTTATGGAATGTAGGAATGATTGTATGCCAAAAAGAAATATGTGGAACAGTTTTGATTTATTCGCTCGTATTGCATTATGAATTCGTGTACTGAATTACAGGGTTTTACAATTTATTTTTAACCCTTAAAATAATTTTTCACATGAATTTAGGGCTGTTTTAGGCAGACCAAGAAAATTAATTCTACATCATTTTGAAAGAAATTGCGGAATGAAAAATGCTATAGGCAGTTAACATTAGAACTACCGCTGGAACGCTTAATTTTCATTTAAATATTTTTGGGGGTTAAACAATGTTAAATTTGTTGAAACATAATTTTTACTTGATCTAAAATAAACAATAAATTGTATTGCCACTCTTTAAAATTGATTAAAAATTAACCACGAACGAAAAACGCTTAAAATGCTTGGTAGTTCTAGTGTTAAAAATGAGCTGAAAATCCCTGTAAAAATATCCAAAACTGTCAATAAGTTTCATGATATTTTTAAACGTATTTTGGAGGACAGTACCTAAACTACTAGGGGTGACCTAGTTGTTTTATTGCTGCCATTCGCAGGACAGTTTCTCGGTCATTAGGACAGGTCGTACGGTGCAGTGTATTGATTTTGGCAGCCCTTACTTTTAGCATTGCATGTCAAAACTGCATCAACCTTAAACGAGTGTGTTACGTGACGGAGCATCTAATAATGATGTTTCACTTTTGTTCGTTTGTCCCAGTTTCTTTTGTTTGTTTGTTTTCTACTTTTCTTTTTAGATTTTTTTATATTATATATTTTTATATTATTTTAAAGGTTATGTTATTACTGTTTAGTTTTAAAATCACATTTTTATTGTATTTTTTATATTTAAAGTTTTTTTATTTTGTCATATTTGTATGTTACAATTTTATATAAAACTTTAAAAAAAAACAATTGCAAAAAAAAAAGAAAAATGCTCATGTTTGCTATCGTTTCGTTTTTTGTTTTTTTGCGAGATCAATAACAAGTTGGATAAGAAACGATATTATGTAGGCAAAAGCGCACCTCCTTGAGCTATCTTTCAGCAGGAAATTTAAAAAAGGTGTGAACTGTTAAAACATAATCAATCACATCAAGTTGAACGAGTTTTGGCATGCACCATGTCTCGTACGAAAAAAAAAATGCGCCAAGCGACAACAGCAAGCAAAATCTGTTTAACATATGGCAAAAACAGCTGACCATATTGCTGTCCATCATTCAATTTTGCGGGAATGTCATTGGGCTAACAGTGTCCAATAAAAAAGTCATAAATATTCACGTCGAACTCGCCCGTCGACTGACTTGACGATGATGTTCGAAAAATGTCCGGTCGTTAAGCCGAACACCACTAATCGGATGACCATTTTGATTTCAATTTTCAGTGTTATAAAATTCGAATCAGTTCGATCTGTGGAGGTGTAGGAAACGTGTTTCCTACTGTGTACAGTAGCAAGATAATGTCAAGTGTTATCTAGCGTTGAAATCATATTTGAATCATTTGGAAACGAATGTTTCATGTTGACAGAATTTGTTACCACACGCTAAACGGTGAAGAGATGATCAGTAACATTAAAATTCCTTCTTTGTTGAATCGATTAATGTTAAAATTATCTCGCTGTTAAAATGTGTTACACCATTAATGACCATTAAACAAGTAGCGAATCATTTGTAGTTGTTTGTATAAATATATTTCATATGATTATTCCATCAATTTGCAATGAAAACGAGATCCAGCAAAAACAAAAAAATGCGAATCAGCAATAAAAGGAAAAGGTTCCGGAAAAGAGTGCAACTGGCAAAATTTTTGTGCACCGATTTAATTTTGCTCGCAAATTTTTTTTAAACGTCCCAAGCATGGCTCCATCATATCTGCGGGTTTCGACAAAGCGGATGCATCCGGCGAATACATTTCATTCAATTTTTAATGGGTTTTTAAGTTCTCAATTTGGCAATGGTAAATTAATTGCCTATCTTTTCCCTCTCTCGCGTTGCCGTTGCTTGTTTTGCGCGGTGGAGAGTTTTGTTATTGTTTATGTTACGAGTGGTTTGGATGACTGTTTTGTTGGTTGTTTTTTTTTGTTAGCTTCTTCTATTTTGCCTCCTCCAGTTTGTGCGAAAATATATTTTTTCGTTTCATCCCCTTTCTCGCTTGTTACAATTCATCCGCCCGAATAGGGCATGAACTTTTACCACGTACAAATCACACAATCCTCCCACGCATGGGAGAAAAAGCACACAATTCGTTTTACGATGCAATAATGTATCCGTGTTTACTGATGACGCGCTGCTGCTGTTGCATTGTAACGTAACGATAATCGGAACACGGTGCGGGTGGCTGTGTGTGCGGGGGTGAAAATCATGAATTAAAGTGTATGTGTTTGTGTGGGGGTGTATCTTTTTTTTTAAACTATTTTGAATGAATCAGCGAAAGTTTTCCCTTCGGGTTCGTTTTGCTAGTACCACCGAAAATCGTCTTTATTTTCAATTGTGCTTATTGTTATTGTCCATACTGAACTCACAATGTTTAAAACGGCTGCTAGCAGTAGAAATGTAAATACAAATAGTTTAAAATTCAACCATAATCGGCACCTTTGTGTCATGGTTTAAATTTGTTGGCTTACATAACATGTTAAATTAATAAAAACATTTTATTATTAATTATTCAGCACAACATTAGAAGAATGATGTGTTTGAAAAACAGAAAAAAGGGAAAAAACGCAAAGCTACACAAAAAGCAAATGAGTAAACAATACCAGTTCCCGGTAAAGGTATAATCGTATCTAAAAATATACTATCTTTAAATTCTCAGCTTGTTACTTTTGTTTTAAGTTTTGTTTTCCGTGCACAAATAATGGTTCAGTGTGTGCCTGTTCCGTTCCCGTTCAGTTGCACTAAAAAAGTTGTCTTCCTTGCGCCTTGGGTGATGTTCTTGACCGTTCCAAAAATGGCCATAGAGTGAAGCTTATTTCGCGTTTTTATTGTTTCATTTATCTTTTTCGCACGTCCGATGACATGGCGCGTGCTATTCCCCTGTGTATGGTTTTGCACAGGTGACTTGTTTGATGGGTCTCAAACCAGTTTGAGATGTCGGCTTGAGATGGGTTCTTGTTTGGTATTACTTAACACTGTAGTTACGTTGCGCTTTTTACTTAGAAAAATGTCAGTTTTTGCATAAAATGTGTGTTTGGTTTAGTAAAAACTTATCTTTTGTTATGGTAACATCAGTGCCTTAGAGGATTGGTAGCTCTACACACGCATTCGTATTTGTTCTACAATATGGCTAAAAAACACCTTTGGGATTTGCTTAGTATTGGGAGCTGCTTAATATACTCACATATAAACACTATATTGATTTGAAAATATGCATATCTCATAGTACGTCCAAATTTTTATGTCAAAACTAAAGTTTGACAGCTTTGTGATTTAATAGTTTCTTATTTTAAGCAAATAATTTTAATTTATTTGATAATACTTTTTAATTAAACAAAATAAATTTGTAAATAATTTTTGTTATTGGTATCGATTAACAAAATCGACTAAAAAGCAGAATACATTCCGAGCAATATTCTGTAACTGTCAATTTGAAACGAAATTACACCTGGAATCGAAATACGCGAATTTTTAGGCCGCTATAATAAAGGATATGGGATAAAGTTTTCAGGTCTAACAGGGGAATTGTTTTTTCAGATCTCACAGGGTTAACCGATTTCCAAAACATTATTAGAAGAATAATATTTTCAAAGTTTGAACATCAACGAGTTTACTTTTTCAGCAGTAACTTTGAAATTTTTCGGTTTTCTGCTGACTGTTTTAAACCCATAATTATACTAAGAATATGGCTGATAATTTTGTTTTTTTAAATTGCTTTTTCGTCTTTCTAAAACCAACGTTCGTGTACGAGGTAGGACTTACCTAATTAAAAACATAATTTGAAAAATTAAAAATTGTTTTTTTTACAAACCATGACTAATAATTCGAATCTTTAACTTGAAACTTGGGTTAGAATTTTAATTAATGTAATAAACCAATTCGCAAAGGAAATAGGTAAAGATAATTGCCCGTACAATTATGCCTCATTCGTCGTTTCTACGTAGCGTTTATGAGTTTGTCTACCATTTGAGCAGTCGTATATCCTAGACACGCATGGTAATGTGTCGAAATTATCGAAAACAGCGATTAATCGTGCTTTTGGTGTATGTGCGACAATGCTTTTACATGTGTATATTCGTTCAATGAAATAAAAGCAGGGGACTTGGTGCTTTTCTTGCCATCTGATGAATTTAGGGTGAATGCAACAAATAGAATTTGTTAAATAAGCAAATAGTGTGCAAATGTTACCAAACAATATCAAAAAACCTAGCAAACAAAAGAACCAAAAATGCGCTGTTAGTTGTTTTTGCAATTAATATGCAAATTTTGCGTATTTATCTGGGCCTTCATATATAACAAAGTCAAGGGTACAGAATTGGAATTCGGAAAGAAAGACTTCGCCGCGTTTACTTAGCATGTGTAGCGAGTAGTTTTAATGGCTATTTCTTCAACCGGAACACAGTTCGATTGCATTTGAATATATATCAGCAAAAAATGATGTGGTTTTGGTGACTGCTTCTTCATTTTTCGTTATAAGACGGAAACTGAGGTAGCTAAGCTTTTACAGGTGATGATGAACAGCGTTGCTCCATAGGACGTTTGAGCGTAAATTATCAATCATCCAGCACAGGGAGTGATTTATATTTTCCCTCATTAAAGTAGGAAATCCGCCGTGCCCTGATTGCGTATGCTGATTCCGATGGAAAGACATAGACAGGTTTGCGCTTACTCGGGATGATGATGATTGGCGAGAGGGTGCAAAAAAAAGGTGCACGTTTTAAAATAGTTGAATTGCACGCGCAAAGTATGGCCTTTCTTCCTTTTGCTTTTGCTGATCCAATTGCACAATCTGCAAGGAGTAGGGCTCAAAACTCAAGCTGTGTGTTGTTGGGTGGTTGGGAGCATACCATCATCGTCGGTACGTTTGTTGTCTTGTTTGGTGCGGCCAAAATCGCGGCAGCTATTCGGGCGCGTATGTTTCTCTCCGCCCGACTGTAATGGACTTGTTGATGATAGCGGTATTCGCCTTTTTCCATCCCGAAGCAATAACCCGCCCCACGGCACAAGCGCTAATTAGAGGTGTAAATATTTATCATCATAATTTTCCTATAACTCAGTTGTGAACGGCGCTAAGGTGCTCCGTTGGACGGGCTGTTTTCCTGGTCAATTGCTTGAAGTCGTCTGGCGGCGGGTTGCTGGGTTGTGTTTCAGGGTACGCGCCCGTTGTGTGCACCTAGGGATCGAAGAGTGTAGCCAAGGTGACGAGTGTGGATTTAATTATGATTAATTTGTGTGCGTTAAAAAGCAATGCAACGAAGAGCCCTGCATAAGGATAGCTATCGACGGTTTTTCTTTCCACGAGGAAAGTGTGAAAAAATAATTTATGCTTTAGCACATCTCATCTCAGTCAGTCGTTTGAAGTGTAAAGGTAAATTGTAAAGTTAATGTTTTCATCAAATGTCATCGCGCAATAGTGCGCAAATGCATCAAACTTAAGTATATGGGGATATAAAGTTACTGAGTCACTCATAAACTGGTCTATAAAAAAAATTGTTAGTAATAAATTATAGGAATCTATTCTACTAATTATATTTTTTATATATCTGCTTCATATTTTACTTTATATTTTCTAGCAAAATAAAAAAAAGATTAATGCATGTTAAATCATATAAACCATATTCTAATGAGCGACAATAACAGCTGCAAGGCCACATTAGTCAGCTGGCTGGCCTTTCATTTTTTTTTTTTGGGAGAAGCTTAATTGGAAAAGAATCGGTTTATAAAGCCATTAGATTCATGCACCGAACGCGTGGGGCCTCCTGACCCGTGGCTTTACAGTAAATTGCTGGCACGCGATTAACGGCGCTGTTTATCGTCGACAGTCCGTACCCGATGCAGAAGAAGATAGCTGCTGCTGACCGCTTTGGGGCTACGAATGAGTGGATGAAGCGATAGGCCAAAGCATAAGCCACCACCGCACATCGGACCGTGCTCCATTGGCGAAGGCTTGCAAAGCACAACAACGATAGAAATCATATGTGGGCGCATTTACCCATTGCGGCGACGTTAAAAGAAGCCATAAGTTGAATAGATTGATCTCGAGATCTGTGGTGGTCTTCAGATCGGCAGCGGGATGCAACATGAGTTCGACTGGAGTGAAGTTCTCCGTCGTTCGATCGTGCACCCGTAGACTCCCACAGCATTCGGGAAAGACGAAGAATCTGGTCGACCTTCGTCAAGTACAGCCTGATTCTGCCATCTTGGTCAGTGGAGCAAAAACACGGAGCGCATCGAGTTACCATCATTGGTGGGTAATTTACTCTTTGAAAAATTATCGTTTCGACCCCTGCAGGTCGACGTCTGTTTGCCATCTCGTACTCGGTTTGGTGTGGCTTTCGTGTGCTACCTACATGTTTAGCCTTCGGTCGGAGGGGAAAAATTGAACACTGGACTTCTTCACGACACGCGAAGTCCATAAACAACTCGTCGGTTAATTGATATGGGGTGATTTTGTGGCATTGACATTGGGAAGATAGGAGAGACGGACAGTGGAACAGTCCGAACTGAGGTGGAGAAAAAAAACTAAAGATCCCAGGGATAAGAAGATTGAATGGAGCAGAGTGAACAGATAAGCGAGATCCAGAAAGAGATAGCTTCAACCTTTCACCCAAGATTGGCGTGAAGGGGGATGATGGGATCTGGACTTGTTCCAGATTAGCAAAGGAATCGTGATCGTGATCTCTGGTAGCGCGTGTGGGCATCAGGAACGCCTGCAGGTGAACGGTGGGAGCGTTTTTACATATTTCCGAGAGCCGCACGTTATAATAACCACCATTTCAATTCGCGTAAGGTATTGATCTGTTCGAATGTAAGTTCCATCGGAGTCCTTTTCGACAGTAGGTCAGTAGTGTCATGGAACTGACTGAGGAACAATATTTGCGTTTATTCGTATATTGAGCTCTTGGTGCAGTTCAGTTATTTGTTTGACTTGCGTGGTGGTTAATATTCCTTTTATAGTATTTTTAGTACACGCTTTGCTTAGTGCTACGATTATAGCAAAGTTGCCATAAAATAGTTAAATACCTTTTTTGTATGTGTTTTTTTGTGTGCTTTACCTAGTGTGTGATTTTCCGAACAGAATACATAACTGTGTAACTCTGAGACCTATTACCTATTTCTATAACCTATTTCTACTGATTTGAGTGAGTGCCTTCACGCTTCGTATCGGCATTGATCGTGTGAAAGATGTCATGGTGGTTGATGGTATACTTAAGGTGTGCAATGTTCTGCTTTAAAATTAAGTGAGTTTTACGAAGTGTGTGTTCCGCAGTAACTTATGATTAGCTCATATCCGTACTCTCTAGTCATTCTTTATGGTTGTTGGGGAGAAATTGAGTGCTGTTTCGGTTTTTTTTTTGAAGATTATGTCATTTTTATTCCGTTAAGTGTACTTTATTTCATCGACGAATAGAGTAACATTTTGAGATGGTTTTCTAGGGATGATATGGAGTTTTAGGAACTTTGGTGATATGTGTAGACTAATGTTTATTATTATGTTTTACTATTTTGTAGATATAAAAATAAATAAAATAAATCAATTTCGTGCAATGTAACGTGAAATTGCTGCTTTTATTGTACGCTGTTGTCATAGCTGGACTTTTCGTGTTCCCGTTTACTGCTTAATGCATGTACACAAGTCATCTTCGTGTAACGATTATTCGCCCTAAAAAAATGTTTCTGCTTTATGATCCATCCATCGAAGAAAACATTCTTCACCACATCACCGAAACGTCTTTTATGGCTGGTCAAGTTATTTCTCTCTTTCTCACACACTCACTTCTTCATGGCTGGAATGTTATAAAACTTCTCTCTGACCATCAACCCTGGTCGTGGTCAACTGAGCTGCGACGATGAACGTCATGCGGGACTCGGGAAGACGTACATATTTCCTTTCCCGAGAATTTTCGGGTAGGGATAGTTTGGGGTTATTTTTGCCATCCACCAACCGAGCAATCTGTGGTTTTGCTAGTGAAGGAATGCTAGTTCTATCCGAGCCTCTCGAGCGATCTGACGATCTTACGCGTCTTTTGTGGGAAAATAAGAGTGCGTTTTAGATGGTGACGATCGATATTAAAAAATACAAGAACCAAGATTTGACACTGCGGATAAATGTGTCTTGTCCTGCTTACATCACATAAGTTGAACAAAGTATCGACTCTTTCAAATTTTGAAAATTGAAAATGAAGTGATAGTATCGTCTTTATCTGTTTCTCTAGTGTGCATGAACATGAAGACATTGAGTGCGAGTTAAAGAAAATTAATTATTGTGTAAATGGTTTCAAACTTGTGAAATTGTAAAGTATGACTTTAACGAGTTCTTCAATGGAAAAGATACTTCGCTTTCGTATCAAGGTTAGTATTCTATCTTACATTTTCTCACAGCTCTTCTCATCCCATTCCGTAATGTGACTCTAGAATCCAAATAAATGTTCTGAATCACCTGCATTAATTATAGCGTGAGAGTAGATGGGAGAACCGAAAATCTGTTTTCCACAACTTCCCTACCAAAAAGTGTGATCATATTCAGGAAAAAAAAATCCCTGCACTCGTCCAAAACCTACCGGCGATCGAGTTCGCACGCTTTATGGTTGGTGACCTCGACTGTTATGGTATTTATGCACACGAAACTCTGGTCCCTTTTGCGTGGCTTGTGCACATGCGCGTGTACAAGCCGCCCAAAGAAGTTTGCCCTAAGGTGTTCTACTTCCTTGGTGTATGGCGCCAATGCGTGTGAGGTGATGTGTCTGTCTGCCAACATCATGCCGGGTGCGTATTTGTGTGTTTCTGTTTTGGGGCGTGTGATGTATGTCTCGATGCCCTTCCATACTCACCGCTTCATTCATTCATTTGTGAGATTTTCCGCATAGTTTCGATCATGTGCCACGAAAGTTCCATTGGGGATCCCGCGTATGGTTGGTGTTACCACTGCGCTAGTTCTCACCGCGGTTCGTTGTCTGCGAACATTAATTAAACTAGATGAGTTGATCATCCTCAACCAGCGATCGTGTGGCGCGCGCTGTGTGGCTCCGGTGAGCTGGAAGTGAAAATTTATTCACCATTGTGTGTTAGGTGCGATTGGGAAGACATTCTTGAACCTTGATTTATTCAAAGTCGTCTTGAGCACTCGCTCTCCCGATGCAGGGTGCAGGATGACAGGGTGTTCCCAGTCGCTGTAAGCCGATTTGTAGGGATTTGTTCGAATCGACGGTCTGGTCTGGGTGGTGTTTCCTGACTGTTTTGGCCTGAAAAGGCGAAACAATTGTCGGAGACCGGGCAGGAAAAAAAATCGGCATCGAGGTCAGCAATGTATTGCTTTCCTCCGGTATGTATTCGTAGAGTCGCAAGAGCTCGCAAGGAAAGGTGGTTCATAATTGAGGAGAAATTTTGCCAGCACCGAAAACGTGCCGCACACATACTACCCCCCATCACGCGCTTATTCAACGTATTTTAATCTGCTCAACACATGCGGATGGGGTGGTGCGTATTGTGTTGTGCAATCGTTGGCGGATGATGATTAGGGTTTTAGGAGCAGCTTGCAAACGAGATAGATTTCCAACCACTTCCAATTAGATCGATTGAGCTGCGGTGTTTTGGTGGTGAGAGGAGGAAGGATAAGAAAATTTGACCGATGTTATTTTATTCAGCATGCACCACCACAACAACCTCGTTTTAATGCTGATCTGTTAATTATCTTTTGCGCGAGAACCTGATATAATTATCGGCCGATTATCTTAAGTTCGCTGTATATATCGATCGATGGTTTTCACCAGAGTGTGGGTCGTCTAACGACCTTTGTGGGTTCGCAGAGCCGTCCCCCATACTTGGCATGATGTGTTTGCTACTTTATAGCTGCCGGTTAGTGACGATTATCGCTGCCGCATTGTATTTCTTTCGTTGTGCAGCATATGCGCATAAAGTGTATACTGGGTGGACGAGTTGAGATATGGTTGAAAAGCTTAAATTTGGGTTTGCAAAAAAAACGCTGCAGAGTACCGTTTTGCGGGATGGTAAACAATAAAAGAAGTAGAGAAAGATCTTTCCATGTCCGCTAACATGAACAAAAGGTAGAAAAGTGCCTAATTGTAATGTACTAATAATCCACAGCAGAGCGTGACGGGTGATCTAAAGCTTCCAGCAATATATGTGTGCCATCGGCTTCCAAGATATTAAAGAAGGTGTGGTACGCTTCTAATGCTCTGCATAACATATCAGGTGTTTCCAACGGTGTGTAGACCCTTTAACATAACAGAGAACGAGTCATCTACAGCTCTTCTGTTTACAATTATTTTTGAGCAGATTTTCTTGAATGGCTAGAATACTCCCAATAGCTGTGAACTCACCTCTATTCGTGACCGTGATTATTTGGATCGTCGTGTGTGCCGACGAAAAATCATGGCATAGGTGTAACTGGCTAGTTGCCATTTGAACAGCAAACAGCAGCACGCAGGTTCTCCCTCATATGCTCCTAACTACCTCTAAAACGGGCTGCGTGTCAAGCTGAATTGCCACAAACAGACCATAACCAAGGGTTTTGGAGGGAGGAGGTTCATAGCTGTTCCGGACCGGGTAACATCCCGGTTTTGTGCGGATGGTTGAAAAGTGCCAAGTACTCTTATAGTTTTGCACGTGCCGCTTTGTCTCTCTGTCTAGCGCCTTCTTCTAGACTAGGGCTAGAGTCTTGTTTGTCGCCGCACTTGGAAGCTTCGAAGTCTGTTCGTTTCGTGCGATAGCTTCAAGTTCAACGACACTTTCGAATGTGCTGGTTGGCTTTTTTTTCGCCATTCTTTTTCACAACTCACGCAAATTCTTGCTTATTGCTGCCCTCGCGGGAAACTAGACCAAGCATGAAAATGTGCAGAGTTGGAGGAAGCAATAAAAGAAAAAAAGTTACAAAAGAAGAGTTTTGTTTTCTTCTTCTACATGATAATGATCGCAATTTTCGTAATTGTTTCGAAGAAGTTACGGTATTTTTTGGAACGTTTCTTTTTTGGATTGCTTTTCATGGAGTTTTAATGTCTAATGTATAAA
The DNA here is from genome assembly GCA_016254315.1 of Anopheles parensis. Lineage (NCBI taxonomy): Eukaryota > Metazoa > Arthropoda > Insecta > Diptera > Culicidae > Anopheles > Anopheles parensis. The sequence continues at coordinate 32,822,535 of CM028127.1, forward strand.
GTCTAGGATAACTTTAACTTGACCTACGGACGATTGTATTCTTAAGAAACATTACATTTCTTACATTACATTAAATATTCATGTTTAATATTCTCGCTTACGATCTCGATTCTACGATCATACAGCAAAGAAGATGTTACTCAGGTTTACACTTCGTGGTTTTAAAATGTCGTCCCTTGCAATCTGCGCTTTGGATGGGTCAGGGATCGCCAAAGAATTTAGGTTAACTTTTGCTTTACCGTTCCCGGATCCCTTTTCCCCTGGCGCCTTCATGTTGTAGAGATGGAATAACCGCAAAGTAAGCGCGCATATGTTCTTCATCATCTCAAGAACATCATCTCATCCGGTTCCGTGCCAAGCCCAGTCGTTCTTCGATCCCGTCCCATCGAGTTTCTGTGGTTTACCGCTGCGGCAGGAATTTACCACCCATCCCATCGCAATGCAGACTAATGAAAATGACACAAATTAGGGATGATCGTTTGTCACTATTAATAAACGGTGCAGTATTTCCTGCTGAGTGGTTAAGGTGATGCCGGTATCGTAAGTAAACCGGCTGTAAACCACAGCCGACCGAAAGCGCGTAATTTTTTGGGTCGAAAAACACCTTCGCTTTCGTAATTTTGTGTTCGTGTTTGTTCTTGTTTTTAGATTAGCAGTTTAGAATATTTTTACGTTGTTCAAGTTTTTAAATTTTTCGGGTTAACTTTGATACCATACAATTCTAATTTTATTTTTCTTGAGTTATCGCCCTGTACTTAGAGCGAAGTTGTCTTGTCTGGGTTGCGCCACGTAGAAGATCCAGCGCTTTATGCAATCGAATCTAGGTTATGATATTGCTCGTGACCCATATACGATGTTATTTTATTTAATGGAAACCACTTTACGCCTCCTGATACGTTCCACACTGGTTCGGTAGATAAATCCGTTTTGAATAAATGTGTAGCAAGATGTCATTCGTAGGTGGTGCTTATTAATTGATATCCATTTCTCAGAGGCAGTTGGTGCCTTTTGCGATAGTAAGTAAAGATTTGTTAATATCTTGCGCCATGATGTTTTAAGTCCTCTTCTGTATGAATTGCAAAATGTACTCTATTTCGATCTCGGTGATGAATGTGATTCATCAATTAGACAACAATAACATCGAATTTGGTTTTTGAACAAAAAATATGTATGTAAAATTTCAAAACAGTATTTACAGGTTAGATCCGTTCAGAAGTATATTTTGAAAAGGTATAACTGTTATATCTGGCCTAGGACAGGAAATCTGGCTTGGTACCAAACTTTAACAATTGGATTAATTTCACGTTCATCAACGTTTAACTGTCGCTTTTGGAGTGAAGGTTAATGCGTCTGTTAATTACCCAAGCCTCCAATGCCAAAGTCAGATAGATATTCGCTTTTCTCCATTGTCAATTCAATCAATTGAAGGCTGGATCCATTTCCATAATACATCACGGCGGGTGGTGAATCGGGCTGCTCCTTCTCTCCGTTTACAGGGTGCTGAAGATGTGCGCACTATTGCTACGCAACACAACCATGCGTCAGCATTGAAAGATGTTTAGAAGGAGGAGAGGGAGGTGCCTCCCCACCCGGCTGGTCGAAAGGTTTTCAATCACCTTGCAGTAGTGAGACAGAAGTAGAAGGAGACAGAGTTGGCTACTAACTAACTAGTCTAGTAGCCTAACGACCACTGCTGCCCATGGCCAAGGAAAAGCGTCACATCCAAACGAAATCTAGACTCATGTTCGTGAACCGGCTTGGCATGCCATCAGGATGACGAGAAGTGCACACGCTTCTTCGTCCGACAGCGGGCAAGTACCAGCTCCTTTTGTTTGGGCGTGTATGCGAAGCTAACGGAGCGACTTTACCGAGAGACCTACTAAACCGGTGAAGCAGAAACTGACCTCCTCATCGAAGGTGTAGTGTGTGATACCTTTGGCAATGGCCGTTGTCTCAGCTGGATGATTCGTATAGCCAAACCCACTCGCGGGTTTTCTTTAGTGGACGAAACTTCTTCAATGATCGTACACAGTGCGTCATGTGTAGCACAGGATGGTGGCGAAGAGCCTGACGAGCCGTAGAGTACATACATTTGGGATGACTCAACAGCAATGCTGAGTAGGATGTATTCGTACATCTGAAACCTTTAAAATTAATACATCGTTGTGATGACTTCACTTGATAAGAGTGCCGGATGATAATTGTCTTTCTGACATGTGAAGTGATAAGTTGACACTAAAATGTAATAAAAGTACAGGAAATATTTCAACTTAGCATAGGTTATTCCAAAACCATTATAAATAAATTTGATAAATGGTAGTTTTAAATACCTTGGAAGTATTTGAAAAGGTTTAATTCAGATATTGGATATGTACAAAATTTTTTAAATCTATCAGTAAATCCAACCTCCTGTGAAAAGGTAATTTACGAATAAAAGCATAAGAATTCATTTACAGTGCTTTTGCAATGCCATAATTTAACGAAATACAACACTTCGACCATAACATTTGAAAGTCTCGTCTACGATGATGTTGTGCAGCAGTTGCACTTGCATGTCTGGTAATAGATATGTTACTTTCTTTCACAACAATGATGTCCTCGTTGTTGATCAACGACATCTGTTCTATATTCATCGTTGTTGCCGTATGTTGTGTATTACCCAACAAGTTGTAGTATTCTATGCTTCATCTTTATGTCATCGTCTGTGGTTATGAGGAGGAAACCTTGCGTCTCATACTATCGTCACTGTCCTAGACACTGGCATTCTTCAAGTCTCTTAGTGTGTCTTAAGAATAGATCGGAGATCATTTTTGATCTCTATTATAGTACCACTGTTATCATATGGGTTTATTCTTTTGGTCATGGATCTAATTTCTAGCGCTTTGTCCTTACAAATATGTTGGTTTATGGCCGTTCATGCGCGAATAGTGGTCGCACTATTTTTGGTGCGCCGACTGCATCGTTGCGTCTTTTTTTTTTCGTCGACAGCACAACTGCTGGTGTAGTGGAAAACTATCTTCAGTAGCGGCGGAGAAGATCAGTTTCGATGGTGTTGCCATAGGATCATCGTCGTTTTATCACGCCTGTTCTGTTCTCTTTTTTGGGAGTAGCATTAGTGTGTGGAGCATTTGTGTGACGATGATAGCACTTCTTCGCCAGGTTTAACATATTACATTTGAGGGCCAAATGGTCGCGCTACCGACTCGTTGTCAACATGGTCGTTCTGCATTTTCATCGATGGACATAAATTGCCCTTACCCTTTACAGTAAGGAATGAGATTAATGCTGAATGGTACGGCATCGAACGTGTTAATGTCGGTGAGGCGGTTTCATAAGTGCATTTTTAAGGTGTTAAACGTGTATTTTATGAGAACCGTCTGCTTTGAGGCTTTGTATTTCTGTCCTGGGGTCTATCCTCTGAAAACCGAGATCTTTTGTTTAGATCTTTAAGGAGTAAAATGTGTTTACACTGCTCAAAATTAATTTTTAATGTTTATATATTAATGTAAGCATTCTTCAGCTGTTTCGTATTGGTGGNNNNCTGGGGTCTATCCTCTGAAAACCGAGATCTTTTGTTTAGATCTTTAAGGAGTAAAATGTGTTTACACTGCTCAAAATTAATTTTTAATGTTTATATATTAATGTAAGCATTCTTCAGATGTTTCGTATTGGTGGTAAAACATATGAGGTGTTGTGTTGGAATGTAATGCAATTATCGTTACTAAAAGAGGCCCAAGCTTAAGCTTAAGGTAAAACGGTGGAATGGCGTACAAAATATGTATTTTTGCAATGCAATGAAACTGCGTTACGGTCGGCATGCGTTTGTAAGAGAGGGAGTCTCCAAATTGTTTACAAAACACTTTATACGCGCATGATAATTTACAATTCCATGCACTTTGCCTTGGCTGTCGATTGGTGGAGATCGGTTGGGTGCTTCTTGTAGACTCACAGCACGCCATTTTGTTGCTGTGAAAAGTGCTCACAAAACATTCAATGACCTTTTGCACAAAAAGGAGAAATATTATGTAGAATAAAATTTTCAATTCAAGCAAATTAATAATACTTATTTCTTGTTTTTGGCGAATTTTTAGTTTGAATATGAAATTATTGAAATGTTGTCGTCGGTTGATTCTTCTTGTATCGGTTTTAGCTTTGACTCTATTATTTTTTGTAATTTAATATCATACAAATAATCAAACCGGTTAAAAGCAGTTACCTCCATTGAAGATTGATGTTGTTTAAACCTCTGATTTGGCCGGATCCAGGAAGATTCGAACGCATTTCTAATTATGGAATAACGTATGCTTCCGCATCTGTATCCAAACGAGCACAGAATAACAAACCATTTTCGCCAATATTGAGCAGCGATCGTGCAAATTAGTGCGTGGCAAAATCCTCTAGCCTTGCCTTTCCCTCCCCTTTTCTTTTTGTCAGCAACAGCTTTTGGGGCCATTGCATTAACGCGGCTTCGTGAACCGCGAAACGGGGCAAGCGCGAACCTTTCACGCGAAGAAAGAAGGTGAGAGATGACCGACGGTGGTGAAAAATTTATTGCCAAACCAAGCTGTACTATATCACTTTCGTGCACAGGGAGATCGCCGCTGCCATATCCTGCCCTGCCCGACAAGAGAAACCATCTTCCGGTTTAGGCACACGGCTAAAGGGCTGAGGTACAATTTTTTTGTTCGTTCATGCGTTTGAAAGACTGTGAATTTTTGAAGTGTATTTGGGTTGGTTGATCGCCAATATTTCTGTTACGGTCTCTATCGTTCGTTCAGTAGTGTCAGGTTACAGTGGAAAATAGCATCAACCAAAAGTGATGATTCTGATTTTTTTTACTACAACAAAATGTTCAGGTATTGATATTTTTAAGAAGTCATCAAAGTAGGAAAACAAGTGAATATCTCAAAGACACACCCTGTAGTAACTGTCCTGAGAAAATTTTTTTAAATGCCTGTCTTGTTTAGAATGTTGTAGGCGATGGAATATTTAGACATTGTTATTTAAAGTGTTTTTGTTATATTCGTGATTAGTGAGACTTCTGCTAAAGTATGTACGATTAGGAAAAATAAATGATTTCGTTATAATTTCTATTTCCATTTTGAGCAAACAACACTGTGAGGAAAGAATTTGTCTACAATTTTTTTTTATTTAGTTGTCATTCAGTATTCGTAGTACGATTAGAAACGTATCTCATGCTGTATCATATGATGAAAAATTTCCAATAATGGAGAGGAGTTAGATAACTTCACATTATGATATACAATAAAAAAATCGTTCACTTGCGTCTCGCGCATTATCCCTAAATGTCTCTGTACAATGCTCGTCATATTTTTCCATTCGCTTCAAAATAGATAAATGCTGAATCCATTATCATATTACAATAAAAAGAACCAATCATTTCGGTATTTATAGATGACTTTGATGATAAGTGAATTGATGTTTAAACTATCTTGAATGGAATTCCATCCATATCTAAAGTTATGCTTTTTTCCTGTTAACATCATTTCCCACTGCTTCAACACATTTCTCCATTTCATCGGGAATGATCGTATTAGTATCGGCGTTGATCACAATAATCGAACTTCGTGACAATTCACACCATCCCCAGAAGGCAGGTTACGTGTGTTGCGTTGGTGCCGCAGGGTATGTCAGAAAATCAATTCTACGTTGAGAAATGTCACAAAACCTACCCCTCAATTTACTACGGACGCTTTCCAGCGGGTGAATTGAAGGTGGAGCAAATAGATAGACACTGGACAGATTGCTAGGTTGTCTTAGGGAGATGTGTATTACTGTGTGTTTATCCGTGGTATGACCATTTGCCTCCACGGAAATGAAATGATATGTGAAAGTCACGTGAAAACCGACACACGAAAGTCCGCTGTCTGGGCGTCGACGCACACACACACGCTGACAAGAACGGTTCATTGTTTCAGACCGAATCGAAGGTCAGCGCGAAATTACATGTTTCGAAAGGTGTTTCCCCGTCACATTGGGACACGATCTGTCGTTCGGTTTGTCTGGTGGAATTATTTCTTTTTTAGAACCTCAAAAACGGGCCCCGACTGTGAAGGCGGACGAGACATTGGAGAAGAAGGGCGTATAAAATTCCTGTGGTAAATAATTGAAATAATTTCAAGTTTATGGTGCGTGGACAAATCCAACGAACCACACGTATCTCAACCGTCTGGGAAGTAATGAGAAATGTGCATTGCTCTTGTGCCGTCTCTGCTTCACGATGGTTTGTTCAATTTACCCGTGGGAGAAAGGTCGCGAAAGAATGGCCAAACTACAATTTCTTCCTTTTTCTTGTTCCTTCGAATTCCTTCCTTCTTTTTGTACGCGTCACGGTACATTGCAATTGCGCAATGTTTCTTCAACAAATTGGGTCGTGTTGGTTGTGGATTATTTTTTTCTTAAATATAGCACATTTATGGGCAATTAGATGAATGGTTTCATTTTATGTATGCTTCATTTTGCATTTACTTTGGATCACAGAGAATACTTAAAAAAAGCATCGCTAATAAACTCCGTTCCGTCTCTGTATACCTTCTTCTAGTAGGACGACATCTGACAACAGGGTGACAAATTACTTAATCGTTTGGAATGATAGCATTCTTCAAGTAGAAGGAAGCAAAAGCAAACGAAACGGAAGAATTGCGTTGCAATAAGAGAGCCAAAACGGGAAGGGGTTATGCAACGACGGCGATGATGAACTTCAAGAATGGAATGTTCGTGTGCAGTTGCAGAAGACGAGCTAATTAATTTTTCGCTGATTTAAGTGAAGGAAATTTTAAAATAAATCTCTAGAGAAGGAGTTCCGCATAACAGCACAAGGGGTTAATAAAGGATGGGTTAATAAAGGATGGGATGAAGCATCGTTTGGTTCGCCGTACGGTTCGTAGCGCTGCTGCTTTTAGCGGAAATATTATAATTTGTTGTAATTAATCACTATCGATCAATGCACTTTTGCTTGCAGTCTTACAAGTGAGAGTTTGACACTTGCTCTTCACCACAGACGCATGATGGACAGCAGTCTGGGTCTGTTGGATGTGTACAGTCACCAGATGTGGATGTTGAATTTTTCCCTTTTTTGTGTAGATTTCAAGACTTAAATGGTCTTTCAATATAGTCAATATAGTTTCTTATTTTACATAATTTTTTCTTGAATTATCACAAAACTATGTTTGTAATTATTAATTTTTTATTCACAACTTGAGTTTGGTGACTTTTAAGACAGTTTTATTTAACTTAATTCCTTTACCAATTTGTTTTCAATTTAAACGAAAGACTGACCTTTTCCAAATTCACACTTTAACCTCTAGTTACGGATCATGGAAAGTTTGTCATTTGTCCGATTTGTTGCACCTTCGACCAAGTGACAAATCAAATTGGTCCCAAGCCTCACAGCTTCTTCACCCCCTCTGCCTCTCGACACGCCAGTTTGATCTTACACAGTAAGTGTGCGCTGATTTAGAGGATAGCATCAACTTCAATCGTACGGTGCTGCGTGTTGCGCTCATTAAATGCAAATTTGTTGCAGTCGTATCCGTTGGCAAGCGTGACCGACGCCAAAGTCTACCCATTTGCTCGACCACCAAATGGCACTTGTGCACTATACTCTGTCCATTGAAATTTGTGCGGATTTTTCGGTGTTTCATTGCAAGTACAAACGTACAGACTCTCTCACGCAAGACCTAACCGTTGCAGGCAGAACAAATGAGTGGTTTAATGTGCTTTTTGCTGTTGTTGTTCTCTATCATGTAGAGTTCTCTAACCGTGCGTGTGGGATGTTATGCTTAGACAAACAAAGAGTTTGCTATTATTCACGGGTACAGCGATGACATGGGCTACGGTTAATCAGTGGGTTGTGCGGCCTTAGAGGTTAAGGTCTCTGCTTTGAAGTTATGCAAGAAAGCATTACGCATATGTCCGGTTGGAAAATTAGCTTGCAGTCTGTTTTGGTACAATTGCTTTGGAAACGTTCGCAAATTTCGACAATCTTTGAGATTGGAGACAGTTTCTGAAGAACGTGACATTTGGGTTTTGTGATTTAGTTGCTTCTATCTATTTCGTGCCACTTTGTTGAATTTCACATTACACGCATGTTGCAGTACAGCATTTATTCGAATCTTTTCAAACAGAAATATCATTTTTTGGTAAAATATCAGAAAAACGTTCTCAAATGGGGTCGACTTCATGCGCTTTTCTTCTAACGTAAAATTTTCCCTTATCTTTCTCGTATGTTACAGGAATGTCAGAACCTGATTGAGGAAAATCGACGGCTTGTTAGCATAGCGAGTGGCGCAGGTAGCGGTTATGCGATCAACGGCATTCTCAACGGTGGTGGATCCGGAAGTCTCTCAACGCTGGGCATGGGTGTCCCGAACGGTGGAAGTTACAGTAGTGTTGAATCTGTGATCCTGCAAACTCAAGTCGAAACGCTACAATGGCAATTGAAGCAGGTATGTAGAAAGATGGCAAAATTTGCCTTATACTAAAACAATCTATTATCTTTTATCGCATCATTTAAAGAGTAAAATATCAGGGGGGGGAAAAACTACAATCATTGAAATTTATTAGTGGATAATCGAACGAAATAATTGATTAACTACATTTACATCACAAATCTAATATAATACGCTAGAGTCACATTAATACAACTCCCTATTGCACGCAGCGTAGGGTTTTGTTTCGAAACGAGTTTCAGTCAATAATGAGGCGTGCCTAAGTACCCGAACCCTTCGGTATTGATTTGAATTACAAAACGTCGTGTTCATCTTTAAGCCCTTGTGCAATGTGCCTTCAACCAGTGGAAACTCCGGTAGCCTAAGTAATGATCTGTAACAGTCGTGTTGGTCACGAGATATGCAACGACATAGTTTAACACAGCAATAGGATTTCGTAATTAAGCTCCGGATCCTCCCCGCCCTCCGCATCATGACCAAATGCGTGGAAAGAAAATCATTTTTTTACCATCGCTAAGTAGTGACGTAGTTAATTAGACGTGTTGGAGCTAGGGCAAGCTTTTGGAAAATTGGCGAGGTTAGAAACCTTTGCTAGAGAGTAGTCATATTCTAGCAAGGGCACCAAAGCCACGATACTGATTAAGATATTCGACCAGCGATGCTACAACCCCCAGTAACTGCTCTCAAGGGTGGCTGGTAGGTAGCTTTATTGTGCATCGGTAAGTAAATGGTTCTATTATTCAAACCGGTGACATTTGGTACGTAACAGTGAGACAGAGATGGGAACGATGGGAAAAATGGTCGCCGGAGGTAGCGTACATTTGCTGCAGCGCGGTTCAGTGATTCAACGGTCGGTTGATCATCTCGGTCAGCATCGGTATGTCTCTTTGTAGACACGGCCTGGTCTCTAGGGTATTAGCACTGCACTGTTAACCGTTCCATATCTGCATATGAAGAGAGGGTAATTCATCGAGGGACAGTTTTAGAGGTTAGCCGGTTTTGCCTTTTTAACCATTGCCATCTATTATCGCATCCATCTAGTTAATTGTGATTTTTATTAGCCTGTTAACGTGTAATTTAAAAAAAAACAACTCCCCATGAACAGCCGGATTTAGGATTTCAAGCAAACAGAAATTTAGTGACGTTAAACTATCGTTTATTTGGGTGTTGGTACCACTTTAAAAGAACGCCATTCATTCAAAATAAATAAAAATCAAAGAAGTGTGTTCGTTGAAACAATTGAATTTAAACATAACCTTCTGATTAATCGTATTTCTTTCATACGTTTTGCAATCCAAGAAGATGCGAACATGCAACGATTAGATAAAAATTTACTCAGCTGTGTTTATGTATGTATCGCAAGAAGCCACGCAAACGGGTAACATCGGCTGTTGCTGGAATTCTTTGAAGTAAGAGGCACATTTACTCTTCAAGTTATTTTGTACGATTTTCATTACATCAGATATTGCAGGTGCATTCAAATCGAATGTAACTTCTTCGTATCTTCATTCACATGATCTCATACACAGGTTTCGAAGCTACCAGTCATATCAGACGCTTAAGATCAATCGTACGAAATGGTGCGCAATGTTGCGCTACGGCGTTTCGCTCTGTATCAAAGGGCATTTGTGTCAAATTCTTTTTTTTACTTGCAATTTCCCGGGGGCAAAGAACAACTTCACATTAAGAGTGTTTTCGCAAGTTCGTAAATCATCGGAATGGTAGCAGCGTTTGTGTGATTTGCGGTAAGGTTGCTATACAGTTAGTGTTTGATTTGGTGGAACAGATGGTTTCTAACAACAGTGTCGGCGGGGTATGGTTGCTTTCCTTCTTCCGTGTGCAGAAGATAGGGTCCAGGGTTCAACTTCGCGGTCTGGCAAGTTCACTATCCACCCGCGCAATGCTTGCATTTGCTTGTTTGTGGAAATGTTCTGCCGGTATTTGAAGCTTGGCAGCTGAACCTGTCGAGTGTGTCTTAGCGGTGATTGTATCCTTGTTCCAGGGTGAACGAATGTCGAATGCCAGCCGGCGAGAGAGTACAAGTGCGCACACAGGCACGTTGAAACACCATCCCATCACACGAATCACACGTTTGCCTCCATTACCTCCATTACCTTGATAGGCTCAACGTCGTTAGCCGTGACTGATGGAGACGCGATGCTGCGACAGACGGCGACACCGTTGGAAAAATGTGCTCCCGATTCTCTGCTCCATTTATGCTTAATTACTGATCGGCAGCTATTGCGACAGTCGAATGGTACAGCAGTGTGAAGAGGGATGCGCGCGCGTGTAGACATTAAGCTGGTCGGGGAGGTGGTAAACAGCCAGCCAAGATGATGAAAAGACATTTTGGAACTCAGTTTCCATTGGAAGAGTAACACGCCGGTAACGGTGTTGTAGTAGGATCCTGTATCAATGATTAGGCGGTTATGAAGAAATTTAAGAGGAAACTGACTTTTAATCTGTTGCAGCAACACTGTGGTGACATTTAAAGTATTCGGAATTGAGCTGTTGAAATACATCAATACTTATCAATTATGGAGTTTCTTTTTTTTTATTACTGGTAAAAGCGATTTGAATCAAAATTTGAAGAGGAAAAAGTATTACATTGGGATAGGTGAAACGATATAGGCACCAAACTAAGTCCAACGCCAATTACCAACGCATCTCGTCATCTTCCTAACTAGGCCAAACAAAGAGATATCTTTGTTTGCTGTAAGAAACTTGTTCCCGACCATAAAACACCCGGTACGAGTCATTGTAAAATCGAGACGTTCTTCAACATGCAAACATTATTCCGGTAGCGCTAGCTAATAGTGCCCGGGAGCATGTGTGTAATTCTTCGGCATTACCCCGCGTCATATTTATGATGCGCGCTTGGCCTGATGTGTTTTTGGTTGTTTGGATCTATTCTTGGTGTTTGCTTCTCGACGACGACGACGGCGACGACGACATTATGAGTCCGATTTCTGACTTTGATCCTATCCGATGTTGGCTCCATTCCCTCATGGTATGTCCAATCGCTTCAAGAGACACAGGCGAAGAAAAAAGAAATAGTCCATTGAAGTAGTCGAAAAACAAATCTCCTATCCCATATACAAATCCACGAAAGTTGAAGCATTTGTTTGGAAAATAGTGGTAATTGTGTTAGACTTATGGTTATGGCCGGTGAGAATGATGGTTGGAGCAGTTGAAGGGAATGGATGTGGGACAAACACAAATACGAGATGTTAAATGAACGATAAGATGTGTGATGCTTTAAAATTGAAGAAAATAAATCTAATATAAACGTTCCTGTAATACGCTCCTCAAAATTATACGGCTGGAATTTCTAAAAATGGATATTACAACTGAAGTTTATTAGGCAAAACACGAGACAAGTATCAGTTGAATAGTGTATTTTGGTGCTATTACTCTAGTGCATTCATAAATCTTGTCTAAACCGCAGAACGACACTATTCCGGAGTGTGCGTTGTAATCCAAGAAGTTGTTCCCGATTAAATGAGAAACATGGTTCGTTACTTAGCATTCAAGTTCTTAACCAAAGTGATTTTTTTTATTTCTTGTGAACCACCCCACATATATTAGATTAACCGCAACAGGAATTCTTAAAATTGTGACTTATGCACTTACATTCTCGCTTCGTTCTTCGTTTTAGGTCGACTCCAGTCGACACATGTACCGGGCCGTGATGGAAGAAGTTGTACGGTTTCTGGATCGCTGTTACCGCTCGCTGGATGCACTGCAGAGTGGGCAGATCGGTCGATCGAAAAGCGTGCTACAGGTGTCGAAAACAAGCGGTGGGCAACACCACCATCAGCACCAGCACGACTCCGACAGCAGCAGTGCGAGTAGTCCGCGAGCGCGCAGCAGCACCAATCTGGTCGATGTTCAACAGAAGCCCTACACCAAAGCGGGAGGAGCGACAGGCCATAATGGGCGCCTAGACCATCAACAACACCAACCGTCATCGCTGACATTGATCAACGGTGCCGCTGCGAGTCAGCATGCCGCACATTCAACTCTTCACGAGGACGATTGCGTCGTTCCGCCATCACCTGCCAGCTCCTATAGCACCTTTAGAGATTTTACCTGGTAAGCATCCTGCAAATGATCGTTTAGCATTTTGCAATCCCTTTCCGCTGTACTGCATTAACAAAACTGCCTCAATACGCCTCAGAAAGGAAACCAAATGGAAGTTTATTAAGTTGAGATGAATAAGAGTAAAGATTGTGGGAAATTGGTTGCTCTTAATCATTGGATTGTTTGTTATGAATGTTACTAATATGTGTTGTCCTGGTACCGATACTCTCATGCTCTTATAACCAGTAAGCTACTTTAATCACTATCGACCTTTTCCAACAGTATTAATGTGACAATGTACCTCGTGTTTCGAATGAATCACGTTTTGCATGCGTGAACGTCCTACAAAATCAACCTATATTAGTAAGAATCAAAACATTGAATTCCTGAAGATTGCACGCACGCACTTTACTATTGTGTCACTGTAAATCGAGGGAATCCATCCAAAAGTATCGTATCTCACTGAATATCAAGAACAAACCGATACACCACTTGCCATCATGTTCTACTTATGCTTCTTGAGCACATCGCATTATTGGGGACTCTCACTGTTTTTGGTGGGTAACCGAACCAATGCTTTTAACTGCATCGATGGCTGCAATACGCCTGGTCGGCCGTTAACGTCTCAATACATAAATCGGGTGCTAATTTATTGGACACATACGTTAATTGCCTGTCGTCGTCGCCTTCGTCGTCACTGTCGTCGACGGCGAGAAATTCGGCACTTGCTGATGGGTCGAGAAATTCCACCGAGGGAACAACTATCAACGCTACTGGGATGAAGAAGAAATTGTGGGATTATTTTCCGTTGTGTAGATGCATTCATCTTCTTGTAATGTCCATGTGGGACAATGTGGGTCTCGAATATCTGTTGTGCGAGAGAAGGTGTCTTGCGACAATACAAACGAGAAGACATTGTCTGTTCCTTTGTGTTACAATGGTTTGTTTTAAAAGAGGGATTAAGATTTGTTTTGAAACGGTGACGTTAAAACACACACATGATTAACGGGTGTTAATGCATTTTGATGGTGGAGTCTTCATTAACTTTAATTTTTTTTGTTATGGTACCTTTTGTGGACTTACAATTGCTGTGGAAATGTTCCTATGAACAAATCTCATTGAAGCACTATTATGTCAAAAAAATATTGAACTTTTGAAATATATTAACGGATCCTATTGATCAAGGTATCCTTTCGTCTTTCCTATTAACTATCCTGGACAGGGTTTCCTGGACATGGTCAATTGTTTTCAAAATTTACAAACATAGTTTGCGCAGTTTCGTAAAGAGTGAAGCGCGAACAGTATGGACGCACAGGCCACTGTGTCAAATCCCATTACGAACCATTAAATCCACGACATCCGGACCAAAAATCTGCCGGAACTGATGCATGGGCAACAGAAATAGGCACGTTGCATCGAAGCTGTTAAAATCTAACGCAAAATGGATGACAAAATTATCTTCACATACGAACACTCACCCACCGTATGATGGCTCGGTGTCCGTACAGTGGCAGGTCATTTGCGTGCGAATCGATTTGTCATCATCAATCATGGAGTTTGCGCCCTTATATCATCCATGCTTACCCACGCAGGAAACGCCAGTCCGCTAGGGAAGGATTTAAGAAGATCACCACTTGCTCCCAAAGTGTGCGCCTAGGAATTGCGACCATCCATTCGCATTTTCCCGTACGCAATCGGAATGCGTTTGCCTGTGTACGCATCGATGATTCAGTCCGCTCACGATGTATGCCGCCTCCGCCATTAACGCGATGTTAATCTAAGCAATTTCGATGCGCCAAAGGTAACAGGTATACGTGCGCCGTCGTCCAATGGTTCATAATTTATCTGGAACCCAGGTCGGTTCCGTATGCGTTTGCATGTTTTGAGATGTTTAACATAAATCATCGCTGGCCTGTTCCAGAGTAAAAACTGTGGATGGTTCGACGAATGAAAAATGAAGATATGAATACTATTTCATTCACACAAACCGATGTCGGTCGCGTGGCATATAGGTATTTGCTGCGTGATTCAAATAGATCTTGTTTGATTTCCGAACCCGATTCGATTGTTTTTCTTTCCTTCGCGCGATCGCTTCCCGCTACGGTTGGAAGGGAAACATCATGTGGTCAGTGTAGAACGAGGGTGCGCACAGATGCTGGACTATATATTTACGAGGTTTAGCCGGTTGGTCGGGTGATAAATTTCACTTGATCGTCAATAATAAAGCTCCTCCCGTCTTTGCTTGCCGTTCCCCCCCACCA
>CM028127.1:32837618-32861443 GCA_016254315.1 Anopheles parensis
TTTCGTAATCGTTTGCGATAAATGACCCCACCAAAATGATGCACCGGGGCACATAATTTTCGTTGTTGACAAACTCCTGCCGGTTGGAATTATGTTGACGATCGGATTGAATTATTTAGCGCGCTTTTACTCCATAGAATCAGCTGTTTATTTACACACCTTCGACATGAATAACATCTTTCTCGAGCGACATTAATGCGCTTGGAGAGAGAGTGTGTCCTAGTGCAGGAAAAGAAACACTAAACTAACACAGGTTTATTATGACACGTTTTGCTTTATGTAATGACCAATATTTCTAGATGCATAAAAAGTTTTAAATAGAAGTATAGTTTTTTTCTAAAAAGTGAAAAAAAAACACATCGCTTGCACTTTAATTTCATGACCAATGCAATTAATTACGAATGGTAAACACTGTCCAGTTGCGGTTACTGGAAAGTAAGTGAAAATGATCTTTTCTCTGGTGTGTGCAGTTCTTATTTTTAAAACACATTTATGCGCTCCAATTGAGTCGTCTGTCAACTCGGGCATTCGGGGCCGCCGGTAGTGAACCGCTGCCGGAAGGCAACCATGGTACCCCCAGTAGTAGCTGCTGGTCAAATTTTACGACCCAACACTTTCGCTCTCCGAAGAAGAGTGTTCCCCTCATGTGCCAGAAATGTGATACTCTTTGGCGGTTGGTAACCGATACGCGCAACTGCAATGACCGCGACGGGAATGTGTGTTAAACGAGAACGATGGTGACGACGGTCGTATATCTTTAGCGAAATCAGTTCAAATATAAATCAACCCCTCCGTTTGGAGCAGCGCAATATTCGTCTAAGGTCTTCTCCTCATAAGTAGCTGATTATCCAATTGCCAACCCTAATGCTTTGGGGGGAGCCGGGTGATTCCTTCGAGCAATGGTGTCGAAAGCGATTACATTTGTCTCTCGTAGCAATTTACTAATGTGTACTGTATATCTCGGATGTTGTGTCTGTGTGTCTACATCACCTTGCTGTACCGATATTTTTTTTTTCTTTTTAGGCGACGCTCACCGAAACGAACCCAGACTCTGCCAATTTCCAGCAACGAAGTTGACCCGGAGAAGCTGGCCCAGGAGGCGTTCCGTTTGCTGCGGACGGTGCAGAATCTGCTCAATACACAGGAGCCGACGCTGGCCCAATCGACGAACGCACTGGACAGCCTGATCTCGGCATCAACGGCGGCATCCAGCTGCGGCAGTAGCACCACGCTCACCGGTGTCGGTCTATCCGCTTCCGGCGCGATGCTCGGCAGCACACCGACTCTTACCGGAACTGGCGGCTGTGGCATAGGTGATGGTGGAGGTGGTCGAACCGTAGGAGTATCGAATGGACATGGAGGAGGTGGAGGAGGTGGTGGAGGAGGAGGTGGGAACCACCCGTTAGTAAACACCCGCAGTACGGTAGGCTTCAATCGGAAGCTGAATATGCGGGGAAGTCGTCTGTCGGTACGGAGCAGTACAGCCGACTCCGTACACTCGACATCGTCCTCCACGAAGACAGAAACGGACGAGGACAATACGGATCGTCCTTCGCCGCCGCTTCTGTTGTCGCATCATCACCATCTGCTGCATCACCAATCGAACGGTGTTGTTAACGGTGGTGTTAATGGAGGAGTTGGTAGTGTTGGTGGAGGTGCCACTGGTGGAGGAGCTGGTGGAGGTGGTGGAGGTAGTAGTAGTAGCAGCTGCAGTAGTAGTACCACCTCCGGCAATGGTAGCATCAATGGTAATGGGCACCACCACCATCATCATCATCACCATCATCATCATAATCCGGCGCATCGGTACAGTGCCAACATTGAGCGGATTAAGGAGATGATGATTGCGAGCTCGGCGGAGGACGAAAGTGGCTTTAGCTCGATGAACTCGTTCCAGGAGATTGGGCTACCGTTGATCAACTCGACGATGCTGTCATCGGTGGGCAGTAATCACGGTGTTAGCAATGGATCGCTTGGTGATGGATCCACGTCCTCGAACGAAGGTGTCGTGAACAGCAGCGGTGGTGGAAGCAGCAGTGGCGGCATCAACAGTGGCTTCGGTCTGTCGGAAGATTCGTCCGAGTTGCGTGAAAATACTGTCATCCCGACAGCGGCCATTAGCGGCGGAACGAATGCGAACGGCAGTGCCAACAAGCTGGGCATTCCGGCTTCTCCTTCCTTGAAAGCCACAGCGAACCCATCCAGTGGCACAAATAGTTCTACTGCTGCCAGTAATAACACCGGTACGTGTGCGCCCGGTGGATCACCGTTGCGTGCGACGCAAACCGCCAGCTACGAGCATCATACGCATTTTATCAACCATCGCCGTTGGGATTCGGCACCGGTTGTGCCACCGAAGCTGAAGATACACGCCAGCGAAACCGACACCGTGTCACGGGTTCTTTGGGTGTAGCAGAGATAGAAGCGACCGGAAGGTGTAGTCACCGAACGCCGTCGCCCCGTAGGTTTCCTCGCATTTCTTTCCCACTGCATTTGTGCACTGTGAATACGGATTCTCTTCCGACCCGACCGTCGTTGATTAGGAGCAGCAGAATATCTCTTTCCGTGTTTGTAGCATTGAAGCTTTTTGTCCAATTGACTTTACTCTGTAACATCAACTTCGTTTGTACCGTTTGTCCGTTTAGTGGTACAATTTTTCTTCTTCTTTTCTTGTATATAGTTTATTAAGTGGACAGTACTTTGCGATTGTTTCTTTGTTGTCTTGAATTCCTTCATATCTGACATCTGATTGTTTTTAAATTTTTTCCAAAGAACAAACGCGAAGTAAGGATAGTCGGCACATACTTAACACTAATATTGTATCTAAACCCCGTACGTAGGATGAATATCCTTTGCATTTAATTAAATCTGATATCAACAGTCGCTATCCCGTAAATATGTATCCTAATGAAATAGGGATTGTTTTTACAGAGGAGCATGTATAATTACATAAGAACTATATTTCTACACGACAGTTTCAAATCGTTTTACACCTGTCATAATGGCTAAAACGGAAGATCGTATTGAGCAAGCTATCGTCTTGGGTACATTTTTAGCGATTAAAACAATTAATCGATTTGTAAGTTTGTTTATTTTCCTCTTGCGAATATGATGTAGTGTAGTTGCAGACTATCGTATGCAAATGTACATTGAAGGTAAATTAACTGAATGAGGTTACTACACATACCTTTCCTGATATGCTCCCTCATACTTGACACGCCAAGTATTCTGAGTATATCGAATATAGTAGTAGTGTGGTAATATCAACCAAGGTAAAATATTGATTGACGATAAATAAAGTAAGCGCTGTATGAACTATGAATAAACGTGTCCATTAAGAGCAGGACATTGTTTTCTCTGTTTTTGTTTACACAACCACAACCAAAGCTGATCTTCTTCTTCTCCTTGGCTTAACGACCTTACAGGTCACGCCGGCCATTTCTGGCTTACTAGACTTATTTTTACCACGTAGCCGGATAGTCAGTCCTTGCTACGGGGGGACGGTCCGGATGGGATTTGAACCCGGTCCGGCCGTGTGGACTGGCGCCGATTATCACATGCACCACCGGGCCGCCCCNTCTTCTTCTTCTCCTTGGCTTAACGACCTTACAGGTCACGCCGGCCATTTCTGGCTTACTAGACTTATTTTTACCACGTAGCCGGATAGTCAGTCCTTGCTACGGGGGGACGGTCCGGATGGGATTTGAACCCGGTCCGGCCGTGTGGACTGGCGCCGATTATCACATGCACCACCGGGCCGCCCCCAAAGCTGATAAGGAATGCAAATAACAATAGTTGAGAGAGAGAGAGAGAATAGTTGAGAAGAGAGGCCAGACAAGAAGAAGAGAGAGAGACAGAGAGAGAAAGAGAAAAAGGAGAAGAATATAATATTAACACAAAATGGCTTCCACAAATATGGTCGATAAATAGATAAGTAGTAAGATCATCATTAATTGATTTTTCTTCTATTTTTTGCATCGCAAATAAGAGTGTAATTCGTTCTGTGTAAGATTCCTGTTTTTAAATTATGATTTTTTCAAAGTATATCATAAGCATCATATGCGATAATTTTAAACGTGAAACTATTGAATCGTTCGAATAAGTGTCGTAAATCAGTAGCGAAATAATAAGGATTATGGCGAAGAGAGTAAACTAGTTTTCTAACCAGCAAAAGGATAAAAAATATCTGTAGAAATAGTAACAATGGCGTATCGCGTAGTGTTAGATGTAGATGATGTCAGTATACCCCAAATACCGAATACGTCCAGCATTTAAAAACGCGAATGTTTGGTTTAACGCAACTTACGACACCAGCTACTAGAAGAAGGACTAGAGGACAATAGCTATTTAATTTATGAAAACAATGCACCATGCAAACGGCAGCATAATGCTAAAATGTGATTAAAAGTTTCATATAAAAGAAAACAACAGTACGAAAAACAAGAAATTGGATTATACAGGAATATCAAAAGAGGACGAATTAATTGAACGTCCGAAATAATAAGCCAAACGAATGAAAACACCACTGCAAACATTCAAAGCATAGTTTATAGTGGATACTAAACGATTGTTTCGATAATTAAACCAGAACAGGAGAGTAAACTAAACGCCTGCATCCTTCATGCAAACGATCTTTCTATGTGTTATGGTACAAAACTATTGGTTTTTATTTTTCATTTGATACAAGTTTTATTTTGCTTCTTGTTTATGAAAGTAAATTCTACAGCCATAACAATATCAAGTTAAAAACTTTGTAAACACAAGTAAATAAGTGATGCTTTTGTAGCGACTTGCGAGATGTGAGATACACAATCTCACGTTCTGACGTTATAAAGCGATTCTTTGAACTGAATGTAACTTTTAACGAATGCGCTAATTTCCAACATTTTATAAAACAGAGAGACAGTGTTGAGGGCAGCAACGCTATTCCAATGTTCATAATTTCAATCACTGCTAACGTTTTTATCACAGCTATGTATTACATTACTACCGTTGGGTACATATACACTGCCTGGTACCACAGCAACGAGAAAAACTCTACTTACCATCTGCCGCTAACACAACCACTACTCAAACACTAAAATAAAGGAAAATACCTAAAACACGTAAAAGGAATATAGAGATGTTTTTTTGTTTGTTTTACAAATATTAGAAACCCTGCGTTATATCACATATTTCTAAAAAATAGTACAATTTTATAACATAACTAGCTTACCCGGCAAACCTAGCTTTGCCCTTAAACATGCGTTTTGTAATTAAAGTTTTCTAGCAAGCAGTTTGAATGTTCCATTTTGATCCGTGTGGTGATTATAGAAAACCGTTGATCAATTGAATTTTTTTAAATTGCCTAGGTATTACCATTCTTGTTTAAAATGATATTCATAATAAAAGCAATTTCTTTTCCTTCTGTTGTGGCACTTCTTCTCCTTTTCAGGCACTTCAGGAGGTATTTCTGGCTTTCTTTGACGATTGGAATTTAATACCAGGTTTTTCCGCGCAAGACGCCAATTCCACATGCAAATCACTACACATCATTTTTTAATTATTCACACAGTTATCTCGCTTTTTATTTACTTCACACTCAACAAAACGTAAATTGAATAAAATTGCACAAATAAATCGTCATGTGTACCTACTGTTATTGATTTATTCGTTACAATTTATATATGTGGGAATGGGAGTGCACAACCGGTTTTGCAATGAACTTATTGAACTTATACTTAAATAAATTGTGTTTATCTTTTATACCCTTCCATACTTATGTATAGATAGCCTTAGATGGTGTTTGTTATTAAACAACGGATTATATATTTACTCAAATTTCAAAATTACTAGGAATTTATCGTGCTAGCCGTTAGGTTTTAAATGTACTCGAATTCGATTTGTTTGTTTCATGCAGTTTCTGCTCGAGAACTTTTTTTATTTGGGGTTTGGATCTTGGGAAGCAAACTTGAAATGTTTCAAGTACGCTTGAGAAACGTTTTGAAATAAAGCGTTACTAAGCGTTACTCTTAAATGAATTATTTCAACACTAACGCTAGGAATGATGTTAACCCTCACATGCCAACCGTAGTTTTGGTGTAGTTTTCGAATTTGTTTGCTAATTTCGATGAAGGTAAATTTTCATTTTTCCTGTAATTAGTTTTAAATAGTTCGCTAGATTCCATCCGTATACAATATTTGAACATGATCTGTAGGAAATGGTTACCGACAATCCATTTACAAATAAGCGACATGCGCGTGCATCGCGTTAAGAAATTCCCTTATCATCTTCCCGCCTTCAAAGTCACATTAGCCACGTGAATGTGTGCGTTCAGTCAGCGGCCAGAGAAGCGAATGTGTTGGTAACAGACCTACCATCATACGTTGCGTCGGTGCCCATCGTAAACCACCCTGGACCACGTGCTGCTGAATTATTTATCGAAACCGGTGGCACTGCTTTTGCCAGGGGTTACTACGGGCTCGTGGAATACTGAATGAAACAAATAAACCCGCCAGTTATCCCGGTGCGTTTGTAAGAACGCAGTAAGATTGACGTTTGACCAGCAAGGGCTCATACGCTGCACAGGCCCACGGACAACCCGGAAAGCAACTGAAGAGAAATAATGCACTTCGCGAGAGTATAAATAACGAGAGACCTTTTATGTGTACACGCAGGCCAAATCCGTGGCACATGACGAACGCAGCTAACATGAACCGGGATCGAAGGTCGTTCGAAGGGCGCTGACAGTTAGACGATGATATTGGTAGCGTCAACCTACGGCGACCACGTGGTCGTTGAGTTTTGTTGTTTTTTTCCTTTCTCCAGCGCGCTAGTGATCGCGTTGTTTATTGAATCGTCGCAGGGGGTTTCATTTTGTGAGGTTAAAATTCCATTCCCGTGGCAATCCCATATGAAAAAACCCCCCCCTCACGTAAGGGTATTTTCCATATGTCGAAAGGTAACACAAACATCACCAGTACGAAAGCAAACAAAACTACGTGTAGATACGCAAATGTGCGATAAAAAAGTTTGCTGCAACCCACACACACACACACATACGGAGCGAACACGAAATTGAAAGTTTTTTTTTGCTTCTAAAAACCTCTAAAACAAAACAAAAACACAAACCACATGCGATGACGTCACTTTACGTGGAAAGGATGAGAGACGGAATTGTTTAAAATATTATTTTTAAAAGTATGATCTCGCGCCCAATCCGATGATGCATCAATCTTTTGGCAGAAGGAAACGCAAACGCACGCGATCGGGATGATGCGCAAGTCTCTTCCATGGTCGATGGCGCATACGCAAATGAAACGCGCGTCGCAAATGGTACGGTTGCGTTGTTTGTTCGGTTGGCCTAACTTATTGGCTTAAGTGGTCCTGATGATCAGTGAACAACCAAAAAAAAAAAAAGAAACAACATTATTCTCTCTGAGAAGAGATAAAGAAAGAGAAAAGGAGAGCAATACGCAAACTAGTCTCTCGTTTCACTGCCTAAAATTGTGGGTTTCTTTACCGAAGGGTTGGTGGAATATGTCGTGGCGGTAGCTTTGGCGTGGCGGATGATAATGACGGACGAGCCTCACGTGACAACCGGTAGATGGTGGTCAAAAATATATGGTCGCTTTGCTTACGATCTTGGTTGTGCTGTTCGTTTTTTGCACTTCATTGGTTTGTTGGTTTTTTGTTTCTTTTTCTCAATTCATTTCTAATGCTTACACACATTCTTTTACCGTTTTTGGCTTTTTTTCTTGAATCGTTCTTGCCAAAATATTTCAATCAGGGTGGAACAACCTTCTTTGCATGTAATATTCCGGATTTTATTTTATATTAAGTATTATAATATCTTCAACCATCACATATTCGTTTGGTTATTATGTGTTTTGATTTCGTTTTATATGTTTAGTTTGTTTTCTTAATATAAAGACCTTTTATTGCAAGTTTAAAAATTTCTAAGTATATTATTAGAAATTGAATGTTACTAAAAAATAACAATAATACATAAAAATTTACAAATAAATCCTAAAAGTGCTCATTTTTTCAAAGTTTATTGCAAATTGATGGGTTTTTTTTTATTTAGATGTTTTCGGGTTTAAACTAATTTAGATTTAACATTTCAAACGTTTAATTCACTTCATTTCGAGATCAGTTCAAGACTTCACTTCACGGATTAACTAGTAAAGTGTGATTTAAATGGATTAATGAGGAATTATGTTTTTGAAATTATTCATATTTGAAATCATTAGCATTTCATGAAAAAGATTCAACATTCATATTTCCGCATTTGATCATGTCTTAAGCAAAATTATAATTTCTTTTCAGTTGTAAGATTTTCGGCGCTCAGTCTTCTTCTAACATTTTTCCTTTATCAGTTGATAAGTATTATTTTAATAGTTTTGCTTCATTTCGACATTCAATCTACTTAACAACGCTTTTAGTAACTTTTAATATCATAAATGGAAGGTTGTGCATCCCTGACATGAGTTAATGCTAGAGAGGCGGTTAGAAACAGGCAACATGCTTTCAACGATCAGCAATAGACAACCGGTCTGTGAAGGAGCGGATGTTTATGCGTATTGCAAACGCAGTAAGACGGTTTTTTGTTGTTGAAGCTAAACGCGTTATGAGTACAAATGATTTTACTTGAACTAAACTATTGCAATATTGTGAGGTAAATTGAATTATATTTTGTATTAAAAGAGTTGGTAGACTCAAATTGTTCATCACTTTAGTTAAGAGTTTTATTCTAGGATAGTAAGAAAAAAAAAACAATGAAAAGGTTAGAATTTGTGCCACACGATCACACTTTAAATGAAATGAAGTAACACATGATACTGTTCTATTGTTACGCCTAACACAACCGTTCCGTTCCGTGCCGGTGGCAAATGATCGCCAATCATCATTCATTAGTCTAGTGGCAAAGTAGTTTTTTGTTTGTCTACAAAACAACAACTCGCTACCACCACCAACAAGGGCGAGGGGACACTGTACGCTTATCGTATGGTCGATTGTTTTCTTTACTTACAGCTCAGGCTCGGGTACGATCCGTCTGGGTCTGGGGTTCTAGTTGGAAATTGCAACGTAACGCTTCTTGCGTCACACCAACCTGATCGATGGTTGAAGCTTGGGGGAAAAAAATGCAACCACAAGGGCATCATGTTTTTCGGTGGGCAGCAGGGTGACGAATGGACATATTTTTTTTTGTTCACTGGTTTTTCTTTACTTTTGAACGTTACACGCATTCCGTAATGCTCTCGATGATTAGGGGGTTTTGCGAGCTAAGACGCGTTGAGGAAAATGGTAGAGAAAGGGGAGGAATTTGTTTTTATTGCCATGCCAATGATGGTGAAGTTTATCGCACACGAAGTTTATGTACCGGGGTAATGTGTCGATTGTACCGAGGATCACTGATTCGGTGAGATGGTGTTTTTTTGTTTGTAATGACATTTGTTCGATAGCTTTACTTTTGTTGTGTTATTTATTTGAGTAAAAAATAAAACACATTTTTGATGGACAAAATGGAAAAGGTCAGATATATTAGGTCTGGTGTAGAAAATTAACATTTCAACCAATCACATTTTAACTCCCTTTTTTTACATCTGTTCGACCCTGTTGTGTGTGAGTCTCAATACCACATGGTTTTTCTGATTTACATACCTTGCAACGAAATTGTTCTAGAAGATGAGTATATTTAACCCTCGTTGAGTTTGCATCCCTTATAATT
The DNA here is from genome assembly GCA_016254315.1 of Anopheles parensis. Taxonomy (NCBI): domain Eukaryota; kingdom Metazoa; phylum Arthropoda; class Insecta; order Diptera; family Culicidae; genus Anopheles; species Anopheles parensis. Next base: position 32,847,329 of record CM028127.1, read on the forward strand.
CAGCCTCTCTACCTTGGGTGGCATACTATTAAGTCATCGGGAAGGTGGCTTACTTTCAGTTGTATACATTTTACATAAAACATCATGAAACGAGACATTCAACAAGAGCAAGGCAAAGAAAGAAAACGTTCGATGCACTAGTTTGCTCGCAATATACCTACAACACTTGCAGATGGAAATGGTATGCGCATTTGGGATGTATTGAACAGGGAATAGATAATTGTTACTGAATGTTTCATTTACTATATATACAACTGCTGGAAGCATCTCGTGAAATTGTTTTTGTTCTCTTGGGCATGTTATTTTTTAAGCGCAAATTTCTAAATTTTATGTTTTATTGTACAGTTTGAGAAAAACAAATTTTTAACTCTTTTCCTCTGTTCATTCGTTTGCTATGAAAGAACCACGAATGAGAAGTTTGTCAAAGAAGAATGATGATTTGTTGCTAGCGTGTTTAGAGCGTTTGTAATAGAAAACAAATATGAAACCAAAAGAGAAACGTAAGAAAAAACGCAAGACCAAACTAGAACACACATTCCTCATGCAAAACTAAGAGTAAAGAAAACGAAAAGAAAGGTAATAAAAACAAAAACAAAATAAAGGAGAAATTATGCGATGATTTGATGGATAGGTGAGAAACAGAAAAGGAAGCGAGAATAAAAAATAGAAATAAGAGGAGAAAAATAATTAACAAGCGTTTGTAGAATATCAGTAAATGTATGAATAAAACGTTTAGTTGAAAACAATCTACAAAAAATTCAATTCATTCTTTCACTTGAACAAAAAAATGCCATTTCTCAAGTTTTTTTTTAATAACTTAAGTTAAGAAATTGTTTCGTTTTAAGATGTATGTAAATACTTAAACACAAACTAGCAGTAATAAAAAGCTGCAAAAAAGATATTATTAATTTAACAACTCGATCGTTTGATGTTGTAAAACAAACTCATAAACAGAAAATCGAAAAATTAAACAAGCTGTAAAAATTATATTATTCTACTAATAATTCAATCATTTGACTTGGAAATGTTTTGTTATTTTGTTCTCGAATTAAAAAATAAAATAAAATTGATTGATTGTTTCGTTTATTTTGATAATATTAATTTTTTTTTCTTGTTTCTTCATCCTTTTTTTAATTGTTAATAATTGTTTGTATATTGTTAACAACATTATAGTTCATTAATTTGTTTCAAACGTTTATCCATTCTAAAACATATTTGTGATGCTATTTTTAAATCAAACAACGCATCAATATTTGAAAGAGGCAAAGCAAAGCAGTTTTTTTTTCTTAACTTGATCAATTTACACCCCACGCATGACTTAAGGAACTGTCCCGGTCCCGGTGCGCCTGTGGTGGTAAAGCGGTACCTTTATCGATGGGCCAAGGAAAGGGCGCGTCTTATGTTGCTGTTTGCTGCTGCTTTTGCCTATTTTAGGTGACGAAATTTGAATAAGGTTAACACCGATCGTTCAGTACGTGGAGTGTGTGTGAACAACGAAAACAACAAAAACAGTCGTGTGGAAAGAAGGGTATGAAAGAGAGCTGTACAACATAAGGAGAAAAAAACACAGCTTAGAGACAGATAATGGTAGCGTCAAAATCGTGCGGGAGAATCCACGTTGGCCAGTTGGTCGTTATCTTCGTGTTTTTGTTGTTGTTGTGTGTATTCGACAGTAGTGGGATCGTTGCGCTTTTTGCTTAGGATAGCACAATTACGGACTGGCCATGTTATGCTCAAATACAAACAGTCACACATACATACAGCTAATCTGGTTCTTTGCCGCTTCTTAAGCGCATAAAATTTGACCGCGTGGTTGCCACAAAAGTTGCCATCGGAACGGCTTTGTTTACTTAAGCATGCGTACAGCAAATGAAGAATGATTTGTTTTAGAAACAAAATAAAACATTCTTAACATGTTGAACAACATTATAATTAATTTTACCGCACAAAACAAAATAATTAAAAAAATCCTCTTTGTGATCTTTGACCTAAGAATCCCGTCGTTAGTGAACATCCTTTCCTAAATGTGCTAAGAGTTTTTCAACAACAATCTTTTATGCCCCTTCAGTAAGACGGCACTGCACAGTAAGACCGCGCCGGGCCACATGATCACTATCTAACACAATCAAACACGCGTACGGCGGCACCAACCGGCTTCAAGACGAAACGGTTCGCGATAGCAGTCAGCGCCAAGGTGACGTTAGTGTCCCGGTAACCGCTACACGCACACTACACGCAACTCCCTGGCACGGCACAACAGTTTCGGCGCAGTAGGCTACATCTATCACCATAGCAGCCGGTTCCGATCGGCACAGTGGTACTGTCATCGTTTCTAACTATTGTTTTTGCGCGTTTTCCATCTTGCTTTTACGCGTGTGTTAGTTAATTNCTCCCTGGCACGGCACAACAGTTTCGGCGCAGTAGGCTACATCTATCACCATAGCAGCCGGTTCCGATCGGCACAGTGGTACTGTCATCGTTTCTAACTATTGTTTTTGCGCGTTTTCCATCTTGCTTTTACGCGTGTGTTAGTTAATTAAAAGTGCACGCCGTTTCGCTGCTGGCAGTGTGCACTGTAGTGCTCCCAACTGGTTGTGTTTGTTTTCGTGTTTCGTGCCGTTTAGTGGTGGTGCTAACTGCCGAACCCGAGATGGAGACACTGTTCTAGAACCTGATGGAGCCGCGTTATACGACACGCGTGCTCGTTTAGTGAAATGCTTCTCGTTCTGAGTGCGCTCAGCGCTTGCTCACCGCGTTTTGCTCACTCTCATTCTATCGCACACTCTTTTTTTCATGTTGCGTGCTCTCTGAGCAGAGATGAAAAGCGTTGGCTCACGTGCACACCGGTGGATTGTGCCGGTGTAATCGATGGGGATAGACCGCGTGCGCAATGGTTGGCACTGTGTGCGTACAGTGAACACTCACGAGTTTCAGTTTCGTTCACCAAAACCAGCAACCGTGTGCTAGAACTGTGTTAGAAGGAAAGGAAGACTTGGTCGGATAGAATCACGCTTCGTGATAGGTTTTTTGGTGCAATTTTTTAGCTGTGATTGCTGTGATGCTGTAAGTTTGTGTGGAGTGTCAATTAGAAAACATCCTTGAAGAGAATTGCATTCATTTCACTTTTAAAATAAACAATTTGTAAAACGGTTCGGTTTTTAGAATGGAAATGTGTTGAGTGCTTTCAGAATGGAGAACCAAAAAAAAAATGCAAAACAAAAAACATCCATTTTGAACGATGGTGATAGTAAGAACTCATGGCCAAATCGTGGGTGGACACTCACTCAGTGTTACCATCGGATAGAGCAATACAGCAACAAAAGGATACTCGCGTTTGAGGGTGACTATTTTTTTTGGCCATTTTTCAACCCCCAAAAATGGGTGGCAAAAAATGCATCGCGCGACCTAATGGCCTCGTTGTTGTGTGGTGATGGTTGTGCGCGCTTTACTCGTGACTCGTGACGGAGAGTGACTTGTGCTGGGGGGATTTTTTTTCGTGAGTGAGCTTTCCGAGCAGTATTAGTACAGTGCTACCAAAAAACGAGCGTTCCTGTGGGAACAGAAGCAGCAGCAAAACAAGAAGAAGCTGAAGTGATATTTTTCTTAGCACGGATTAATGTTGAAAGGAAAATGACTATTCGTTGAATGAATAAAATTCATCTACGATGGCCATGGAATGAAGGGAATGGTTTTGCTTGACAGTGAAAAAAGGAAAATTGACAGGACGAAGTTTGTGAGTGGCTGGTACTAACCATAAAGTGTAAGTTCGTACAATGTGCCCTGGGGAAAAAAAGAAACAATCGTCCGGAAGTGTTGTTCCGTGGTTGTTGGATTGGAAAATGTTTCCGAAGGGAAACCCAATTTTATGACACTTTCGCAAAAGCAATCGTGCGTATCGCGTGCTGAACGTGATTTTTCAAGTGAACTTTTCTACGATTTGTGTGTGACTGTGTGGAAAAGGGAAAAGAAACGATAATAAAACTCCCCCGTTCCTCCACCAATTTTCCAATGAGTGAAAAAGCAAGAATCGAACCCATGGGCAATATATTATACAGTTCTTAGCCTCCGATCCCGGGGAAGAAAGGGAAGCGAAAAAGTTCTAATCGAAAAAAGTAATTACCACCCGAAACTTGGAGCCACGAGAAGAACGCAAGAATCGATGGAAGGCAGTGGCATTAATGTAATCCTCCAAGTCCTTCCAATTACCCCGCAAAAAGGTTCTGATCCCCGAAAGGTCCTGTAGGAAGGATGTCCTAAGTGCCAGAGTGAGAGAAAGAAAGAAACTCTCAGTCCTCTCATCTTCACATTTCCCAGGAATGTGGAATGTTTATGTTTGCACGAGGGACACGTGAGCTGGTACGAGCTTGCTACAAAGGGAAAAATGTTTTATTTCGCCCTCCGATAGAGAAGCTGTTAAGAGAGATAAATTAAAACTTTACAAAAAAGTATTAATTGTTACATTTGAAAAGGGTATAATGCGATAAGCTTGATTTGCTTTGTAAAACAAAAATAAACCACGTGTTCATTGTTTTTGCCCGTTTGCTACAATAAGTTGTAACATTGTAACAGTTTGTTATTATTGCTAGAAACCGTTTTTCTGTTTGTTTTATTTATTTTTAATATTTTCATTAACACCAGCAATCGGTAGTAGTTGTGTGGAGAGAACCTTGTGCTATTGCACTACTACCAATGTGAAGTATTTTACACATCCGCGCGTTGATTCGATCTCCCATTTCTAATCTAATCTCTAATGCTGCTAAGAGCTACACAATATACACAAACACAGAGAAAAGAGTGAGAGAGACTGTGTGAGAGCGAGAGGGAAAACCACGGTACAAGAGCGTGAGTGCGTGAGCAGTGGAAAAGCTGAGCGGAAAAATAATGTCCGCGAGTTTGACCGACCATTTCACTTTAGAAACTCGCGCCCATCAGTACATATACACGACCTGACGGTACAGATTCGACCACTACCAGCTACGAATGGTTCAGTGCGCGCCCATAATACACCTGTCTCCATCGTTGAGTGCACGTGAGCATTTTTCCCTCCCCATTCGTAAAGGTTAATGTGTGTGCGTGAGTGAATTGCGTGAAATAGAAAAGGTGAAGAAAATTCTTCCTCAAACCAAAATACACCAACTTGCTAAACAATGGTTGGTACGATTGGTGCAAAATCGCAATGGTTAGTAATCGGATCGTCTTAGTAGGCTGGACCGAACAGGTACGTTGGTATGGCGATGTGACATCTTGCAATGGTACGTATGATTAGCTGTCAAACGTGCACATTGCAAACGTCAAAACAGTAACCGACTTTAGTGTTGTGGGTGATTGTGCTTGGAAAAACGGATTTTTCCCATCTGCGATTATGTGTTTGTAAAAGAGAGAGAGCGAGAGAGAGAGAGAGATCGTTTTCCCTGAGCAATAAACGTGCGTGCGTGCGTGTTTGTGTTGAGCTCATTTTCCGAATGAGCACAACGTGAAGGAAACGTGAGTGTGAGCATGAGTCTGAACTGAGCCGTGTGTGTTCGGGATATGGTCAGATCAGTTCAGTTAGTAGTAAACCGCGGAACGGTGTAAAAGGATAATACTCTCTAGAAACGGCCTTCCTCTACCACCACCATTTACCACCACAAAAAGAACCCGCTCGCTCAACTTCTTACCTTCGCGTTTTCTGTATAACTGTGTGTGTGTGTGAGTGCACATAAAGATCGGTTTAAAACCCCCCAAATAAAGGGCCAGCTAAAAGCGATTTCCTCAACCAGCAAGCAGCGAACAGATGACACTGGTAAAGGGTTTCTGGGATTGGGAGTACTTCTAGAGACCTGGATAGATCTAGCACGACGAAACTCCCCCATCATTCAGTGGCATCAGCCTCATCTGAGCCTTTTTTTAAGAAAGTTTCTACGTAAAACGTGATTTCCGGTGTGCCTATCGTTGAAGCGCCGCAGGACAAAGACAAGTGTAAAAACCAAGGAAGCACAAGCAATTTATTCATATTATTACCACAAGATCGCTAAAGAAGTTAAACTCCAAACTAAAAACTCTTCTTCTCTCCCCTGGTCCCAACACGCTCGCATCCTGATTTTTGGATTATTGTTGCAGACGACATCATCACCCCGATAACGGCTATCCGGTGTACACGATTATGTTGTGTTAGCTGTTAACGTCAGACATCAATTCCAGGTTGTTTGTTATCCGTGTAAGATGATCGGTGCGATCGTTGTTAAAGCGTTCCGATCGTACGGCAGTTAAAAAAAAGCGTTACGTTCGATATCCTTCCCACGGATTCCAAGGCGAGCACGCCTTGTTTCCTTACGGTAGTGGCTGTGTGCATTGTGTGCAAACGTGTTTGTTTGTTTCGTGTCTGTGTGCGTACGATCGAAGTTGTAAGTTGTTAGATTGCGTGCAGCGTGCGTTCACTAACGAGCCGGGCGCGAATTGTTAATAGCCGAATAATAAAGCGGCATTTGTTACGGAGAATGTTTCTTTTTGTTTGTTGTGGAATTAAATAAATAGCATAAAAAAACCGGTGCGAAGCTCTTATCTTAAGCTAAGGAGCTCTCCCACGTGATCTATAAGATCACGCTAGTGTTTGTGCGTGTTCGCATTGTTGTGTGCGTGCGTGTTTATGTGTGTCTGCTGTACGCACATGTGTGTACGACGAGTGCATTAAAAGGGGAAAACGAAGCAATACGAAGCGAATATTATTCGCAACATTACCACGATAGCAATACATAGTTGTAAAGTTATACTAGCCGGAATATACCGACCCAATATCAAAGGGTTTTAAATATCCAAGCCATCCCGAAGATCGCAGATCGTTCCCAGCAAGTGCAAAATATAACGAGCACCCCAAAAAGTAAAAAAAGGCAGAAGAAAGAAAGTGCACGTGTGCCGCAATAGAGTGGATCTGTTGCGCTTCCGTGTTTTGGGCAGAGTGTTTTGGGTAGTTTTTCGTTGGTCAATAAAAGTTTGGAACCACGGCGGCGAAAATAGAGCTGCCCGTAGTGAGAGCGTCCGACGTCCCGCTGTTTTCGTGGACGCCGCAACAACAGCAGCAACGCAGTAGCAGCAGCAGCAGTAGCAGTAGCAGCAGCGGTGGCTCATCGGCATCGACATCGACAGCAGCAGCAATCATGAGTGATCGGGATCGAGCGTCACCGACGTTGATCGAGACGGGATTAAAGACGCTGATAGGAGGCCGCGATAGCAATTATCCGCTGATAAGCGGGACGAATGGTGAGTGATCTCAAGGATTGTTGTAAACGAGTGTTTTGCTGAAAGGGAGAAGAAAAACCGTGTACCACCACATACAGGGAGCTCACCGAGATAACCTGGGCTGTGCCTTAGATTGATACGGTTGTGGACTTTGTGTGGTACGAGTTCGCTTACGGGTTTTGTCAATGTGATTCAATTTGTAGGTTAGGTGCATTATGTTTGCCGTCTCTCAAAAATGGGATCACCTATTTTTCCCTCCTGACTAAAGCTCCACGCTAAATGCCATACTCACGTGTTGCAGAGAATGCTGTATTATCGCTTTCCTTGGATATGTTACGGGTTTTCGATTATGTGTTCGCTAAGGGAATTCTCGTTATGGTGGTAGGGTAGGGGTTGAAAATTAAGGTTATGCTGGTCGTGCAACACACGGACTGGCGCCGCATGACGTGTGAATCGATTTTCTGTTTGCCGGACCACGCTGGCAAACGCGAGAGAGGGGTAGTTGTTGCAGCGGTGCCCTTTTTGCGAAATTAATCAATTTTCAGCGAATGAAAATTGAAATTCGATCTAAAAGCGAGTGGAGCGAGGGTGGAAGCGAGATGCTGGGCGGATGCGTTGCAGTTTGGTTTTGGGATAGAGCATAATTTGTTTGGCCCGGTTTTTTTAACGCGCCTTGCTCTATATGTCGGTGAGACGAGAGTTTGGGATTGTTTGTTTGTTTTAATTATTGAAAAAGCTTTTAAATTATTTGCTAATTTTTTTGGTAATATGCAAATGTACTGGCAAATGTTCTGTTCAGAGGGTATAATTTTCGAAACATATGTCAGGAACGCATAATTGTCTTATAGTTCGATTACTCGAACGATACAAAAGAATTGAAAATGTTACAATTGTACACAAGGTTTAACATTTGTTTTAATGATTTTTAAAACTTCATATTCATAAAGGCTTTAGAATATCGCAGATTGACAGCTATCGCATATGATGACTGATTTCTAAAAAATGTACTGTACATTGCGACCAGCAAACATTTATTGTGCCATATAATGGTTTAAGTTATTAGTCTACATTTCCTAATAAGGCTGAGTACTATGCATGAATTGAATCAATCAAAGCTGAATGTTCAGTTTTGTGTCCACTCGAGCTTTGAACTGAGACCGGCTGAATGAAGCATTTTAGTAGACAATAATTCGTTTCTAATTTAAAAATTAATAGTAAAATTGATATATTCTAATTGAAAATTAAAACAAAAAAATTTAACTTCATTAAATTTAGAAAAAAATATATAGAAAATGAGCCATCAACAATTGTTTTCGATTTTAGCATTGTATCTACACCGTTATTTTATTAATGTTAGTAAATTAGTATATATTTTATTGAAAAACAAATGAAATAAATTTTTAGCTAATTTCGCCCGGTTGTCAACAGCAGTTTTGCGATTATTTGGGCTAACTACGGTTGACTAATTGTGGTGTCAATTCATTATAGTTGAATAATCCAGTTCCGGAGTATGTTCGTCTATTCTCTTAGTAAATCTTATAAACTTAGTAATATTAGANGAAAAACAAATGAAATAAATTTTTAGCTAATTTCGCCCGGTTGTCAACAGCAGTTTTGCGATTATTTGGGCTAACTACGGTTGACTAATTGTGGTGTCAATTCATTATAGTTGAATAATCCAGTTCCGGAGTATGTTCGTCTATTCTCCTAGTAAATCTTATAAACTTAGTAATATTAGATTTAACATTAAAAATTACGCAAAATAATCTACTTGAAGTGACTAATACAACTGGTTTCTCAATAATTGCTAAACATAAAACCAATTAATTAATAAATTTTATAAGTTATCCTTTTGTTGTGTCTTTACTATTATTGAAACTTCACCAATTCGTATTGTTTTTATGTATATTCTTTCAAGTTGTATATTTATTATTTTTACAATAAATATCATCTCGTGGGATAGTTCTTGAGCTAACGCTTTCGCTTAACCCTTGCTACCATTATTCTAGCTAGATTTTAATAAGCTACAAAATGTACGTATTATGGTACCTATTCAGAAGATACTACAGTCTTACATTGTCATTATAAAATGTCATTTCCTTCCCTTCCCATTTCTTGTTTCTCCATTTTCCAACACACTGGCTCCAGTGTTCTATCTTTACACTGATCTTTACGACCTTAGCTGATGCTTTTGATCGTCAATTTCCTCCCAAAGGAATGATTTTCTATAATTTTAATAGACACCATTAAACTTCATCGGACTATCCAAAAGTTCTTGCCCTACTTGGAAGGATTCTTTTAGACAGGTTCTCTTTCGGAAGGGTGGCACTTAAACGAGCTTCTAACAGATCGATAAACCTCGTAGTGGGAGTATGGCAAGCATTACAGGCTGCCCGAATACGTGGAAGAGGTATTGCTTGTTTTACGACTTTACCGAGAGTGTATCGAATGTTGATGTTTTTGGGCGATGGAAAGAGCAAGCTGGAGGGCTGGGAAATTGTGCTGTAATATACCACCAGATTTGAAGTGAATCAGCTCGCCCGAAAAGGGAGAGAGAAGAGCAAGACGTCGTACTGCTGGGAATGACGAAAAGCACAAAAAGGGAAAGCAAAGCCCTTCACGTAACGAGCTCTCCCAATCGATAGAGTGCAAGGTTAATTCACTTGCTGGCTTGTGGCTTTATATTGTGCTTTTTTCCAACATTTCCTTAAGCAAAATGCTTAACTTCACCTCTTGCCAAAGGGTTTCCAAACCCGGCAGATCAATAACAAACCTCTATCTTCCCTTAATACCGCAGATTGGTATTGCAACACCGGCTGAACAGTGTTGTTGTTCCCTGTTATGGCTGTTATGGCTAAATAATTCGAAGAAATCCCACAAAACCACCTTTTGCGTGGAAATATGTGTATGTGTGCTCATAAATAACGCGGATGATACTGGGTGACTTTGGTAGAAATTTTCCCCCGCGGTCGGGAAACCACAGATGACCAGCCGGACCAAGCGTTGGCTATTCCGATAATTACCTGTCGTAATCGGTTTCGTTCGACAGTCGAGACGGCATGGTCCAATGATACAGCAAGGCAGGATAAACAACCAAGTGTGTGTCTGTGTGTTTGGGTTGAATGGGAGGATAAATCGATTCTATGAAGCATCGATCGATTGCTATACGGTGGCTACCATTGATAAACTTGTAATAGGCTATTTTCCTTACACTATTACACTCGCCCCAATATCGAGTACAAGGAGCATACATCTCGAGACCTGCTTTGCTATAATACCGGTTTGCCATAATATTGCCCGTACCGTTTTCACCTGCGAAGCACAATTTGATGGCACTTGGCGATAAAAGTTTTGCAACCCCCAGGATGGGTGGGTCACAGGACTGTCCCTTGAAATGATTGTGCCTGCACTGCGCTTTGGCTGAAAATTATGGACTCGCTGGGAAATGGTACAGGTTGGCAATATTTTTCTGTCGGTGAAAGGTAAAACACGAGGCAAAATGGACGAGCCCGGTTTGTCTACCCTGTGAGTGTCATTATCGTTAAAATGAATGTTGGGTGGGTGAGTTGCATGTAAACGTGAAAAACAAGCCAAAACCCGGCTCAGATAAATAGTTTAATGTGACATTAAAAAAGGACATATTTTACATAATATTGTCATGAAATAGTTGAATAAAAGTAAATACAGTGCAACGCCGAATATCCGTGTTCATTGACACTTTATACGGATAAGCGGATAACACAGATAAAACGTTTATCTCCTTTGGTTCATAAATATTATTGTACAATTTACGTACAGATAAGGTTTTGTTATTTGTTATTTGTTAAATAACAAATAACAAATAACAAATTTTGGAGACTCCTTCTTCTTGGCACTACAAACTCAAGAAGTTTTGGTCCTCCATTTCTGGCTTTTCTGGACTTTTAAAAACACCTTAGCGAGACAGTCAGTCCTACTTACGGAGGTACGGTCTGGATGGGATTTGATACTCGGCCCTGTCGTCTAAAGACGGGTGTCGCTTCCACACACATAACCCGGTCACCCAATTCGTCCAGTGAACTACCTGCATTGAAAAAATCCCAATCTGATAAAATGCTTAAATAAAGTGTAAAAACCTTTGCCTAATTTGTTCCATCTGCGATAAAATCAAACAATAGTGTAACATTATCACTGCAATGGAAAAATGAACAAAACGAGCGAACAAAAGGTGAACAAAAAACCACTCATGCAAGCAGTACACAGTGCATATTGCATTATTAAAGAGCACCAACGGGTGCACCATCGGCTGCTCGTATGCAATCTTTCCCATTTTTCCTCACCCTACCGTTCGGAAACGGTCAGCACTTAATAATGCGCAACGTGCGCATCACCATCGTTAGAGACCACTAGCAGCGGCAATGGATGTACTCTTAGTGGCCCTTTTGTAGCCTGTTGTAGCCGGCACAAGTACAGAACGCTGCGCTGTCTACGCTGCAGGGCCATCATCATCATCAGGTTAAGCGTAATTATTGTGAGCTATCATTATGTCATTTTATTACCCTGCCAGCCCGCTTCTTACTGGGAGGGGGAATGTTTGAAGGTGGATGAGGAATTGTGGGGGAGTTGAGGATGGTTGATATTCCCGACCATTCAAACCATAAAACCTTACCTCCCTCCGTTTTAGTCGCTATAAGGTGAAGGTGGTCACTAGTGCACTAGCGTGTGTAGTTGTGTTTTAAACTCTATCGTAGCTTCTGGAATAAAAGCGGGCATCACCCGTTCGGAGGTGTAGTGGTAGCAATTTGCACGCATCCAGTCAGACTGCGTGTGCGGGTACATGTGGGTGTGTCCGTTTCGTTGGTCGCGTGCTGGGAAAAATTTCGCCCACGCAATTCTTGGCACATTTCCTTTTTTCCTCGACCGTTTCGCAGAACCCACATCTGCACCCGGAGGAAAATCGCTTTGTTTCGTAAACAGAAAATTCAATCGAAAATGAACGCGGGAGGAATCGGATTGTGGTGACGGTAGGGACGCAATGTGTGGTGGGGTTTTTATTTTTATCGTAGGCAAGAATTTTCTCATCACCGACCACCCCCCATTCAATGGCTGGAAAGAAATGGCGGGATGGAGGGAAAAAAACGCAACGGTTCGGAAAATTCGTAAACACTGGCCCAGCGTGTTCGGATTGCATTTGCCGAATATGTTCTGGCGCTTTGTTGGTTGGCTTTTTTTGTTCTCTCTCCCGTGTCTTTCATTGTAGTGTGCGCTGTCACTGCTGTCGTTCGCTGCACTTGATCTCGATTGCAGAGGTGCCGAGTCGAGTCGGGCATTGGGTGAATGCTGTGTGTGTGATTTTATGCTTTGTTTAGCAATTTCGCATAATAACAACCACCGGTGGGAGGGAAAACCCGGGAGGAAAAATTCGATCGTCACCCCACCTCGCCCCACCGGAGGCAGTGGTGATGGTCGGATGAGTGGGTGTAATCCAATCAAAGTATATCGCATGCAGTTGCGTATGTGGGCCCGTACGCTTGTTTGCTTTAGTTAAGCATATTTTTCACCACCCGAAATGTTGCTGTTGTTCCAATTTGTGCCCTTTTTCCCGGAACGAATTGTTTTCGTAAATTTACACACCGAAATTTAACACCAATTAGCTGCACGTTTGGCGCTTGCTGTGCAATTCGGGGGGGTGTTTGATTGGTTGAAAAAAAATAAACCCAAAACACAGTCCAACAATGTAAACTACTGAACAGCATATCGGTGAAAATGTAACAATCGATTACTATAGTGTCAATCCAACTGTCCAGTACAGTTAAAGCGTTCTTTACTCTTTTTTGTAGTGTAGTCAGAAGCGTATAGCTCCCTGCTCCGGGTGTTTATTACGTGATAATAATGGAACTAGCTTTTGGAAAAAGTCCAAAGTAATTAAGAGCGGATGCGTCGTTTGATGCCGAGCTCGTGAAATGTACTGGTAAAGATCGGCCGCAAATTATTCTGCAATGCGAGGTTTAGAAAGTAGTTTGTGCCATTTGTGTCGGTGCCATTTACAGCGTGTCAACAATGTGATTGCTTTTTCAGGGTTACATTTTTCGATCGTTATGCCCGACCGTCGTAGGGAACATCAATGTCGATTTCAATGCTATAAGGATTTTTGAGGCATACAATTACTTTACGAAGTTTTTTTTGAGGATCTGCACTAATGAAGGATCAGTTATTTATGGATTGCGAAAAACAATGTACTGACATCCCCTTTAAAATTGTTTTTTTCAGAATCTTGCCCAGATTACAGATTTATTTATTATCAGTGATTTATGACATTATTATTAACTTTCAATTAATTTTGCGATGTAACGTATTTTTCTGGTTCTTAAAATGTAAATTGATAATTTATGGTCCAACAAAAACTATATAAATTTTGGGTAAAATGAAGGAAAACTGGTCATGCGAACTTGGGATCTAGGATAACATTTAAGAAAAAGATCCGATCGTGAGAGCTGACGGATATGGCAGAGACTTGAATGGCGAATAACCTGATAAGAGTCTAACAATCTGCCCGTAATATTCTACAGGAGATATAATATTCTACAGGAGGAATTGTACAGAGCAATCTTCCTGAGACGAGCAGATTGAAAAGAAGTGTATTGATAGTGATATTATAACAAATATTCCAAGGATTCTAGACCCACAGAAAATTGTAGAATCCTAAGTAGATCATCATAACTTGTAGACGATGGTAGTGGAGTTCCTAAATATCTATGCGAGATATCGAAGATTTAAAGATTAGAGATCAGATTATGGAGCAGAATTGATAAGACAATGCACAATTCAAAGATTGAAGAGGCATCGTTTTGCAATTAAGTAAAGATAAGTCTCTAGAAGTCTTGATCACAACTTCGTCTTATTGATGATTGAATAAAAGTT
>CM028127.1:32861451-32946670 GCA_016254315.1 Anopheles parensis
ATTATGGAGCAGAATTGATAAGACAATGCACAATTCAAAGATTGAAGAGGCATCGTTTTGCAATTAAGTAAAGATAAGTCTCTAGAAGTCTTGATCACAACTTCGTCTTATTGATGATTGAATAAAAATTTTGTACAATAAATGAGACAAACTATTGAGACAAACACTATTGAAAGACATAGCTGTACATAACAGGGTAACGCCAACAAAAAAGGGGATAGAGTAACATTTAGCTGAACCAAGTGAAAACATTATTGTGGCAACACCTCATTGAACATTGAATAGTCTGCCTCAAGGGCTGCAAACAATCAAACAAAGACCTAAAAGTCTAACTGTTCATGAAGATTCGGTGACCCTTGTGACTCATAATCCTATATTATTTTTGCAACTTCCAATAATAATAGTATAAAAATAGCACGATTAAACACAGATAATCAAGCTGAGCTAGTTATTATTTTCTTCCAAAAGAAAGAGAACGGTGAAGAATAAAATTTGCTTCTATCAAAATATGTAACGGCAAATATCAAGGTCAGATCTATTCCGTTCTACTCTGGCAGATGGAAAAGGACCTCTCGTATGTTCACGTCACAACCAAACGGAAAGGCTTTCCGAACAGTGTTGAAAGTTAATCATCGTGAAAAACAAAACGATGTACATCCATGCGTGTGTTGCCTGGCCACCGCACACACAAGGGGTCTGGGCGGGTGAAGGGCACCAAAACATGCAAAGGTTATCATGCCCAGTGTAGTGGTGCCCGCTTTAGTCGGGCAGCGACCATGTGCTTCGGCGATTAAATCGCCTCCATCAACAGTGCGAACGTTTTGGGAGTGAGTTGGAGAGCGAGAAAGAGAGGGAAAGGAATGAAACGTAAAGGAAATCCGCGCCAAGAAACTTCTTACGGACAGATTTCAACAGCATGATAAACCTGTGACGGTAGTAGTTGGTTCGTTTTACAGTCCCGGCGCGAAGAAGCTCCCTGGGACGGGACTCGATGATTTTTATTGTTAAATATTTATGAACCGATCGATAAAAAATCCTTCATCAAAGCCGTTTGGAAATGGTGTTCGCTGCTGTAATATAACGCAATCTATTTTTATTTCGTTTTTTTGCGGTTGTTGTTTGGATATGAGGATGCTCTTTTGACCGGCATCGTCTGCTTTACCCCGAAGGCACAGTTATGCCAATTGACCTCATTTTGCTTTGCCCATTCGGAGCTGTTCACGATGCACCGAGATCCAGACCACGGATGTTGTGTACCGCACCAGACATTCTTCCCGCCAAAGCACTAATATGCAGGACAACAAAACGTTTGTGTCAATGTGTTGACCGTTTGAGAAACCGGAAAAGAATCCCGATCACAATTGTTGACCGAATGGAAAATGGAACTTGGCGGTTGAAATTGAGTGAAATTGTTTGCACAAATGAATTGACTTTTGAAGCTTTGTGTGTGTGTGTGTCTGCTTGTCTTTGGTTCTAAGAAGCTGGAAAGCTAAAAAGGGAGAAGGAAAACCCGCAAAAGAAAACAACGCGGTTGCGGTATAAATTTTCCACAACGGAAAAGCTTTTACCCCTAGTGTCTGCCGATCGGTGAAGCGTAGTCAAGCGCGCTGGTGCGTTGTTTGTGGACAATGTTTTCAAACAAACAAACACAATTCCCGAGATGCGAAAACCCCTTTTGCTGCCTGGCGTAGCGTAGAATTTGATTGAAACGGGCGGATTTTGCGGCGCTATCGCATTCGCCTCAGGTCCATGATGGCATCAAGCAGCGGATTGTTTCTTGCACATTCGCAACGAGATCGTTCGACTGGTGGATGATG
This sequence comes from Anopheles parensis, assembly GCA_016254315.1. Taxonomy (NCBI): domain Eukaryota; kingdom Metazoa; phylum Arthropoda; class Insecta; order Diptera; family Culicidae; genus Anopheles; species Anopheles parensis. The sequence continues at coordinate 32,863,269 of CM028127.1, forward strand.
ATGACGATTATGATGATGTTTCATGATGAAGCACGTACCACAAAGGACCAGTTGCTGCTCTTATCACTAACGATCCACGCGCGCGTACCGAGTGCCCCGTTTGGAAGCAGTGCGCAATACCGGTGGTGTTGGTGGTGGTTGGCACATCCAATAAGCAAAGCAAAGGGCAGCTGGGGCGGGAAACAAGTGAAGAAAAAACAAACCATTTTTGCGCAAAAACACACGAACGAACGGTTGGCGGGAACGAATTGATTAAGCGCCACCGGCTGTGGTTGGGCACAGTGATGTACATAAGAATGCTCGAAAAAGGACCGAACGTGCTGTATTGTTGGTTTCAAATCAAATTTAATTTGAACTGTTATTTCATGTGTGGTTTTATGTTTTCAACTAATTTTGTTGAACATGTCAACGCCATCTTCTGTACTGTTCAATAACTCGCTGAAACAACCAATTAAATTCTCGAATAGAACAACAACTCCGTGGAAATGTTGATTATACCCTAAAAAATTCAATTTCTTAAAAGTTAGTTTTGAGACTAGGTGATTTTGAATGTCATCAGAAAAAAGAATTGAATTTTCACAGGAACGTGGATTACTTGCTTTGTAATGTCTTATCTTCTTAAGATGTATTAAGATGTCTTCTTTCTTAATATTGGAGAGCTTTTAAGATCAAGTGTTAAAGTTGATGCTTTTCTGGATTTTGTTCAAGTTGAACTAGAATGTGTTGCGGTAAACACATGATTCCTCTCATTTTCTTGATGTTTTATGGTCTGGAATTGATCATATTTAATGCTTCCATGATTCCACGTTGAAAGATTTGCAAATGTGTTACTTGAGAATTAATATTTAAAAATTTCCGTTTAATGTAAAAAAGTGCGGAAATGGCGTCAATTTTGACACTTTAACTCGTAGTACGTGTGTAATAGAAATAGAAATGAGTGATAAAAATAAAAGGATACAGAAACAACGACGAAAACTTCGGGAAACTTAATTAATTATTTGATTTAACATTACTTATCAATTTAAAATATAATAGCTCGTCTAAAGATTGTTTACATTATTTTTTATTCAGAATTTTAAAAGAAAATCAATAAACACACAAACAAAAAAACTGCAAACCATGCATCGTGCACTGTATCACGTACTTGTAGCTCAGGTTTAACATACGAGCGTTAGAGTTGTTTCTTTTTATTACCAGACGCTGTGCAGCAGCCGCCTGCACAAGCGAAGAAGCCGTCGCATTTGAAACCGTCCGGATGTGGCAAATATTACTTAATAATAATTCCTTTTACCATCGTCACGCGGGGTCAGAGTCATCGCTCTGTCGCTACAGATGCTGCGCAGTACGGTTGAGTGTGTTGCGCCATCGAACAACTTCGCTGACTATCGCGCGCGTCTGCAACGTAAGGGAGCGAAATTTGCCGCGCGGTATGCCTATGCGTTACGAGGAAGTGTGATCTTACTTGTACGCATTCAATTTCGCGACCGCTGGTTGTATGTTCGGCTGGTGTGCGATAATGTGTGGCCAAAAGGGTTTCTTTTTTGGTTTTGTTTCCTACTGTACGGAAAGTCCTGCACTTGACACTGAAACCTGAAATTGGAATTCCATTCGCGGTGCGTCCCGGGGATTGATTCTGTGTGGAGTGCGCGAAACGCCTGCCGGACAACTTTACGATCGGTCAGGTTTTTGGGACGTGTTTAATGGCGAACGTGTTGTTGCTGCCGGTTTACAAATGGTAGGGGAAGGACAAACACACCTGCTTGCCTCCTGTCGGGATGATTCGATCCTGCGGGAGGGGACTTTTTGATGGGGTCATTGGATCTGATTTGGTTGTTCGGTTTTTGGAAGAATGTAGCTCTACCGCTGCTCTGTCGGTAGCTGTTGTTTGGACGCAAGGCAATAAAAACTAATTTTCTGCTCAACGTTTTGCTACTGATCTGTGCCGCCAGCCGTACTGGTTAATTAGATCCAGTCCGGTTGATTTCTGGTTGTGGGATGTATTTTTTTGTGTGGTTATATGATTTCGGATTATGATGCATCCTGAAATGGTTGATTTATAGACAACAATGTTGCATGCGGCGCGCTTCTATTAAAGCGACTTTGTGAATGTGAATAGGATTTTAATGACATTTTGTGTTGAAATTTACACTTCTATACGACGCACATAAAATAGCTTTTTGGAGCAGGAATTCTTGGTGATTTATTTTAATACTTCGTCTCGCTGGTTTCGCGTTGCCATGAGCAGTGTATACATTTGTCATTATTAATACAACAACATTGGAAACACGCTTATGATTGTGGTCTTCTTATTAGAATGTTGCATCGTCTCTTCAGACACTGACTGTACGCCATGACGTCTGTTGTAGGCTTAATTTAATCATTATAACTTATCGAATAAATTATCTCATCGCACGCAAGTCGACGCATCGGACGACGGTGGGAAGAACTTGTGTGCTGAGCACACTCTCAATCCATAATATTATTTTTTTCCTTTTCGTGTCTCTTAAGGCCATCCTTCGAGAAAAAAAAGTTCATCAAGCGCGTGTAAAATATGCATCTCCAAAATGTTTACTCCAATGCAATTACAATCAACAAGATTGAAAGAGGTTTTGCTTCTCGTTTGACAGAAATGATTTTTATCATCCAACGAAGACGAGCGCTACTGGTTCGCAATTCTTAAAGATCTTGTTGCTAATGCACAAAAGTCTTCTCATTAACCTTGCGGCTAGAAGTGTGACAAACCGGAGCTATTTATCGTATGTACGTTGGCCTTTACACGTACGACGCAAAGCACACTATCTTCATCGCGTTACGGATCGGAGTGAAAAAGTGTGCAAACGTGCCGTGGCATAATTTGATCCGCAATTGCAAAGAACGCTCACAACCCCCGGGCGAGGGCGGAACGGTTTGCAAGTAGTTTGCTCATGCTTGGAATTGATGAACCACTTTGAAGTGCAGATACATTGTAAACTATCAAAAATGTTTCTCAGATGTGATCGTTCCTTTTTATCGTGCCATCTTGGCGTAATGTTTGGCATCTTGGCAATCTTCTACCATGTTTACTCCTCGCAGGCACACACAGTTGTCCCGACGGGTCTTTTGATTATTTGATAAGTTATTTATACATCCTCTATAACTGTGCATTTGCCGATGAACGAATCTTTCCGCAGGTTATGCGTTGTAGCGCCGAGTTGAATGTGATCCAATTGCCGAAGAATTTATTGATCTAATGAGAAGCGCTAACATGATCGCTAGACCGCAACTTTTGGGCTTTGAGGTTTAATTTGGAAGTTGATTCAAAATATTCCGACGTGCTCCAAATCACCGATTCGGTTGTGAGGCGGGGTACGAAAAAAGGTCTTCAGTTTGCTATAGTATTAAGCAAATGTATTAATGAGTGATTAGCATTAATTTGAAAGTGATAGAGAATTAAAGTTGGTGCGTTGCAGGACCCAATGGTTTGCAATGACGATGTTTGACGCATGTGACTCGTATTTTTTTTAAACTTTATAACATGATTATTATTTCTATAAAGCTTAACAATACTCACACATTATTTATGGGAAGGGTAGAGAATTTTAGAACTTAAAAAATAATTCTGGAAGTAAATGTAGGAATATTGGAGTCGAATAGTTGAAAGATCGCATCATAGTGATAAACGAGTCGTTGTAGCCGACGGAAATTCTTCGCCTTGGAGCAGAGTCGTAATAATTTAACATATTTGAAAATATTTTTTTACATTTTGATGAAATAAATAAAATCATTGGATTTTATTCGAAGTATTACTCCGGAAAATTAGTTTAAAAATATGCCAAATTTATCACAAATGAAATGAGTTTTTTGATTCGGTTTCAGCGATCATGCTCCAGTATTAGACATCTCGAAACCGGATAATCGTGTTCAATGAAGTAAATAGATTGTTGTTAAAATACTCGTTATTATTTTAAATTTTGAATATAGTTTGCACTATACAGGAGTGAACGTTTCTTGTTCAAGATGTCTTTAAATTCTTTGTATAAGCTAAATCAACACCACAAGAAAGTTGCAAGTAAACATAAACGTTCATCCATCCGCAGATGTTACAAAGTCAGTATTGACTTGAAAAAGCTGTGTATGTGTGTTTTTTTTCTTTTTCTCTTCCATGTATTACCCGTTGTAAGGGCGCCACTAAAGCTTGTCTGCCGGCATATCCCTTAAAACCCCCATTAAACAGTGGATGTGGAAAAATCGTCTTTCACCAGCAAACCCAAACCAAACGCCAAACACCTTCCTTGTCGTGCCAGGTAAACACTGACCTCTCAAGGCGGGTGTTAGGGTGTTTCCTTCCTTCTGGGTGGTGTTTAAGTGCAAAGAGCACCACATTCGTGTACTCATTTTGTCGTTATCTTGACGCAAGCTAACTTAACAGAACTTGCTTCTATTCCTTAGCCGGGTGCAACTTGTCTAGCGTTTCCCTGTAAGCAGCCAGATTCTAGGCGGTAAATAAAGGTAAACCCNCATATCCCTTAAAATCCCCATCAAACAGTGGATGTGGAAAAATCGTCTTTCACCAGCAAACCCCAACCAAACGCCAAACACCTTCCTTGTCGTGCCAGGTAAACACTGACCTCTCAAGGCGGGTGTTAGGGTGTTTCCTTCCTTCTGGGTGGTGTTTAAGTGCAAAGAGCACCACATTCGTGTACTCATTTTGTCGTTATCTTGACGCAAGCTAACTTAACAGAACTTGCTTCTATTCCTTAGCCGGGTGCAACTTGTCTAGCGTTTCCCTGTAAGCAGCCAGATTCTAGGCGGTAAATAAAGGTAAACCCAAGTGAGGCAAACATTCTTAACGAACCATCTTAGCGAACCGGGTCGGGATGGGTGATGGTTTGAAGTAAAGCAAACGTAACTTTCTCCAGAACACCCCGATAAGCCAGGGGTCGGCCAGTTGAACGCTGGTGGAGTGAAATAGTTCAGGTAAAACCTGACGTTGTTCCGGATGGGTTACCGCCTCTCGCCGGGATCCGGGAAAGGTGCTGACTGACATGACGTGGTGCAGGAGCTACCATCAGCCTGGTTGGATGGTAATGATGGTTTGCTAATCGCATAACGGTACACGCTCAAGAAAGGCAACATTATTATGTCGGGTCCGGAAGCGGGCAGAATTTTTCCAATCTTCCTGCCGTGTCTGGTCGGGATCGAACGGGTTACTGTACTGAGAAGTGCCAAGCACCAGCACTCATTCTTGCCGGCAGAGCTCACGACCCCGGAACGGATGATGGCTCGACCTTACGGGATGACGGATTGGTGGCGAGTAGGCTATGTGGAGGATGTGAAGCAAGTTCTGCTCCAAGGTAGTTTATTTGTTTGTGCGGTAGATGCCTGACTGTTGCAGTGCTCGAACAGGGGTACATCAGGACATGAGACTTGAACTTCTCGGTGTTGAAGCTAAAGGAAAATGATCATATGAACCCATTGGAGGATGTCTTGGAAAGATTACAGAGTTTTGTGCTTCGGAAAAAGGGGGAGAGGAAATCCCAGGCCCAAGAGTTCACATGCAGGGTTGCATGCGTGCATAATGTTTGCCCACAGCAACCCCCATTCACCCAAGGTTTCTACTTCAGGGGCATGTGGATGTGCAAGAATAGAAAGCACTTCATTATGCTCCGACCAAGGCAAAGAATAGACGAGCAGCTCACCTTATTGGGTTGTGGGTAGCGTTATTTTTTATCTGCCCTGCTATTGCTCTTATCTTGCGATGGTTCATTCTTCCGGTGCCCTGTTGCAAAGCTGCCAGCCGTACGGGTTGTTTAAATGGTTGTTCGCAGTTCCTTGGGTGGATAGAGTTAAGTTTCGTGATAGGTCATCCACCAGCAAGAATGGGAGCGAAACAAAGAATATAGCGATGGCTGCACAGCTGTCAAGGGTTGGGGAAACCTTCGATATACACTTAACCTGAATTTTCTGGTTCTGCCTACCAGGTTTGAAGTTTGTTGCATGAAGCTATAGCAATAGAGGCTACATTGTGCGAAAATTGAGGAAAAGTTGTCATTACGGAGCACAAGAGACAGGACGATGTAGTACATCTTGTGCATCACCTATCCTCTCTGCCCAACCGCATTGGCAGTGCATAGTGCCATTACAATTGAAAGGAAAAATTCAAAAATATTTCTTTTTTGTTCAAAAAACCAACTGAAGCAGCGAAACATCATCTTTCCATTCCGGAAGGTGTGCTTTGTGGAACACCTTTACACATGGCCGGATACGGAAATATCGTACCCAGCAACACATTTCTGGAGTTGTACCTTTTTTCTCGTGTGTATTTTTTTGTTGGATGGATCCTGTGTGCTGTAATGTCGTAGGTGCATGAATGGCATTGCTGGCAGAATGAAGTGTAATGTCTTTTCATTTTATTTTACTCGATTTTTGCCGTAACGATTGTAAAGTCTGGGGAGCGAAACGTAAAGGCTGGGGAAACGAAAATAAGAAACACAGAATATTTTCCTCCAACGATACTTCGTTGCAGTCAATCAAAAGGAAACAAAACGGAATGTTTGTAATGTTCTTTCAAACATTAGTAAAAAAACGGATATTGTGGAAATAGGGGAGGTTTGGATTGTTTATGTTTCTACCTATTGAAATCTTGAAGCACCTGGTAACGAACAGCGACACGGAAACAATAATGAACAGTACGTGAGTGAGCAACGGGTTGAAACTGATCAATAAATCGTCTATATATTTCGGTGTAGAAAAAGTATAAAGAAAACCTTGGAGAATTTGGAGCTTGGTGAAAGCTGTTGGAAAGTAAAGAGATATAGAGAGAAGAGAATTTAAGGATAGAATTGGAGCACTGTTACAAGTATGTTTTGCTTGTTTACACATTTTCTTTCGTATAAACATTTTTTAAACTTCTGGTTAAAATTTGGAGTTGAAGCGGGTTACCAAAGAATTCGTTTTTTTTTATCGATGAATTTGGTTTTTGGAAAGCATTTATGTTGTATTTGAACCATACTATTCTTTTGTGTATTCGGGTTAAAGGATATTATTGTTTTTTCTATCAAAACACTTCAATATAAAATAGAAGCAGATGGTAAAAAGCAAAAACTAAAGGCATTGAAGCTGGAAACAAAGCAACAGAAACAAGTTAATTAAAAAGGACAAATTATTATTGTTATTATTAACGTTATATTGAAACAGCTAAAGAAACATTAGCAAAGAGAGGATGGAACGTCTTCGGTGACTCGTCCCAAATTCATTTCCTTGACTGTTACCGGCTGATGAGTCTTTTGGCTGGCAGGATACTCAAGACTACCGTCAGTTTCATAGCTTTAACCGTTTTGCCAAGGAGACCAAGTGACAAAGCTGTCACGAATACACCCCGATGAGGGGGCATTCAAAGCAAAGCAACAAATAAAGAATCTCGCAATGCAAACGTTGAAGAAAGAAAAATAAAAATCAAATAAAACTCGCGTAAGAAACGCCAACAGAACAGTATTTACGGTATTGGTTTGTCCCCGAACTCGGGTGTGACACATGACACGAATCTTTGTTTTATTTCGTTCGTCGATTTGCCGCCCAGCAACCCTGTTTTTGGTGTGTGGCCCGATGACGGCAACTACGGGACATGTCGAGAAAAAATAGACAACAAACGATTTTCGGCTTCCGAGCGATACAGAATCGAAGAACAGAACCGTACAGAATGGATCGTAAAAGAAAGGGGCAGCAGAGGGGGGGGGAAAGTCACAAACACACAGTACACGAAACGTTGACAAAAATCTCCTTTCGAACGACTTTGACTGACACATCACCATCGACACGAGGCCAAAGTGCCGGTGTATTAGGGGGGTAGTGGAGCTTAAAAAAAGAACCACCAGAGGATAGGGCATTTCCATTCCTCTAGCACCCTCCACCCCCCGGGCAAAGACCGATCGCTCAATAGTATGGACGAGTTTTTAATGGTAAATACAAATTTAAAATTAGCGAAACTAAGCTAATGTGAAAATTGTTACCATGTTCGGGGATGGGGTGTCGGAATTTTGGTGCACGCTGGTACACGGTATTTAGTTTTTTGTTGTCAATCCAAACCCCCGGCGATGATCGAACGGGCGAACGAAAAAATATAAAAGGCAAACGGAAACGAGTATACAACGAAGCAAAACGCTCCGTCCGCATCCGATCGAAATTTCGTCGTGTTGAAAGCGGAAGCAGTGTGGCCTCGGTGTTTCTTCGGATGTTATATGTTTCGCCCCTGGCAAGGTGTTAATGAGCGTTTTATGAGAAAACATGCTGTCTACACTAATCGAACCAAAGGAGCAGGTATGTTGACACGCTACGCGGTCATGAGATAGTTTCCACTACGTGAGATAGTGAGATTATTGTTGAGCGTGTATATATTGTTTGGAAGGATGAGTGGAATAAAAAAAAAATGCAAATGAGATAGATAAAAGGTCATTAAAATAAAAAATATATTTTGAAACAGATATTTTTTATCAAAATTACTAATTTTATAAACATTTTAAGAAGTGCAGGATCGTTGTGTGTTTGATCTCTATCTCTAGATATCTAATAAATTGTATATTTCCTGTACCAGCTGTTAATACTTAGTCAGCAATGAACATGAATATTTCAACCAGTTTTATGTTTTATTGAAAAATAATTAAAATAAAGTATGACAGAAAAATGGAACTACAAGGTGTCAACATTTATAATATTCGAAATATTGGGATCATAATTGATTTGGAATTCTACTTGAAAGAATTCGAAATAATAAATATTTTGAAATTATTCCCCTAAGTTTCAGTTTTTTACCAAAATTTTTAAATTAAATTGAAATTATCAATTTTCGGTGACTTTATACATGCTTTATACCATTTGAATTTAGTAATTGAAAACCATTTTTACCATGATTTCAAACTATCTTATCAGTATTTTTTATCCTACAATAAAAACAGTTACGTTTATCGTCATATTATGGACTGTACATATGTTTCGTCTTTAAAATAATTTCAATATTTATGTTAACTAATATTCAATAGTTGTAATATGGTTTTTGCATGGAACTTTGTCCTTTATCCCTATATTGAAAGAAGAATAGTTTTTTTTTTAAATATCTGTTCAATTTTACGATTTTTGAAGATTTTTCTTTCGTTTCGCTGCTGTGAAAAATAATAGTTTTGGAGTTGTAGCTCAAAAGAAGATTGATTCGTTATTCGTTTCCTTTAATTATAATATTATAGTTGAGTGCCTCTGCCACCTGCCAACCGAAATATAACGAAATCGATCAAGTCCTGTAGGTTTATTTTACTTTTCGCATTATGTGTGTATACAGTATTGTGAAGATAACCTTTCATGCATTTGTTTAATTTCTCACTGATGAATATTTTGTCCCCTCACATCCATTTTCGTTCATAATGAAATCTGTTCAGAAACGAATATATCACCACTCAGTGCTTCTGTCCCAATTTTTATTTCGTAATATTTATATCACATCGTTTGTTGATTTAATTACACCTGTCATCGATGTCGAGGGCTCGCTGCATAACTTGTAGACCAGCTGGTGACCCGACCCCTGCTGATATGCCGAGCGTGGTGATAAATGACTGGGGATACATAAGATTTCTCGTCCCTTGGATGACAATTTCACACCAGCCCACTAGTGTGCCAGAGTTCTTCCGATTTCCCTTCCTTTTGTTCTGAACACATCACTGTTATGATAAACATTACCCAACACGGTTCATTGCTTGGGCGAACGTTAACCATTTTACGCGCATTGTGCGTAGAGAACGAAACGAATGGGTCTTGATTGAAGAATTGACGAAGACATTCTTGTGCACAAACACACACATGAATGTGTATGGTTTATGTTTGTACCGCATATGTGTGTGATGATATCGGTGATGAATACACGCAACGATAATCATCTGTGAGTGCACGGGTGTGGTGAAGTTGTTGTTCAATCAATTTTACTACCGTCTAATGAAAGAATTGCCCTTCTTCGGGTAGGCGGGAGAAAATTTCACGGTCACCGTTGGAAGAGCAACGCCTTGGATGATTGTTATTGTTTAGGAAACGGTTTCCGGAATGATATTTGAAGAAATGACGATGTAGCGTTTTTTTCCTTCCCTCCGAAACATGAATGAACCATAAAAAAAATCGTAAAAACTTCTGGAAAAGTGATCAATAAGGCATGCATATAAAATGCTAACAGTCGGAAAATTGTTAAATAAACATTTTACTACTTTTCTTCATTAAATTTACAACGATTAGATCACAGAATTGACAAGCAGAAATTAAGGTGACCTTCTCCTTACTGCTGTAAACGCTTTTCAATGCATCCACGATGGCGCCTGTTGCGTGTGTGACATATTGCTTCAACATCTTGTTCACACATCGCTGGTAATAGTTTTGTTTGCTTATGAAATGACAAAACTGTATTGCTTTGCTTTCATATCGCCTCACATACTCGCCTTAAAATACCTTTTTAGAGCATGTTTTCTATCGCCTGTGAACCCATCCCATTTCCCACAGCGGTTCAATAGTAACCTCAATCAATCCTCCGTATCAGCCGGAACATCTTCGTTTTGCGGTGATAAGTAAGTGTCACACACTTATAACACCCATCTTCGATGCAATCCCTATCATGCGAACGAACGGAACAGCAACAATTAGCAGTAAACTATAATTGATTTATATTTCAAAGCATTTCATTGTTTGTGTGTGTGTTTTCGGTGTGTTTGGACGGAGGGGTTTTGGCAAGAGGGTGTAAGGAGACAGGGATCTACAAACTCTTGTACCCGGTGCGCTGGATCACTTATCGTAGTCGATGGCGTTCGTCGAGGGAACGATTTGATCGATCGAAGTTGATGGCGTTCAAGTGGTTTTTGCAGCACGACAAGTGGTACGGTTTACTCGGTGACGAGTGATTGATAACGAGCGATTGGTTGTCGTTTTAGAGCGATTGTTGCAGAACTGCTCAAACAATTTATTAACGCCGAGTGTTGAGAGTATTTCATGGTATTATTTACTTTACCATGTGAAGTGAAGTGAATATTGTCTGTAAAAAGGGGAGTAAAAGCGTTTACTTACCTAATTAATTGCAGTCATATTGATTCTTGACTCTTGCATCACCTGTCCTGATGGGAACGGAAATGTTTAGCCTAGGTTTTTTTTCTCTCCACTCTGTATGCTGCTTTAGAGAGGAAGATAACTATGAAGTAGACCTTGTTTGAAGAACAAAGTATTACTCAATGGATTAATGTGGAAATTAAAGAGTGTGAAGCATCGCTTTAAAGTTTATAGAAGTTTATTTATCCAAACTCATTCATTAGTCGTTTGACATTATTGTCAATTTATTTTAAATTTGTTCTGACTTATGGCTGGAAGGGACTTAAACACGTTTTCAAGAAAATAAATAATTTGTGTTACGATTTAAACATATTTCTAAATTTAAATTTCGAGTATGCAATTTTGCAATAAAAACTCACTTTCTTCTAGAGCTAGATACATTTTTGGGAATCTCAAATTATTGTTAAATAGATTGCATAGTATTCATGATTGAATATATTGCAAAAGAAAGAGAGGAGCCAAGCTATCTGATGAGAAATTCGGATAGTTTTAAACGTTTCGTTTGATCGTAAAGATCGTTTGATGCTTCTTTCACCACTACTAACCATTTCTGCTGCTGTGTTTCGTGTTTCCACTAACACTGAACGAAATTTAAAAGATTGTGTTATTCGACGATAGAAAGAAACCGATTGTGAGATGCAGTGTATAGGAGCTCTTAGCCCGTCAGCACTAAACCAGCGTTAGCATTATTTGTTTTAAGTATTGTGAGCCATCGATCGTCGAAACATTCCGTAGTTTGATTTGAACTTGCGGTACGCCGGCTGTGTGTATAAATAGTCCTGACCTAGGCGATAAGGAAATGAGGAGCGGGATTTCGATTTTGTGGGCGGGGAACTGAAGACGATGAGTTTTCGTTCGATTGCCGCACCAGCGCGATTTTGTTTTGGTGTCTGTGACTGACTGTGTGTTGAGTCATTTGCCCGATCGCACTTAGCATGCCGTCACGTCGTGCTGCTTGATGTGAAAAGCGCGTGGAAAACCAGATCATCCACCAGAACGCATGCCGTGCACCCGATGAAGTGATCTCCACTTGAGATGGAGACGCCTGGTGCTTGTTGCTTGCTGCAGTGAGTGATGTCAAACCGTACTTTTGTTACAACATACAGCTGCTGAAAGAGTTGATCGAACGAAATGGATTTGGCGAATGGAAAGAAATAAAAAGAAGTTACTATTGTAGAGTTTGTCATATTTGATAAGAAAGGAACTTAATAAAAAGTAATAAACAAAGTAAATTCCTGGAATCTTCTCTACTGTTTATTACACTCTTTGAAGAATGTGTACTGTCTGTTTGCTCTTCCACTTCCCGGTTGCTAGTTCAAAATTCCTTTCGGTAAATTAATCTTGCTCACTGGAGTGTAGGAATTGCTGTGGCTACACATAATAGGCATCGTTCAAGCATCGTCTCAAGTCTTTAGCCTGTTCTTAGCCGACAATGTACTGCCGTAGACCCCTTTACGAGATTCGCTCACAAAAGTAACAAATGCGATGGTAAAGCTGAAATTGATTGATTGCTTCCCATCAGTTGTGTTGTTCCGAAAAACCCGATCAGCTGTAAGTGAGATATCGCAACAGTGGACAAGCTGGGGCGATGTAACATTTGGAGTACATTCAATGGAAGGAATCCCCTATCCGGGTAGTGAATCTCGCTTTGGAAACGTTTGTTGGAGTAATAAATAAAGCGCTAAATACTTCGCATTGAGTCAAGCAAGACAAATCTATCCGGCCGTGACCGTTGCAGACCGGTTGGTAGCTAACCGCAGAGCAAGTAGCAAGTAACGCTTCCTTTAACGCTACATTGTGGCGAATTTTGTGGTGAAAGTCTGTAGCGTAACTGTCAGAAAAATAAATCGAAATGTCATTTCCAATTGTCGCTGCCGCTTCCGACTGTGTTGCCATTTTCTTCGCTCATCCCTAATGCTTTCAGTTATGTCAAAGATGACAGATAGTCACTGAGGCTAAGAGCGGAAAGGAATGTTTGCCGCACCAGCTAGGGCTTTGCTCGGGTGGAATTTAGTTGAGGACATTAGTAAAGAAAAAAAAGGTCAGTTCGGGTAGCTGAGCATATCCAAAACTAAATCCTAACGCTTGCTGCATGGGTAGCATTATGGTGGATGATTTATGACTATTTGTCACCATTTCTGTTTCAAGACTTCAATTTCCAAGGAAGGTTTTGAGGTTGGATTGAAACTTTACTTGACACACAACATACGAACCGAGGATAATGTATTGGAATAGTTTTCCCTGTTACTTTGGAATAGGTTGAGGGTTTATATCTAACATCTTTACATTATCTTTAATATAAGCTACTACCATATTTGGTTTCACAAAGAAGTATGATGAATGATCAGGAAGTTGTTAAGACGCTCATTCACGCCCTACTAATGTACTTTAAATTATCAACTTTACTTTTGCAACTAACAATAATCTGCTTAAAATACAGTGAAGTTTTCCCAAGATGCAAAACCATCGGACTGCCATTTTGTAGCTTAGAGAATGTGACACTTAACGACGGTTTCGCGTATCCAAATAATCGAATTTATCATACTTTAAATTAGAAAGCTTGAATCTTTAGTCGATATCTGTCAAACAATCCAGCAAATTGCAGCGAATTTGTCATACTAATGGACCTGCTCGATACTTTTGATCTTCTGTTATTTTAATCGATCGTTTGAGAGTACTTTATGCTCTGTAAACGTAGACAAGACGAGCTGTCAATGAAATGCATCGCTGCAATTTCGACTTAAGGAATATTAGTGTGTAAGTCTCATATGAAGATTAGAAAATTTCATCTTTCCAGGAAGATATTAAATGTGTTGAAAATAAAGGTACTGTCAAAATTATCAGCTTAGGGTGACTTCACTGTAAATGATTATTTACCTTCCCTTAGAGTTAAGTTCAATTTATCTGGCTTGTTCGAATTAATATTATACATTACATTCAACGAATTACACCGTTTACCGGAACTGTTATTTATACTTTAATTATGTTTAGTTTTAAACTTTGCTATTTACTTTGCCCATTACCCAACAGAATCAGGTTGACATTCAATTGATTCAATTGAATTTTGAAACTATTCAATGAACGGTAACGAACGCTACCAACCGCTTTTCACCCGACAATTGTCCCGGTTTTGTGATACCGTTTCCACCAATGTCCACCAACTTCATTACAGTCCAAGTAATTTATTGGCAATTAGGTTGCCATTATTTCATTACGCCATGGGTTGGAAAATCGACCGGGTATGGTCGCTTCCGATATGCCATTCGGGCGGGACAAATGATACCGTCACGATCAATCGGGTAGCGGAGAGTTAGGAAAATCTCCGACTCGTTCCGGGGTAGCTTGGAAATCGGCTAAATTGGTGTGTCATTTATTTAAAGGATCATGCATTGCATTTGCGGTGGAAGGTAAATAATGGTGGTACCCGGTTCTAACGATTCTAAATCGTTATTCGTTTCGTATCGGCGGCCCCGTAATGCGATGTAATGCGGCGTGGAAGTTCATAAAGTTATTTTCCATGCAATGTTTACCTACTTTGTGTGTGTGTTCTTAGTAAATTATGAGAAATATGAATGGGTTTATTTAAAGTTTTAGAAATGTTCTTCAGAAACGGTTATTTTGTATGTAACTTTAAAAAAAATAAATTTAAGTTATTCTGAACGATTGACTTTGTTGCCTTCATCTGTTACACTACCTGTATCAATGCAGGGTTTGCTTAGTGCTGGAAATTAAAAGTAAATATTATCTAGGTACTCAAAAACTTCTCAACCACCGATCGATTATCCGCTCGAAACAGGAAGCTATACGGATCATCGATGCATAGCAACGTTATCATCACAACGGCGTTTAATGCTAACCTAATGAGCTAATGCAAAACCCCAATACCGATCATACCCTTTTCGATCGAAATCGGGTTTCATCATGATTAGCAAACGCATGAAAATGGTCCTTTGGAAATTGGGCCAAATGGGCAAATACACGGTGTGTACAGTGTATAACCGGTTACACCAGAAACGCATCTCACTATCCCTTCGGTTTTTCGGTCGTCATGTGAACGCACTGGTGGAAGTTTTGGCGGGACAGTGTGCTCGTTAGGAGCGTCAAGGAGAAGAAAATTTATGATGTTCTTATGTTTGCCGAGCGACTGATAATGGTGGTCGTGTTGTGGGGCTAGATGCCGCTAAATGTTGATGCTACCATAGCAGCCGCCACTGTTCGTATGCTGAGCGCAACCGAACGAGCGCCCACGGTGATAATGTGGGGCGTTTCATCGGATTTGCTCGCACATGACAAAATCCTTTGAACGTTGTAATTTCACCACTGAGCAGTGCCGAATCCTCGAGGGAACTCCACTTCGTTGGAAAATCGTGTTGGGTAGAGAGATGATCGATGAAAGGATCGCGGTTTCGTGTGGGTGAAGCTGGTGCAAAAATGAGATGCCAAACGATAACAAATTATCGTACCTATTTGTCGTCTAATTTATCGTGCAGTAGCTAATGAAGCTGTCGCTGTGGCGTTTTATCGTTTCGGGTGGTTTTACTGGTTTCGGTGGTTTTAATAAGCGGGTGATTGTGTGTTTTTCTTTTGTGGTGCGGCCAACAACCATTGTTTGGTATGGTTTGCAAGTGCGGATGTTGGCTATTCGTACTGCAAGATTTATAGCAGTTTATAGCTGATTGCTTTGTGTTGAAGTCCCAAAGGATGTAGCTTGTAAAGCAATTTACATTATTTTAAAGATAAGATTTACTTGAATGGTAATATTAATATATTTTCATTTCTTTCTTTTCTAGGTAAGTGAACCCAATAAAAGATCGCAAATCGTTGGAGAACATATATCGGGAATTGATTTGGTAAGCTTAGTAAGTTGTGCTTAGATCAGTTGTCAGTCTAATCTCTCTGTATAATTATGAAACGTGGCTCGCTCTCTCGGTATAATTATGGAAAGTGGCGTTGTATTTGCTTCTTTTTTATTTTATTATAACAGTTTTTTTATAGCAAATAAAATAACAATTTTGTAACAGATCCGTATTATCGGACTAGCTCCTTTTGACAGCTTGATGGATGAAGCACTTATTGGTGAAGTGAACTTTAGCCAGCTTTAAGACACCAAGTTTTATTGGAAGCATTAAAATGATGAATTTCACCATTTGCTATATACATCTTTATTGCCTACTCGTTATGGATTACACGAGTGTCTCAGTGGCAATTGTTTTCAAATGATGATTAAAAAGGACTTGCACGTGGGCCATGCAAGTTCACCAAACAAGCAACAACCAAAAAGGCATGCAAAGAGACGACAGAGAGTGCTGCCAGCTTGGACTTTGCTTTAGAGCCAGTCAAAGTAAATCCATCATCAACGGAGGTGAAAATGCTAAAAATATAGAGTCATACTCGGTGAGGCCTGCAGCGTAGCATAGAAACCTTCCCCCGGTACAGCTAATGTGACTTTTCACATTGAAATTTAACAGACGTTCGGGCATGAATCATGTTCCGAAAGAGAGATGAAATTTGAAAAACAAAAAGAAAATACTACAACAGAAGGATGGATGGATGAAAGAAATGTTTCGAAGCGTTGGGCATGTTTTTGATGGCCTGGCTCCAATCCGGTGTTGCTGTGTGCGAGAGTTTTTCGCTTCTCTCTTTCGCGCACTGTTTATCGGTGCTTGTGATGTTACTGTCTCCTTGCAGTTGGCCCTTCCAGTTGCTTCCTCGTACCGTTGTTCGCATCTCGCCATTATTGTACGGGATAGAGTATCCTTGAGTCGAACCGATACGCATTCGCATTTTCCGGTGACTACTGTTTGTGCGAGGGCGCCTGTCAAGTGGTCGTCGGTCGATGTTGAAGAATGGCACGCGGTTTTCCCGAACCCTGTTTTTCGCCCGCGGTGGAGAAGGTGTAAAGGTTTTTTTGTTGCTTGTTTTTCACTAGCTACTGCTTAAGTCTGGTTGAATATGTTGGTGCTGTTTGCGATGTTGCCGATATTTTGGTTTGGTGTCTTATTGGATGGACATTGGAATGTTCAGTCTGTCAAGTAAGCACGGTAAGATTGAATGGTCAGTTGATGTGCACTAAATAAGCGAATTTTTACTGTTCGATTCTCTACATAAATCTTCTTGAATATTTGCTCCCTAAAGAATACTGTAAGCGGAATTATGTGGAAAAATTTACTAGAAGCAGTAACACTTTGACTGTATTAATCGCGTTTTAAAATTGGTAAAGCTTTGTAAAGTAAAGTTCTCTTGGAATCATTGGAGCATAATTAACTCGGATTATCGGTCCCTTGGACTTATTAGACGCTTATTCATGGAGTTACCTGATGTTCTTTTACGACATTAAATTGTGACTGTGTCGCCCAACACTCGAATATGTCAGCGTTGTGAGGATCCCTTCAGACATTGCCTTGACTGCCTGAGTTGAAAGGGAGCAAGAACTCTTTACACACATTGCAATTAGTTAGTGGTTACTCAACTCGTTGTCGAATTTTGGAGCTTCCTTTACTGAACGGTCCTTAACCCAAACAATTTGTATGAACATGTTGGTGTATTTGGTAGTCGCACCAGTCTTTACACGATAGGAACGGGTATCAAGTCCAAACCGGACCGTACTCTCGTATCCGTTCACGGGAGAATCAAGTCAACGAAAACAAGAAATGGTAGGCCAAGATCTCCCTTAAGGTTGTAGTACCACATAAGAAGAAAAGAAGGGAAAGCCTCTTGTTGGAGCTACCGATGCTCTGTTTCTCATTTTTCTTATTCCGCTTTATGTTCCCTGCGTGCTCGTCTACTTTTATTGATCCCAATGCGCCTGAAAATGGTTGGAAATGATCCAATCCTAGCTTATTTCCGACAATCTACCTCGTTCTATCTACCTATCGTTCTCGAAAGTCGTTCTCTGTCCTTCAGTAATGTCTTTGTCCTAACTTTTCCTTTTCTCTCTGTATCTTCACTCTTCTCCATTGCTTTCTTTCTAGCCTCTCTTTGTTGATTTTTCCTGGCCATTGATTATACTGGTTCCTTCGGTTTACTTTAGTTCATGGGATTAGAAGAAATTATTAATATTCGGTATTTCGCGCGCCAAACAATATGTTCAATAAATATTTATATTAAATAATCAATACGCTCGTTCTACATGCATAATTATTTTTATTAAAACAAAAAAGTGTGAATCTTTCCTCCTGTGCCATTAAACTAATTTAAAAATAACCTTCAAGTATAAAATATCGTGATATCTGAATAATACAAATGGATTTTTAGATAATTCAAAACACCTACGCTGGAATGCTCAGAAAAAGAGATCTTTCGTGTGCTACGGAGAAAACGTTTCTTGTAAAATGCACCTGACAAACTAAATTCTAGTCTTTAAAATAGCTTTGATACTTCTATACAATTTCTTGATAAAAAATGAAAACAAACTCACATGCAATAAGCCGACGAAAACGATTTAAAATTCGATTAACCTTCGTTGGGAATCATTAGAAATAATACTGAACACTAGAGAATGCAGTCAGGTGTTGACAAAACGTATCACATCCCACTTGGTCTGTAGCCACTTGTTACTAATAACTAAATAAAAACAATTCACAATTTGGTGTAAAACAAACAGAATCGAACAACAATATAGGTTTGGTGGGATTTTGTATTTTTTTCCTTCCCCCAAGCAGATCGCCATGTTTTCCACGCCTACTAGTTGTTAGTTCGATCGCACTCTCAGCCTTCAGACGTTAGCCGAGAGGTGTTGCTGCATCGACGATAGAACACCGGTACCTAAACGATGAGCATGATTTATGAAGTGACACTTTTATGTGCGATCGCTCGAAAGCCCTCAAACAGCGGGTGTGCGATCGTTCGGTGGTGTATCAGAATTTATGTGCTTCATATTACAGAATAGTTTATATTTCGCCGATTGGGTATTTGTGGAAGTTTGTTAAAAAAATTTCATTCTTAAATTATTTTAAACATTTTTTAGTTTCTAATTAGTGCAATTTAAAAAATCGAATTATTTTTTCTCTAGCAACGTACAAAAATAGTTTGATGAAGTTATTTTTTCAAATAAATCTTCATTATTCATTCGCACGTTATTTATTTTAAATTAATCACTTTCGAAAGTTCCTTACGGTTATAAAATACACAAGCAAATCCCCTCAGCCTCCCTAACCTGTTTATCCAGTCGTCATGAGAAATATGTATATTTGTTTTAGCATCGTTTCAGGTGGCATTGGAACAGCGGTCGATTGGGAAAATAAGTGTACAAATTAGTGGGCGCTTTTGTGGGTGTATATGAACTTTCCAAATATGTTGCTGGCCCCACAATGATCTTCACCACCTAATGAACTCATCCTTTTGGTGGGAGTTGGGAAAAAATAACAAAACCCACTCCAATTGTATTTCGCCAGCACGCATTCCAATCCAAAGCGGTGCGTTTGAACGAGTTGTGTGAAGTGAATGCGCTTCGTATCGACAGACAGAACACCGTTTGCATATTTTGATGGAAAATATTTGCAAAGGCAAATAGTTCGTCTTGTCCGATTATGCTCTCCGTTTCATATTGTGCTTGATACGTTTAGTAAATCTACTACGGGAGGAAGGTTTATACTTAGCGGAAAGCGTAACGACGCTAATGTGTTTAAGCACGTGTGCCGCAGCTGCTCTCTTTACCGCCGCCAAATCTCCTTCGTTGTTCCTCTGTCTTCCATCACAATTCAGTTGGGTTTTCTTTCGGTGGCGATAAAATTAGTTATGCCACCGTGCACACACGAGACAGATGGATGGAAATCCATTACAGCATCCGGTCTGGCAGGCAATCATCTCGTGACGTTGATTTGCCATTGGAAAACTAGCTTCCATTTGTAGGGTTTTAGTTATGGCACGGGACACGAAGGGGGAATTGAGCAAACTGGGAAGAGTTTCGTACACAATCGGATTGTGCCATCGTTCCGCCAAAAAGATCGGTTTAGTTGATGCCTGCATGCCGGTTGATCGATGATGGGCAGAAATCGCGTCGGTTTCGCAAAACCGCTTCCTGAAGTAGCTTTTTTTGTTGTTTTGGCACCGAAGCAATGCTGTGTAATGCATTCCATTTGCGGTGCACTAGTTTTGCAGCTGCACTCGTTTCCACCCATTAGTCAGCATTTGGGTGAGTGATATTTCACTATTCGAAACGGTGTACAATGTAGCGAACCAAAAAATGCCTTAGTATTTGGTAGCAATAGCCTTCGCATAGCAGGAATACTGAAGGTTCAATCGTTAATGTTCGTATTAGTGGGAAAATTATAAACGAAAAGTTTCAATACTCAAAACCGCACACGTTCATTAATTGTGGACGTCTATAAAGCAAAACAATTTAACCCCGTGATTCTCGAGTTTTCGAGAAGTCATCGATGTACCTCACCTACAAATTCTTTATTTGATGCCAAACAAACAAGAAGAGAAACTCCTTCNAAAAGTACATAATGTAATCGGCCCTTTAGTGGGAAAATTATAAACGAAAAGTTTCAATACCCAAATCCGCACACGTTCATTAATTGTGGACGTCTATAAAGCAAAACAATTTAACCCCGTGATTCTCGAGTTTTCGAGAAGTCATCGATGTACCTCACCTACAAATTCTTTATTTGATGCCAAACAAACAAGAAGAGAAACTCCTTCGCCATCCCCCTGAAACCGAACAGCAAGCAATCAACCGTGTATTGGTTTCGATCACATGCTATATTCAACCGTTTGCCAAACGGAGGCAAAAAAGGCAAATGCAGCAGCAGCTGCAACATCACAAACGCATCGTACCGTTCGCGTTGCGCGTTGTCAGCAGAAGCATCTTCACCCGGTGACGAATGTAATGATTTTGAGTATTTTTTAAAAATAGGTTCGACGATCGGCGATCGCTACGTGAGTAGAAAAGACATCTAACCATTACGGGTTTGAGTGCGGGTGATTTTTTTTTGTATTCGTTCATTCGAGTTTCGAGCTGCATTATTTGCTTTTAACATTGTCGGGCGTGTGTGTGACTGCGGTAATGTAGTTTTGTGTTTTGTTTTTGGTGCTATAAATTATAGCATTTACATTTGCACCGTGATGTCGCATTTGTGTGGCGAGAAAATTAGGTTTGTGTTTTACTGTCTTACATACACAGAAACATAAATTGTACTGCAGTGGTACGAAACGAAAAGGAAATTCTAAAAGCAATGGGGCTATACCTTCGGTTTAATGTATAGCACAATTGCATCTTCGTTTGATTATGGCGGACGTACCCGGTGGATGGTTTTTTTCTGTTGTTGTGATTGCATTTGCTTCTGCCGCATTGCCGGTTGCCAAATGCGATGGAAAATGGTAGATTATTCCTCTCTTGTTACTGTTTTTTTTCTCACTGTATTTTTTCTTTTCTTTATTTTTGTACCGTGATTTTTCTCTTCTCAGCAATGATGTTTCTTTTACTCCGTTCCCCCCTATATTCTACTTATTCGAATGCATCAGCTAATGCTTGTCGCTGATGGACGGAAGGTTGATAAAGGGTAAGCAGGGACCGTTTGTAGGCGAGCTTTTGTTTGTCGCTGTACTACGCTTCCCACTCGCTACTGCACTGGTGCAGTTTATGTTTCCTTGTCGAGTGCTATTTTTTTTGGCTTTTCCTCTTTCTCGATTATCGCATTTGAACAAGTACAGCATTTTTCCATTGCTTCATTTTTTGATTGTAATGCGGAGGGGAGGGAAGGAGTTTTGTGTGGGCGGTGGCAAATACTGCTGAGTTATGAAGGTTATTTCTTCACGTCCAAAAACGAACTGGCCGCAGCCGGAAGTGAACGTGGCCCTGGCTTATAGCTGATGTGGCACAAACGAAAATGTAAACTGTAACATCGGTTTGGAGCGTTGCCAGGAAAAGCGCTTCGGCAATGAAAAGGATGTGCTGGGAATGTAGATCTATGTGTGAGAGTGAGAGAAAGAACACTTTTTGGGCTTTGTTTGTGTTTGGTTTTTTTCTTCTAGCGAGTCTGTGTCAACCCTCGGTATCGTTATCGTACGTCGATCGGTTTGCAAAAGAAATTCTGACAAGCATTCGAATGGTGTTAGTCGCAGTGTCGTCTAAGGATTGAACAAAAAGAGAAAAGATCGCCAGTTCGATGCTGG
Organism: Anopheles parensis; assembly: GCA_016254315.1. NCBI lineage: Eukaryota > Metazoa > Arthropoda > Insecta > Diptera > Culicidae > Anopheles > Anopheles parensis. Next base: position 32,885,490 of record CM028127.1, read on the forward strand.
CAATGGTCACTTTCTAGCATTGGCTTTGGAGCTTCTTCGTTACCTTTTTTGGCTGTTGCTGCTGCAAACGTTTCTCGAGTTCGGTTGCTGCAAAGAACTCTCGAATTTTTGTGCTCGAAGCGATGGAGAGATTAAGGGTAGGGAAGAAGCAAAATGAATTGATAATGGTAGGAAGAATATAAATTTAGCTGCCTTTTCATTCTATCAGTGAAAATGGTAATGGTACTTTTGATTGAATTTTGTGAAAAACTGTTGAAGGAATGAGATGGGCAAAGAAATATATAGTTGTCAATGAAGATCCAACGATACGGTGTTAAATGAACTGTCTATTCGTATTTTCGGGTGTAATAGTTTCAGTAAGTCCGTAATTTCGGTGTCATAAGTCTACATAGAGTGTGATAGTCATTGTTAATTTATTTTAATATCCAAATGTTACGGAGTTCCGTATAATAATGTACTGATTTTATCAATTTTTGAGACGAGATTCTTGTTCTAACGAAGAGATTCTGAAGACGAATCTTAATTTAAAATTTGGTAGCACTACTAGTGACTTCGTAAGAAAACAGTCAAATAAATGAGTTGGACGGTTTGTTGGTACTACAGACTCCAAACCGAAATAAATTAATTTTATATTTCTTGAGGAACTACCTTCGATAGTCGATCTGGTATTTGTGATATCTGTTGGTTTAAGGAGAAACTCCACAGCATGAAACATAAGCCAAAGAACAACATGCCTGACAGTAAAGTGCATCAGAGATCAAACATGAAGAATGAGAGCAAAGTATCTCCTCAAGAGTCCAGATAAACTTGTAAGATGGACATTGTTGAGCGAAAGTGTCAGTCGAGGTGATCTACATCTGTAGATCAGGCGCAAAGTCGGAATTTTGATTGATAATGAGACTGAATTCATATTAAATACCAAAGGTGGCATGAGAGTCATATACTTCGTATCTCCACTATGCAGATAACCATCCACGACTCCCGTCTAAAGAAGATCCTACAATGCTTCATTCTCGACAAGCGCCGCTCAACATACTTATGAAGATTTGTTAATTAAAGATAAACCGCAGATGATCGCCAAGCCTTTCCTATGTAGATAATTTTAGGACAAATCTTTAACGACCTACCCCATCAATTTCGTTATGTAAAGGCAGTGGAAGTCGATCACGTAGGTGGTAGGATCGTAGGATATAAGAACCAAGTACTAACAACCATATCGACCATCGATTTTTCCTGAGGTTCAAGACAGCTGGCGTAACAATAAACGTTAGGAGTTTCTAATAAGGACTAGATACCTTTCAATTAAACGTACGATTCCACCACAAAGTTATACATTCAATTATTTTTTTTATTTTTGTTTATTTTATTGGCATTTGACGTAAGTTCTTTTTGTTTGTAAACGTTATGTTAAACAAAAAACTAAGTGACATAATTTAAAACGAATATTCTCAGTAAAACTACTCAATGCAAAGCCAAACAAACAGAGAACAACAAACATTCTTCCCAACACGTTAACAACCATTTCGCAGATCATCATCTGCCATCGATAAATCATAAGATATTTGCTCAGCTTGGTTTCGGTGTGTATATGCGACAGGTTGTTCGTTTGCGCTCGCCTAAATCTGGCTGTACACTGTACGCACGAACAAAGCAAAACGTGCGTAAGATGATGTTTGCGAGGACGCACAGACAATACAATAATCATTCAGAACCGTACACAGTAGCGACCTATGCTATCAAAGGCGTGACGTGCTGTGGTCCGAACCGGCTGCCTGATGAATTGCAAATGTCAAATTATGGTGGCCCCCAATGTACTCATCTCATTCGTTCCTTCTCTACCATTTATTAGCGTACGTTCATAAAAATACTTTTTATTGCATGAACAAAAAAAGAAGAAATTAAGCATTCCCAGTCCGTGTCACCGTCGGCTGCCGGTTCACGTGCTGCCCGAGTGTTGTCGGCTTTTCCCGCGATCGGTTAGAATTTTTAATGGGAAAAGTGAGAATCTGTATCCACCGGTGACGGATTGGTGTATTGGTGTGGAAGGTTTTCTAGCTGGTGATGCTTTGGCGGTGTACCTTTCAATTTAACCCATCGCACGAAAAAAAAAGACAACACCCAATAGCTCTATGGGCCGTAGTCAATCAGTCAGCTAGCGGCAAGTCGGACAGGTTTCGAACGCCGAGAGGTTATGGTGGTGGTGGAGGATTAAATTTAGACGCGATTTAAAATTAGTTTAGTGGTATTTTGCTTACAGTGCACAAATTTAGCACCGATCACCGTTCACTGGCTCATGCTCGATTGCACCGATCCAAAGCAAAAGTGCTCACGGTTGAGCACGACCGCTCTGTGCATAGTGTTGCCGACTAATTTTGCATGGAAGGGTTAGAAATGGTATTGGTACACAACATTGGTTTTGTAATGGAACTACGAAGGGAGTAAAGCATTTAGTAATTTCAATTACTATTTGGTGCTGCGTGCTTAAGGTTTATTCCGGTTTTTGGCCTTCGTGTGTTTAAATCAACATCCGGTGATAACATCATACCCAGGTCCAATTGGAACTACAAACCCATGAAAAAAAGAAAAACAAGCCTCTGACGTATCTAACGCACAAGAAAATGCCAAAAACCGATCGAGATGGAAAAGCTGACAAGGGGACAAGCTGGTGGACGACGGACATATTTTCCTTACTGTCGTCATCTCGGTCCACGTGATGTTCGATCTGACGTGTACGGGTGTACGCTCTGTCCGTTTGGACGCAAACGTAGCTGAGTTTCTTTAGCCAAAGACTGGGTCTGAAAGACGAGTTCTAAGCCTAGCAGCTATTCACCATGAACCGATGTAAAGGGCTGTGAAAGGTGTAAGAAGGCAGAAGGAAAGCGAGCACCGCATCATGTCTTTTCGCTGATGTTTTTCCCGGCATACGAACGCGCTGTACGTCACTGTGACGATGCGTTCTGCTAGGGTACGGTGGTCGTACGACAGACCTCCGCGAGGTAAGACGCAATACAGGGCAGAGGCGGCACAGTCAAACGGATGTTCGACAACGTTTTCGGCCGCTTTTTCTTGGCAACTGTACGGCTCGGCGACAAACGAAACAGAAGCCCGAGCATTGCACGACATTTCATTAAGTTGCCGAAAATAAAATCTTTTCTTCATTCCTGGCGTTCGCCAGGCGTCGCGCCGCCTGTCCCAACCCACACACACACACACACATAGACACAGACACACTGGCCATTTTCCGTGCGCCGGCGGTAGTAATGGTTGGATGCCGTTGGTTTAGTACCGGGGGATGAATGTTTTCCACGCGGCCCATTGCCAGGAGTCTGATGGGGTCCGGTGGCAGTCGAGTGACTTTATTCAATCGATCGCGGACAGGTGAACAGTGGGTTGCGTGCGTTGAAGGTTAATGGTCAAAATGCAATCCGCGGAAGAGGTTAATAAAAATGACATTTTTATAATTGTAAGGAAATACCCTATAAATTTTAAATAGAAGCTAAGAAAACAACACTTTTGTAATGTTTTTTAAGAATAATTATAATGAAGCATATTTGTAATAAGTTATAACTCTTTTCTATTTTCGTAAGGAAGGCCTTTGAGCAGTGACATTTTTGAGAACAAACAAATATAAATTGTACACAAATTGTTCATTTAAAAATTGTTTACCACCAATTTTCTCACGATACCGATGTTCCGAACCTGTGCAAGGCTTTTCTCCATTCGGCACTCGTATTACCCGCTAGGAATTGGCCATTACCAATGCAAAATGTGAGACTTTTTCCAGCTAGCGAACATTCCAATGCTGCTGTATGTTTGTACGTCTATTTTGTGAGGTGTTTTCTTTTACCTTTTAGCATTTCCTTTGCTTGTGACAGTCAATGGTATCACATTACTCTTCTACTGTTTGCCGTCGCACCGGTACAGCTATATTTTTGGACAGCTCGTTTCTACATTCATTGCTATCTAGCCAATACCAGAGGGAAATGTTTTATATTTTTTTTGGGTTTTGTTATAGAAACTAAGCATATTTTGCTGCTGTGAGTTGGAAGTTTTATTTCGCTAGCTAAAGTACTTCGATTTATTTTCTAGATTGTTTTGCACGTTAGGGAAGTATTATTTATTTATATTGAACAATAATCATTCTGATTGGATTTTCTTAATGTGTTTCAATATTTTACAGTAATATAATGTGGTGTAATTATGTTTGAATTTTATTATTTTGGTAATTATGAAAGGCGTACAAAATAGAAATACTTTTTGCATTTATATTCTTACTATACTAGGTTTAAATTAATGATAATAATAGCTTAATTGTGTAATGTTCAAAATTTATTTATTACAGTTGTTTGAACCAAACACATAACTTATTGTTTATTAAATGGCTCGTAAATTTGCTTCTGTAACCAATATATTTAACAATATTTACACACAACGCAAGGTGGCAAGACGGTGGATATAAAATTAGCATAAATACATTAAGACTCCATGATCATTCCGGGTACATTCCGCTCGTAAGTATTCTACTTCTTCCCTGTGACGTTCGAACGTAAATCGATGCATTTGCAGCGAAATATGTTCGAATCAATGAATCAACAATTTGTGCTTCAACGATCTATACGGCCCAATATCGTTTGTCATCGGATACGCGTACGGATGTTCAATGGTTTGTAAACTTTTTGAACGATGGAACAGTGCCCAATGGTACTTCTATTACCGAAATAGTCCCAGATTTAGGTACGGGGACTGCTGGAGAAGTGATGAACTGTTTTCGAACTGCATTTCAAGGCTAAACCCAGACCAGAGCGAGGGGAGACAGCAATCGCTGGCACCAAACTATCCACCGATAGTAGGTTTGTTGAGAAGTCAAGTGAAAGCTTTTTACTAGAAAGATGCTTATCACATACACAGTAGGAGGAAGTAAAAACAGTATCAGAAACGAGGAAAGAAATTGAAGGAAAAAAGCTGTAACCGACCCGATCATGGTATAACCATTTCGGCTAAATCGAAAGTTATGATGATCTTTCGCCTCCAGCAGCTTCCTCTCTAGATGCCCCGGAAGCGGTTTGACAGTATTCCAAACTAATTTAAATTGAAAACACATTTCCCACGTTGTGCCTCTCGGGGGAGTTTCGAGTACTGAGAATTGTTTGATACCGAAGCTGCTCACCTACAGATGGAATGAATCCATTACGAATCATCTTATACCAGCTTGGGCAAAAAGGTTTTATTTTTGGCTGTACTTTTTTTTGTTTGTATTTCCTTGTACAACCCCTCGGCATGAAATGTTTTTTTTTCTTCTGGAGCCGAAAATTGATCTACGCAAAAAAAGATAACTCATACTCCGTCCACTATGAAACGATGAGCGATTGTGACGTGAGGCTGTGTGCGTAAGTATTTTTTTGTCTCTGGTTTTATTTTTTGGCAATAAATAACTTTCCATGCCAGTGGGCAAGTTACGCTTGCCACCTTCTCTTCGGAAGCGATAAAGTGTATGTTCTTTGGAATATTTTGTTTTGTTTTTTTGTTCGTTTGTTGGGAAAGTTCTTGCAACCGTATACCCAGCCGTGGTGATAGGAACAGATGCTTTTGCTTGAGACGCCTACTTGTCTCGGGTTTGGTGTAGTCGCTCGGAAGCTGCCATCCTTTTTTGGGGTTGTCCACGTTCGATAGGAAACGTGCCCGTTGTTGTCCTGTTGTTGTTTAGTTTCTTTTGCAATAGACAATCTACTTAGTCAGTAGAATGTGAAAACTGTGAAAGAGAGCGAGTGAGCATGTTGTGAAAAATAAACTTTCGGCCCTGTTTCCACTGACGCCATAACTGCATAAATTGATATCGTGCCTATGATGTGTTGATCGTATAGCAAAAGGATGAGCTACGGTGGTAGATGCTGCTTTTCGTCGAATTCAATGTTCTTCGGTTGTCATGGCAAAAAAAACTGGGTTTTTCCGGCTTCTGATATTCGACTGAATTCATTTTAAAGTTTATGATAGCTGAACTTTGACTTTGAGCGAGCTTGTTTATAGTTTGTTTATGGTCAAGCCTTAACGAAATGGTCAGTTGCAGTCCATTGGATGTTTGTTTTTGTTTTTGGCTTGAAAAAAATCAAACTACAAAGTAGCTGGAAATTCGGCGGATATCAATAGACAAACTTTAAATTATTTTAATGGGAGTTGTTCATCATTGTGGAATAGAAGATCAAAATTATATTCCAAACGATTTTAAACATGTTTCAGATTTGATGAATCAGTTAGGTAATTTAGTTTAAAACTCTTCGAGTTGTGAACTATCGTACAGCGAATTAGACTCGCCTGTCTCCGTTGAGCAGGTCATGTCATTACAATGACACCGGACGATCCACCCTGTAAAGTCCTTTTCGGTTGTACAGAAGTTTGATAGGCTTAAACTAAGGTTGGATCCATGGCGCTGAAATTTCCTTTTGATTGTTTTTAGATTGAGCTTTTTTCCAAGCTCTCCCAAAAATTAATATTTTTGGTCTATTAAAGTTATGCATAGGACAGTTGAAAATGAAACAAATTTTAAATCAAATGCATTTCGCTGCACAACAAAATGCACCGAAAATGGTTACATTTTATTTTCTTAGCGTGTCACACGCAGCTTATTGTATTTTTTGAGTTTTATAAAAATGCTTAAAAAACATACAAAAAAGTAGGACAAACATGATAACATCCCTGCGGAGAAAGTCGTGCTTTATGCTTGTTATATTGTAAGGTCGCATTTTATGAGCGGCAAGCTTTGTTGCATTGAGCTTTGATTGTGTCATAAAAATAAATTTACTTCCTCCGTTTTTCTCACTTACACACTCATCCTCGAAGCCATTAAAAAAAAGGATTTCAACGCAAAACATTCCACGTTCTCATCTTCACCATTAAATCCACTTTGAATGGACGCAGTCGAAGATCCTGCCATTGGGTTTACGTTTTGTTTTGCTATTTTTTTTTCACCCCTTATTTGTTTATTCCTCCGTGTCCTGCTCGGTTTTAACCCTTTCAGACACGATAAAGTCAGTTTTGCCGCTTGAATCAGAGGAATTGCCTGCCTTTCCCAGCGGCAAAATCGTACCAAAACCTGTCCCGCTTTCAAATTGTGGAGGAGTGTCACGATTGTACGAAAATGAATCTTGATAATGTCCAACCACAGCAATTTACGATTCAAACCCTTTTTTTCGGCCACTAAAGAAGTACAGGAGAAATAAAACAGGGGGTGAAAAAAGCTGAAACGAAATATAAAAAGAAAAAAAAGCATACAACCATAAGGTTTTATCGTTCCTTAGTTTACCTATTTGTGGATACTTTTTTCCTTCCTGCAGAACCGAATCCTCCAGGGTGAAAGTCATTTTGGTTTTGTCAGAATGGACGTTGTGGTTGGGAAAATAAACGAAAGCGAATAGAAAAAAGGCAACATTGAGTCAACTGTATATGCATATACACGGTGTGGAAGTACGGAAGTGTGCTGTGGCCGAATGCAGTGTAATTTCGCCGGGTCGTTTAGCATTAGTCTCGTTCCGCCGTGCTGACGGAGAAAGCGGTGGTAAACAATGTGGTCGCCAAAAATTACGTCGAACATTTTTGGGAACCAGAATTTAAGCAGCACGCCAAGAAAAACATAGCGTTGTCGCAATGGATTTGTTTCCTTTTTTCCCCGGTGTCGCAAATGTTGGTTAAAAATGCATTTCTCTTGCAGTTGAACGAGAAGTATCGAAAATTGAAGAGAGAAAACGGTACGGGTCGTTTACTTTCCCAATGTCTTGCATATTGATCTGCATACTGCTATAGTGCACGAGGGTAAAAAATGGCAAAGTTTGTGTATTTTTGTGTGTGTGTGTGTTCTCCACTGGTTTCTGATTCACTTTGCCGCTCGTTTCATTCAAATCGCTTGAACGTGCGCCGGCTAGAAATCGAATCCATCGAGGACGTGCGATTCGGTGCGGATTTGGAAAATTACACGACTCATTAATTTTCCTCTCGCAGGAATAGGTTCGGAAGTGTGTGTGTGTGTATGCATGTGAGGGTCAAAAAATTGTACCCGAGTTTTTGCAAATGCATTCGCGTGCTATAATACTGCGACGAGGAATGAACGAACGCAGCACAAAATGTCGAGGACCTATAAGTCGCGACGAATGTGACTATGGTTTTTTGGGGTGAAATTCTTTCATTTGAAGGGTGAAGATTTCGGGTGGTTTCGCGAGATGGTGGTGCGGGAGGTTAAATCGAATGTACGTGCCACGGGCGCATCGTTGCTGGGTGCAACGCGATGGCAGGTCGCGCCGCGTACGCGGTCGTGCACAATGTGCTGCAATGCATCAAATTTTGCAACCAAATTGGCGAAGCGATCGATTTTCTTCGGGAAAAAGTAGGATGCCTCGTTGGAAGGAAATTGGCAAATGCTGAAATGAAGGTATTTGCTAAAAAGACATTCGACAAGTTTGTAAGATGGCGTTGACTGGTTTTATGGTTTTTTGGGTGTACGAAATGGTTAGGATATTCATTTTTACGAGTGTTTTGACGAGTGTCGAAGAGTTTTCATTGCTCATTTCTGTGGATGGGAATAGGATTTTAAATATATTGGTTTTTCTTTTATTAATAGGTCTTAAGTTTTAAGTTTTGACTTAGGTATTGAATACTTAATATGATAATCTTCCACGATTACCAAAAGATTTTCAGTTGATCTCAGGATTCTCTGGTCTAAAGTTTATCTAATAAATAATGGAAATCAACACATCAATAAATATCAAATAATCCGTTTCAAGAGTTCCTGTGTTAATTCTCAAAAAAACGTAAATTCTCAAAGATCATGAAAAACAAAATGACTTTTCATCAGATTTACATACAAAAAATTGCAAGAATTTGTAGAGAGCTTTTGCTGCCGTCATTTTATTGTAAATTTGAATTTTTATGGTATCAAATGCTATCTGTCAGTATCTTCATAATGAATGTTGTGGTTCGCTATAATTGTTGAGGAATTACTAGTAATAGTGACTCGTATTTTTGTGCACTTGTTTTGTAATCACTGCTAAGTGCGTAGCTTCCCTTTTATTTGTGTTTTATAAATTTAAAGAATAGTTTTAAATTTAGTTGCTATCTATAGTAGGTTTAAAAAATAATTTCAGCAGAACACGAACTGCATATTTATGTAATATACATATATAATTAAATATATCGCAACTCATTACTGTCAATATCATTTTTTTTAACGACATAAAACCAAATTTAATTACGCATTGAAAAATTGTGCTCCAAAATAAATGACTAACAAAACACGTTTTGACACAACCGTATGACCAATTTCCGTCAACAGTGATCCCAGCTGTTTGTGATTTTCATGCAGAACCATTTTAATAATTTGTCATTTAACGTCCAAGGGCAGCCGAAAGGGGAATGTGCCTGCCGTGTTCATTAATTAATACTTAATATCATTGTTACACATTGTAATTATTTCTTCGAACACAGTATCCTTCGCAGACGATGGTTAGACGCGCTGGGTTACCCATTCTTGTTGGCCTTTTCGAGCCGATAAGCGCCAGCTCGTGGTGTACTTGGGCCAGCATAATAATAAAAACAATAAATTATCCTCCTCGGGGGCCAACGCGTCAAAATCGTGGTGAAATGCGTACAAAAGGCAACCGGTGACGCACTGGCAAAAGAGTGCTCAAAACATTGTTCTCTTCCTGCCCAAGCGCAATCAAGATAAGCCGGGGGGTTTTTCTCTGCCCCTATATTAAGGGGTATAGTTTGCCTTAAATGTTATTGCCATTTGGTTGAGAACAGAAGGTAAGAGTTCTTAGAAAATCGGTAGTTAAACAGTACGTTTAGTGAGGGACAGTTTAGAGTAAGAGAAAAAAAAATGTTGGTGAAAGAAATAATTTCCGTTAATATACACCTACAGGTGCATAAGAAGAGTGCAATAAAATCAAACAAGAAAAGAGTTGTGGTCTCGAGAGCCAAGCGATTGGGAGGTAAAGAAACAATTTCTCATAATTAGTGAGCACTTAATTGGCCAAATGTTTGGCGTGGTTTGCAGGGCACTGGGCAATCCCATCCATCTGTCTGTCCGCGTGCGTTGTTGGTTGAATATTAATAGAAATGCGGTTGTATTTTCCTTTCTGCTAGAGGCGTTTTGCTGTAAAGGTCCTCCGTATCATAAAGCATAGATCTAGCCTGGTTTGTGCGTGAGGTCTTTCGCGAACGAAAAACTGTTGGAGCATTTCCCCACCCCTTTTGGGTTCATTTTACCAAATCAATGAAAATTCCATATTCATCGCATCCACCAAGCAAAGGAGGAAAGCAAATTTGTGAAAACATTCTGTCAACGTACGACTGACATGGTCCATTAAGCCGATTTACATGATTTTTGTTCTCGTATTTTTAGGGAGTTGATACGATCCCAGCTTTCCGTCTTCATGTTGTGTGTGATCGTTTCAAGCCCGCTTGAGACAACATATGCTATGTTGGTTGTGTTTTAGTTGTGTTAGTTGCGAGTCAGATCCAAACCGAAATACGATTCATACGTTGAAGAAGTGAATGAAAATGATGATGCACGAGGAGATCGAATGTCTCGAACGGCGGTGGGTGGAGATCGTTTTCAAAATTCACCTTACCCGGTTTTTTCGTTCACTTGTAGCTTAAGAACTGTTTTGCCTTTGGCAGTCGTCCAGAGAAGATGAGGTAAGGATGGTAAAGAGTGGTCTGGTGTTTTGAGATCTAACTCGTAAAAATGGAATTTGCATTCGATATGATTATTTGAAACACACAGCTTCTGCTTCACAGTCAACGCAAACAGGGCCGAAGGGGCCGGAGTAAATGTTTACTCCGAACCACACCTCGGTGTGGACGAAAATTTCCTTGTACCATCGTCCTTTCCGGCCCCGAAGAAAAGGCAACATTATTTGATTCGTTTAGCTTCTGTTTGCCCAGTCTCGACTGTTTTCAATTATAAGTTATAATTTCATTCAATTTTCCCGAACGGCTCGGAACGGTCGTTAGCTGTTGATGGTGATTACGGTCTGGTGTGTTGGTATTGATTTTTCATCATTTGTTTTTTTTTCTCTAGCAAAAAGCCTTTTACCTGTCTTTTTTTACGATTATTCCAAGACTAGAGAAAGGCGAACGAATCAACTCATCGTGGTTTTAGGTTTTTGCGTACAAAGTTAGGCTCCCATCACTTACGAGGAAAGGTGGCAAACGGCCGTAGTCGATGACGTTGGGTGCCGTAATTAGTTAACTTTTAATTTGCAGATAAATTTTGTCTCTGTTAGTTTTACTACTTCCTTCTGTCGTTAACTAAGGACGAAAAAGGCGTGCTAGTTTTGCTAACAAAAAAATATTTGTTTGAATTAGAAGAAGAAAAAAATCATCGGAAGGATACCTTTTTCTTTTTTCGTAGCATACTGTAATAAGTTTAATCATAATATGAGGGAAAATGAGCAAAAAAAAAAAACAGAGAATGAATCGACTCGGAAAAGTGTGTAATTTTCTTTAGTTTTAGTCCTTCCGACCAACGCTTATCGTTACGGTCGCTAGAGTAGGTCAGGTAGCGTACTAAGGGAAGAAGCATGAACGAGGAAATCCAATTTCGATTTTGGTTCATTTTCCTATCCTCAAATTAACATTCGTTTGCAGTTTCTTGCTGTGGTGTTCCACCGTCTCTTGCTACTATTTTATGTATCTCGTTAGTAGAAGTAGAGAGTCACACTTTTGTCGAGTGTTGCGGAAGGTAGAAAGATTCAAGTACTTTAACTGCTGTGTTTTGTTGTATGTTCTTAAAAAAATTATAGAATCTCACTTAGAATATTTTTTTCTCTATTATTCCTTAAGCCGAACGAAAGCCGAAATGTGCGTGCAAGTGAAGTGGTGTCGCACGAAACTGTAGCCCCGAAAAAAGCGACACACCATTCCGCAAAGGATTAATTAACCGGGCTTATTTTTATTAAATTATCCTTGTATAAAACCAAGCTTACGACCGGATCAGCATCAGTGGTCCGTGCGAAATCTTGTGCTGGTGGTTTTGACATAGTCCTTCTGTTTCCTTGGCAGTAGTTTGGATCCGGTTTGCTGCTAGCAACCGGTTCGGGTGCTTCCCACGCTGAGTACGGTTCTTTCTGTGCCGGTGTTTGCCGGCAACGCAACAGCATCCGTGATGGGATCCGTGCGATAATGAATCGAAATGAAATGAGTCAGCAGTAGTAGCACCAGTGCTCTTTAATGGCGAACCCTCCCCAAAAGCAGCCTTTCGGGAGCAGACCGAAGCGTTCGGAATCTGTGTGGAAGTTCAAATAGTCGTGTTTGAGATTGTGGTGAGGTGGAAATTTTCATCCCTCCCAAGCAGAAAGAGGGCACACAAGCGAGGAAACTTTTCATTTTTTACGGTTCACCCATTGTCAGCACCTTCTTCCGTTAGCAGTGTTTTCTGGGTTTCGCTGTATAAATCTATTATGATTTCTTTTTTGTGTGTGTTAAAATGAATAGCCACTTAAGGTGTGAGCACGGAGCAGTTTATTCTGCTGTCTTTTGCAGCTGGTCACTTAGAAAACGAAACTAAATGGAAGATTAGAATATTAGAAGGGGCCCCACGGGAAATCGATGAATTGAAATTTGAACGCATCATTTCCGTAGTCTTTAGTTTGTTTTTGTCGTCTTTTTTTAAAACTAATTTCACCACCTGCTGATTGCTAGCGAACATTTGATTGGGAAACACATGTACGGCTATTAGTTGAACAAAGTCATTTCTATCTAATTGAATCGCAGCACGACATCGCAACCGTAGTTCTGGATCGATAGTTCTGATGGTAGGACCACTCAAAAAACGGACCAGGAAAGGATCCACGGGAAGTGGTTTAGAACGCAGTTCCGCTTATGAAATCGTTTGATGTTCGCGTAGCTGGGTTTTGAGAATATACAATGGAGGGCTTTTTCATTGGAATTGATTTTAAATTTGGTAGAAAATTTTGTGATGTTGATGGAAAGAATTATCATTGAGGATAATAATTTTAGCATGAATTTAAAGTTTAATAAACCTTCTGGCAAAAAAAATCGATGAAAGTGTAAGTCGATGTCGAGTGTCGATGAAAAAGTAAGTCTTTTGGTGGCTTTGAAGCTATGGTTTGATTTGAGGTTAGCTCCAATGAAAAAATGTCAGTGGTTTTTGATAGTCTTGGGAAGGATTTGGTGGTCATTGGTAAACGATTTAACTTTATGCAGATAATCTTCTTTGAAATTTAATTGGTATGATGAGTTAGGCTTGGCTATTTGACGATCACGATCGCATACTCATTCACGTTATATTTCATGATGAAAGAGTCAATTTCTGGACGATACTTTGTGATTATATTCCAGATCTTCGGGAGTCCTGAAGGAATGTGTAGTTTCTTTTTCCACATCCACCACTGAAGAACTTTTTTCAGGAAAATGGTGTGGGAATCGTGGATGATTATCTTCTTATTAGAAGAGGTACACGACACGACCTCCACACCTACAGTTGTCATTCAATGTTAAGTAGGTCTCATCATCTGTCAAGATTCCGATGTTGGGCTCCGTTTGGTTGAGATGCGAATGACTTCGACTCGATGCCGAAACAATGTCTAGGATTGTCTAAGTACTTAATGACCATGGGAAGTATAAGAAAAGGATCCTAGTCCTTATGTTTAGTCTTCGTTAAAGCATAAATGTTTGTAGTTTTTTTTAAAGAAATCTATTCCAAAGATTCACAAAAAAAATTAATAGAAGCTATAATAAAGCTATTACTGTATGTTTTTAGATTAACAAAATTCAAGCAGTATCAAATAATTTTTTATAATACGCAAACCGAGAGGGCAAGGAAGTCTATGTGATAAATGGAGCCGGTTCTAGTCTAGTCTAAAATAAGTCTAGTAAGGCTGAAATGATACAAAGAGAGATAGAGAGAGAAAGAGAGAGAGAAAAAGAAAATCACAATATAAAAAAAAAACAAATAAAAGTAAGATAAATAAATTCTTTATTTACCATTTTACTGAATTCAAGTTAGTAGTCAAATCCACTTTAAAATTAAACAACTAGCTCAAAGTCCTTTGGTACGAGTAATCCTCCCACTTGTTTGAATTATCTAGGCTTTGAAGTTCTGCCGTGGTTAAAATCCTATTTGGCTTTTTGAAAGATTTCCCACGCTGAAATAAGCTCAGACACAAGTTTTTATCCTCCTTTCCCTGAGTGCCACTACTGGATGTTGTGCCATACTTCTGTATCGAAACTAGTAACCACCAGTATTCGAAAGGACGTTTGCTGGTTTATTTATTTGTTTCAAGTATCCGTCGATTTGCGTGTTGATATCCGTGTGTAGTACTGTCTCTTATTCTGTTCGAAGTGGTTGATAAAGCAAATAAAAATACCCTCGAAAGCAAAGACAAAATAGCTCTTATGCCAATTCGATGTCTGCATGAATTAAAGGAGCGACGGCCTGTGCTGCGTTGCGAACGAGAGAAGAATACCAGCCCATAAAAAAACAAATAACAAAACAAAAGACGTTCAAGAATGTTTTTCCGACTGACAAGGGAGAATGTATTTACTCTTCTCCTTCTGCGCCATATCGTCTGGTGTGATTTTTCATCACCCTCTGGCATGGTCTCGATGGTGTTTAGCTTAATAGTATTTCTTTCCCAATAAAGCCGCCCCGGGCAAGTACAAAGTGAAGCGGGCCAATCGAAAACCCAACCACGGGAGAAAATGGGTGGAAAAGCGTCACTTCGTGTTTCGATATGTGGGCAATGATTGGAAACCGATAGGCGAACCGTTTCGAAGTCGGGCATAAAAAACCCAATAAATGTTTAATATACGATGTAGAGCAATAGCCCAATAGAAAAAAAATGTCTAACGGGCAAATGATACGTTTCCGTACTGGAGCCGAAACTGACCGTTCGCTGCATACTGATGAGATCCCATCCTACACCACCGGCACGGTTAAGTGTGAGCGTGTTGTGTTTTTTTTGTCATCTTAATTTAATGGGAGTTTTCCTGCACTATTCCGTTCAACGCCTGTAGTCACATCCTTCCTCAAGGTTTTGCCATCCCGTGACCAGCTGGGATGAATGTTTATGCTCTTGCTGCTACGCATCATAAACGTTATGTGTAAAATGTGTACGAATGTGTGTAACTGTATACCGCTTAATGTACCACGCCCGTAAGAGTCACTTATGCACTTTTGTGCCACCATAAAAACGGTTTGCAGTATGTCCTGCATAAAATGTGACATGATGTACGAGTCCATTTGAACCATTGCATGAAACAGTTTTTATGCGCGCTGTTTTGCAGGATGGTTTGATGGCAGGAACGGTTTGAGCTATTTTTAATAGGATATAGCGAAAAGTTTTATTACTTTTTAAATATGATTTATTACGTTGTTGAATGATTTATAATAAAAGTTTCACTTCAACCATTATTTGTGCATTGAATATTCATTTATCTGTTGCGCCGTTTTCATGTTGAGGTTGAACGGATTTTAAGCAGCGAGAGTTTATAGTAAAGTTTATTGTTCAATTTTGCCAAAAAACATTAAAAAATATTTTATTCTACTTTTTTCTACATTGATTTATTTATATCAATTATTTTTCATGATTAAAAAAAATACCCGTTTATCTGGGACCCACTCCACGTTGAGACGTTTTGCTCTCCGAAGGGCAATCAAGCCATGCATGTTCAGGTCTCGCGATGGAAATAGATCATCACTACGTATGTGTGTGTGTGTATGTCTGCGTACCGTTGTTTGCCATCCGTGCGGCTTGGGTTAGCATCTTATATCAAATTAAATTATGAATTCGTGGCATCAGCACTTTACCTTCCTACCGGTGGTGGGTGACTTTTAGCCGGTAGAGGAATTTTCCCATTCCGGTTTGCGTCTCGAAAAGAGGTATGGAAAAAAAAGACGGTAGATTGAAACCCCAAACAAACAAGGCAAAACGGTTGAATGGATACTAGAAAGATGCAACGAAACCTATCTGGGCTGGTAGTGTGCTTCCGAAGAAAGTGTCCTAGGCGTCTGGAGAAGATAAATGTGCCAACCGAAACGAGTCAATAAGATGTGAGAGATAGAGCGAGAGCGAAACAAGAAAAAAACCCATCACCCTTGGAGCAGGCGATTTTGGTGCGGGATGTCACCCCATTCACCATCCTCAAAAAGGTGACAGTAGAGAAGCGAGATGAAAAATAATGATGTTACTAGTTTTAGTTCGCTTTTACCTTCAGAAGGGTTTTTAACTCCTGCTTGTGCCCGTGCCAGCATGTTGCATTGAACAAGATCGACCGCGTGGTGCACCTTGTTGGGGCGGTGAGATGGCGGAGTGTGAGAAGACAAGGGCAAGGCGAAGGGAAGAAGAAAAAAAAATCCATCCCTTCGAACGGTACGAAAACAAACACTCTACAGTTGAAGAGGAAAAGTTGTCAGACTGTGCGACCGGAAGTGTTAATTGGAATGTACACAATTCAGCTTCCAGTGGTCTGCCCTGCCGATCTGTGAAGGTATTCGTTAGCTTTTGCTACCCTTGCTAAAGTGCGAAAGCATAACAATGAATAGCAAAAAAAAAAACAAAAAACTAAACTAGCAAACATTCCAATAATCATTCGTTCGCGTTCGTTGTGATAAGAAAAAAGGGAGCAAATTATAATTCGTTTCAAAGGTTTGGCTTGGACTTTTAGATTGAAGATCAGGACAAGAAGCGCTCCACAAACCAACAAAAAAAGGGACTAACGCGAAAAAAACCTTCCAACCGGCACCAAACTGGATAACCACTGAGTCAGCGGCGAAACGAATTTTCACACCTTTCCGAAGTTGGTAAACAGTTGGTCACGCGAGCGAACAAGTTTCTATGGTTGGGGAATGGAGTAAACAACGGAGGGATGATTACAATGACAAAAAAAACTGGAGTGTTTTGAGAGCGAGAAGTGCGAAAAGTAAGAACTGGGCTACGAATTTTGCGAGTGCATGTTGGAGCGAAAATTGGTCCGTGTGCATTGTAATTGCATTATTGTACGCGAGTAAGGAGACGCTCCTGGTGAAGGTTTGTTGGTCTTAACGGTTTTGTTTGGAAAGGAGATGCTTACTTTGGACGGTAAAACTGGGAGAAAAGTTTTGTTGGAAAAGTTAAAAAGCATGCGAGAGTGTGTTTTTTGGATGAAATAAATTCAATTTAATTCCTTTTTTAAAGTATTTCGTTAATTAATAAACTAATGCACAGGCGGACACTTTGTTCCGACGTTAGTTTTTCTTTCCAATAAACTTTTTAACTTTGAAAAATCTCAATATTCTTCTTAAAAGATTCTGCTGGTACAGAAATCGATGTGACTAATTCCCTCAGGGTTGAGCAAATTTCACATTTCACTATCGGAAAGTTCCCGTTTGACATACTTTTTTTCTCTGAGTTCAGTTGAACCACCGTTTAGACGATTTTATGGCAACTTTCGTACCGGTTCGAATGCTATCCAAATGTACTAACCGTACGAAAACGACATTGTGTCTCAAAGGAATTTCAACATCAGCACCGACAACATTAGTTGCGGACTGTGTTCGGACGGAGCGACGGCTTGACAATCTGAAGCGATTGCTGTATGTGCTTTTTGTGTTATTTCTAAAACCAAATTTTCGTTTTTTTCCTTCGGATTGGCGCCCTGGTTGGGAGGAAAAAAACCTTGCAACGAATGAACTTGGACGTTTTCCCTCCACTTGTGATTGTTGTTGATACGAGGCAATAACAATAAAACGTACATGCCTGGAAGGAGTAAGAAAGGAGCAGCAGTAGTTGTAGTAGTAGTAGAGGCAGTAACATGAAGCTAGTAATCGCTGCAATCCAACCTTTTCGTTGCCTTTGGTTTTTTGCTTGATGTTGTTCATGTTTTATTTCACTCTGGGTAGTGTGCTGTAAGGAATAATGCCCCACGGGACAGCTTACAGTGAGCTTCCTTCGGGAGGCACAAAAGGCGAAACAATATTAAAAAATTGATACAAATTGGTCTAGTTCTAAATTCTAGGAGGCGTTCCGGGCCAGACAATGTTGTTGCCGCATTTGCACAATCCACTGTTCGATCCACATCGATCAGATTGTTGGTATACTTTATGTGGACATTTAACATTTTATTTGATTGTTTATAGAATTAAATAAACGTGGATGCACAAACTTCATGTTAATTTAATTCGAATATACTGGTATTACATATTTAAAAATTAAAACATTTTTATTACAAAAATTGATAAAGAAATATTTTACTTAATAATAAAATGACTATAAAACACATTTAAATGACAATTTTCTCCACAATTCTTACAAAAAAATGTCGCTAAATTAGACTTTGTATCATGTGAACTTATAATTGTATCGGTTTAATACAACCCCAAACAACCCCCTTGTTAGGCCACTTGAAAACACATCAATGTTTAGTGTGTCAGTAGGGAGCTGATACTTATTTTTAATTGATATTTGATTTGATTGGGGTTACAACTTGTAAAAACAATTACAAATCAATATAAAAAAGGGTGTATTGTGAAACCTTGTACAGGATGATACCACCGAAGGGAGTTTCATTCTTTCATTTTACGACACATCAAACGTGAAATAGATGAAGGGTGTTCGTCTTGCTACTAGCCCATGCAATGGTGGAATGGTGAAAGCAATAGATATAGACACCCCACCTGATCAATAGAGCATGTGATCCCGTTAAGAATCCTGCTGTGAATGTGGGTTACCACCCACCAGGAGTTGTGCATGCATACATAATGTTTATTGCTGCTGATTGCTAGAAGTCACCTTTATGGCTANAAGCAATAGATATAGACACCCCACCTGGTCAATAGAGCATGTGATCCCGTTAAGAATCCTGCTGTGAATGTGGGTTACCACCCACCAGGAGTTGTGCATGCATACATAATGTTTATTGCTGCTGATTGCTAGAAGTCACCTTTATGGCTATTATATTTCAATTAAGCTTTCACTCTGGGTACGGGTAGAAATTCCCAGGGAAGGAAAATGTGTTGGAAAATTTGTATTCCGATTTCCCCATGTGACGCATGTTCGTACAGAGATGAAGGACTGGTCAAGGCTGTGGTCGAATTTTGATTAATATTGATGGATGGTTTTTATTTATTTACGTCCGTTTTTGCTCAAAAGATTTCAATGCCTGCAAAGGGGTACCGACCGAAAGTGAACACGGCACCGCAATTGTAAGGAAAAAAGTTAAAACTTTTTCCCGTTTTTTTTCTCTACTAATTCAAAGCAACGGTTGATTTGAATTTGGTATTTGGAAAAGGGTTTCTTTCATTTGACGTTGTTACTGGTTGAAGGGTAATCAATTTCTATCTTTTTTGATTGCATTAAGTGGCGACGCTTTCCTTCTGGTTGAGTTGCCTGCAAAGGTCGCGAGCTTTGTTTTTTTTTAACTCCGTACCGGTATATTGATTTTCCGCCACCTTTTATACCCTTGTTCGGTTATTTTCCTCGTTCGAATACCCAAAAGGTCTTTCCTTATTATTACGATAAATCAACCGTGAGTCCTTCGTGCCTGTTGAGGGTTTCGCTGGTGGTTGAGGTTTGACCATGAGCCTTAGTCCCGAGCGCTTCGAAGCGAAGAGGAAAATCTTGTTTTATGAGTAACCTATCGAGAACAAGCAATGCGTGCGTACATTTCGTGTAGGCTGTATATTTGTTCGTCTCCCCCCACAACAATACGATACGTTGCACGTGGTTTTTTGGTTGATGGTTTTTGGAATGCGATAACAAAATTCTAATCGAGTTATTTTGTGTTTGTGCTTTTGTTTGATTTTTTTCCAGGTAAGTGAAAAACCACGGCTGTGCTAGATGGGATTCAGTGCTGCAGTAAATCAATATTGACGGTAGAACATTTATGAGGGGATTAAGGTGGATTAACAACAACACACAGACAGCAGTNCTGTATATTTGTTCGTCTCCCCCCACAACAATACGATACGTTGCACGTGGTTTTTTGGTTGATGGTTTTTGGAATGCGATAACAAAATTCTAATCGAGTTATTTTGTGTTTGTGCTTTTGTTTGATTTTTTTCCAGGTAAGTGAAAAACCACGGCTGTGCTAGATTCAGTGCTGCAGTAAATCAATATTGACGGTAGAACATTTATGAGGGGATTAAGGTGGATTAACAACAACACACAGACAGCAGTGGGATATCGTCATTAAGTAAGTAAGTTGGGCGCTAAAATGCTAAGAAATTCGTCACTTTGGTTAAACAATTACAAAACCGAAACCAACACAAGAAAGAATGAGAAAGCGCGAACAATGCTAAACAATAGGGAAGAAACAACTCGCAGGAAAACGTTGTACGTCGAAATTCTTTGATCCTCTACGCGTGATGCCACTCCCAACCACCAAAATCACCAAACCGTTCACATCTCCCACCCATCAAGTCGGGGTGGACGTTGTTTCGTGCGATCATTTGTTCTGACATGATATTTTGAGCAAATTTATTGGTAACAAACCTTATGGCGTGCGTGCTTACCGCCGGGCGTTTGTATTGCGTCCGTTTATATTTGTGTCCCATCGAGGCAAACGATAAACAACGCCAGATTTTTGTACGCCACCCGCCTATGTACGCGGATGGTCGATAGCGTGAAGTATGCTGCTAGAAGATGAAACAACACACCAAATTAACAGAACCTCAGGAAAACATAATAAAGTCGACGCGCTTAAAGAGCCGCCGTTCCTGTTCCTTTAACGTGCCCAACCGTGGCAAATAGGTAGCGGACGTAAATTGTGAATAAAATACAGCAACACCAACAAAAAAAAACGCGTCATTCAAACGACGCAAGCAGAACGAAATGATGGGAAGAGAATTAAGTGGTTCCCAAAAATTCACACTATCCTTAGCAGAAGAGTGCTACGCTGCTCAATGAGAGCACTGACTGCCGTTAGTTACCGTGTGGCAAGTTCTAACTTTGCTGCCGTGATGTGCCGATGGTCACATGATATATTCTTCTATTTTTAAAGAGACTCATTCAACGAACATTAATGTTGGGAATAGAAATCCAGAATTGCGTTCGTTTCGTGTGTGTGCGTGTGTTGTATCGTAAGCCGTTGTTTCAATGGCTGACTCGCTCCTTTCGCTTATTTACCTTGTCCGTGACAAGGTTTTTCGTTTGTTGTTGCCATAATCGTTTTCCAGACAAAATTTTGGTATTTTGTAGGATTAAATCTATGTCTAGCGGTGTCAAGAGTAGATTTTTTCTTTGGTAACATGTGTCGGCCAGGTGAAAGAGCTTATGTATATGCGATAATGTTGACATGGAAATCTGTCTACTGTTCGTTAAAGTGGAATTAAATATAACAACAAATTCAATTATTGTAAAAAGTATATCACAGTTGAATCTTAATTGCTTTGCTGTTAAGTTTTGTTGAGCTTTTTTCTCAAATACGTCAAACATTATGGTTAGTAAAACATAATTTGTTACATAATTTTCAATCAACAAATTTAGTGAAATCAGAGTAAAAATTTTTTTTTAATATCTTTGTTGAAATATCGTTTTACACTCCGATTGTTTTAAATTTGGTATAATTTTACATTCTTCATTTGCTTTGTTGTAAATAGGAATTAAATCTGTACAAAATAGCGTCTTATTGGAAATAAGAACAAAAATAATCCTTTCATTCCTTAAAATACTAATTCAAACTTGCACAATTATATCCTAAAAAATACACAAACAATAAAACAAAAAAGCACAAATTTAAAACAAAAAAGAATTTTAAATCATTCAGTACCTCGTTTAAACATCAGGAAGTATTGCTTAACGAGAAATCTATTTCCAATATCCTTCAATTTAATCAATTAGACAACAAAATTACTAACAGTTCGCCTTGTTAAAATTGAAATAAATGAATCCTCAGATTGATATTAGATAATTTTAAAATTCCGATTTAGCAACTAATGCTTTCTGAAGTTTGCCAGAAAGAATTTACAAAATCAATGTAAACTCATGAAAAAATCAGCATATGAGATTTGATCTCCCGTCGACCGGTTGAAGCCCTTACAAATGAGCAGCAATCCAGTTGGTGAAACTTTTAACATCCGTATGCATATTTCATGCACCATTTTGATGGGAGCCGTAGTACGGAAAGGTTGTGGCAATACGAACGGAAAAAACGGCTCGTTCTTGTGGCATATCGATAAAATAACCATATGAATGGTGCGATTGAAGTGTTTTGTAAATAATGAATCAAACCGTTCAAAAACGGAGCAACGTCAGTGTATTGTCCGGCTATCATCAAACGCTTGCAGGGCTGGGTTTGGAGGTGAGAGTTTGCCTCACGCAATCTGGTAAATAAAAATCAAACAGATGAGATGGTAATGTGATGGGTAGATGTGTTTTTTCTGAGCGAAACCACATAGGAAAGGCAGTATATAATGATCCGGAAAAGACATATCGTTAAGAAAAAACCGAAATCCTTAACATCGACATGCATGAGCCTTACTTGAAGGTGGATTATTGTGCTCATAGTTTTGAACCAGACAAACTTTTTTGACGCTAAAAAGTGCAAAAGTAATCCAATAGCCGTGCCAGGATGAAAGAGCAACCTAAAAACCCGCAGAAAAGTTGTTCTCCAAGTGTTGCTTTTTTTTTGGACAAATTTTTGCACCAAAAGTATTCCAAAATGGATGAAACAGGGATCCAAAGGAAAAAGAAAATGGCGGGAAACGCTCAAAACTGATTGCGTTATCGTATGTACCGGGAGGGAAAACTTTTTCCGGTCGCTTTTTATCGTGCCACTTCCATTTACCGAACTTGTCCTCGACGTGTTTTGTGAGGTATTCGCGTATTATGGGTTGAGATTTGGTTTGACTATGTAGGTCACATGCAATCATTCTAAAACACATTCTCACCCACCAACCGGTTTTCTTGAACCTTCTCCTTTTCCTGCTGCGAAATAATGTCGTTTTCTTTTTTTAAAAAAGGTATGACTGTAGAACTTGGCTACGGCTTACGCCGTTCCGGTGCCAATTGTCTATACATCCATTTAATTTTTCATTTCTTTCGTCTTTCACCTCCCACAAACCGGAAAAACAGGGAAAGCGTTGAATATCCTTTATGGCCGATAGTTTTCTGGAATGGTATAAACATTCTCCGGGAACCAGTCCACGGAACGAA
Source organism: Anopheles parensis (assembly GCA_016254315.1). NCBI lineage: Eukaryota > Metazoa > Arthropoda > Insecta > Diptera > Culicidae > Anopheles > Anopheles parensis. Next base: position 32,908,631 of record CM028127.1, read on the forward strand.
CGGTTCAGGAAAGACGGGCAGGAAAGATGAAAGATGAAAAACGTCTTGTGAAAAATCGTTCACCGGCCAACCTTGTAGGCCAATGGATTGTGCTGATGTTTCGTACGTTTTGCTTGCTTGTATGCTGCTACCGTTCCACTGGCGGAAGTAAAGGCATCCGTTTCGCACTTTTCAATCCACCCTCATCCGTTGTCGTTATCGCTTCCGGTCGTCTCGGCAGGTCTCAAGGGTACAGGAAAAAAAGGCAACATATGAGAAAGGGTGAAAAGAACTGATACACAACATACACATTGTGCCCGTAAAGAGAGACAGCGAGGCACACCGTTATGTGAGATAGTTTTCTTTGTAGCTGCTAGAACCGACCAAAACGGAGTCCTGAAGGAATTTGCTGGATCATTCTTTTGTGTTTCCATTGCCTTTCTTTATCGTGTGATCTGAATTATNCAAACTAAGAGTGGAAAAGTGTTTAAAATTCAATTTTCTAATCATTTCAATCGTTTAAAACGTTTCACGGTCCTTATTTACGCTGCCGAAAATAGGAACACAGCCTGCCGAAAATAGGAACATTGCTGCCGAAAACAGGAACAAAACCAATGTTTACATTTTCATAAATATTGCACATAAAACGCATTAAAATCACGAAAATGAAAATGCAGAAAGATACTACGAAAGTTTATCAACCGAAATAACATCACTTGCAAGCACAAATATTGCAAATAATAGGTGTTTTTTCGTTTTTTGCAAAACAGCTGCACTAACCTGCCGAAAACTGGCACACTTACCCTATATATTTTCAAGTTATTGACCTTTGAAATGTGGTATGGATCTGCAGAATAATTAGTTGAATGTTTTTCTTTTTTAATCTAATGAATTTAAATTGCCAGTTTGCACAGTTTAAGCACGTTCATATTAGGAATGCTAAGATTCAATAAATTCGATAAATGATTTAGTTCCTGCAGTATATTATAGTTTACAGGATTAGATCAAAGTAGTGGATTTTCTGAGCTGATTTGACGTACCGTCTAACTATTCTCAAACTCAAACTGCGAAGGCTAGTCAGGTTGTTAGGCCATCCCAATCGCCGTTCAAATACCACTGTCAGTCTGTCCTACTTCAACAGGGTTTCAGCTTCTGCGAGCTCCACCTTAAAGGTAAATACTTTGACACAGAAACCATAGTCTGCTCCTTAAGGCCAGTAGGAACGTTCATCTTGGATTAAATTTCATCTAAGCCACGTAGCTTCAACGTGGTTGTTGCCTGTATCTTATCCTTAATCCTCAATGCCTCTGTGAGTGTAGACACAATAGCTTGTGTAGATTGCGTTCCCTTAAGTTGAAGGAGTAGGTCTCCTTTTTGGGATCTTCAAATCCTGGAGACCATCTCCCCTTATTTTTAAAGAAACATGCAAAATGAAATAAATTTGAGTTCGAGTTTATATCCTTTCTAAAACAGTAAAGATTTCGGTGTTTTCTATATTCATATTGAAAACCACAGATATCGCTATCAACCATGAAACTTTGAATATCCCCGGGTATTGAATTCGGGTCTACTAGTCCAATATAGTCGATTTCTTCAAATGGTTTCATTTAGCATGCATTTTAATTTTATTTTTCATGAAAAATGTTAACAAAAATTCTGTGCGATTATTCAAACAAGAATCAATAATCCATTTTACTCTCATTTTCTGTAATTTTAAGCTCCATCTGAGCGTGCCTGTGAATTCGCATACATAATGCATCGTGTAGCTCGGAGAATACCTGTAATAATCATGATCTTTCACTCAACGCAGTGTTTGCTTACCGGATTCCGTGTTCAGGAAGGGAAGACAAATATTTTTGCTGCCTACAGCAACGAAATACTTACGATAACGAATATTTATTTACCCTTGAATTATACTTGCTGCGGTACCATTACACATGCCCGGGAGCGTATTTTTCATTTGTTGATATTTTGGGGTTTTCCAAACCAACCGATATGTTGAAATATGCTCCCTTTGATTGCTTTTCAACAGTGTTTTTTTTCTTTTTCATGGAACACTTTTGCTATTTCTTTCGTGCCTCACCTTTCTCAACAAGACACAGTTGTTCGCTTTCGGCTTTTGCAATAATTTGGTCTGCTTCAGAATAACGATACTTTATTGAATTATCATAAGGGCGGCATTAGGAGAATTTATGTTCGTTACTGTTTGGAATGTTGTACGATCGATACCGTGCGATACCATTGCGGCAGTCGTTCATGGTAGGCGATCACGGGAAGGAGGAATATATGCCGCCGACGGCTGTTTATGACGAAAATGTGCAAAATGCTATTGAATTTACGGCAGGTAAAATATGTCGCTGATAAAAATAAAATATACCTTAAAGAAAAAACCTTGCAAAATGATAGCGAGATAAGATGGCGAACATTTTATGATAGTTGGTTCTGTTGTGATGGTGATGCTTAGATCATACATTTACCATAACACAAGAAGTAACTGCAATAACTAAACTTATAATAGTTGCTAGTACAACCATACTGGATTATGTGAATTTTTAACATCTTTAATGGGGGAAAAAGTGCCTTAACCGTTGATCGTCGATGATGTTTTCTGTGCACGTACTTTCGTACAGTTAGTGGAATCAGCTAACTCTGTCTCGTCTCTTGCAGTAATGATTGACACAGAAAACCACTAGCACAATCCTGCTTGCTCTTTCTCCGGTGGCAACAATTTTGGCCACGTTTTTACATGGCGCCGGCATAAAGCCGCAAATTTCGCCAGTAATATCTATTCAAATGAAGTGAAACCACCACCACCTTCCGTACGAATATTGGTCCGTTACGGAATAAGTTTATACTGTTGGATTATTTTTTTTTGGTTCTCCGTAAAAACAATGGAGAAAGAGAAGGAGCTTTATCGATGGCGTAAAAATACGATGCTGAAGGTAACCATGGATTTATTTCGTTTCCATGTTGTGCGGAACATTGGCTGTTTGAATGAACTGAGAAGAGTGTAAGGGGTTTATTCAAATTTTGGGCTTGAAACAATCGTTCAGTAAAAATGAGATGCATAAGTAAAGCAGAAATAATATCCATCAAACTTTATTCTATCGATGGTCGGGATGATTATTTGATATTGCTATTTTTTGTATGAGATGATGTTAATATTTGTCCATAACTGTGCAAAAGTGCCATTTTTGTGCCTTACCATCTAATGGAGTTCCATTGCTCGCTTAAAAATGCATCAGTACCCAATTCGTGGACACAACCACAACATTATCTCAGTACTTTCTTCATTTGTAAACCCCCGCCTTTTTACGCTTACTCAGCTCCGATTCCCTTCACTATTCATTGAAAGATGGAATGACAAACATTCCTGATCTGCTCCATCTGCCCTTCTCCTGGCAGACCATGAATAAATTCGCTTCTGTTTGGTACGAAAGCTGAATATTAAGTAGCGAGTTGACTGAAGCTACTTGCTTCAGCCACGAATGCACTAAGGCGACCGACGAGTTGCAATCTGGTCCATTTGAATACCAATACCCGCGATATGATGGTTTCCTTTCGGGATGATACGTGGTTTGCCTCATCCTGACGTTCTCCTCCACCCCCCAAAAAACAGTGAGTCATGATTATGCTGATGAGGTTGATGTTGCAGTTGCATCCCGTTCCGCCATTAGCTGGCACATTCGTCGTCGTTTTCAAGTTCAGCAGCATTCTTGCAGGATGGTACGATGTACGGGTACGGAGTGTTGGGATATGATATGGGGTAAGTTGTGCGCGACTTGGCACTGGTTTATGAAGTGTCGCGTGATGGTGGCAAAAATCGTATGCATCTGCTTGCTACGAATACTGGGATGGTCGCGGTGTGGGTGAGATATTGGTACTGTTTTTGTTTTGCACTTATGAGAAGCGACACCCATGAAATAACGCTCCAACTCATGGGCGAACAGTTGAAGGATGTTCTTTCGGAAAGGACATAAATCTTTGCCTTTACCTTCCTCCGAGTTGTGCAATTTATGATTTGTTGTTTAACATTTTTGATGTCATTCGGGTTAAAAGTGGTTAGATAAAAATAGAATTGACAGTATACTACTTGATTACTGAAATAATCAACATATTTTAATGTCGTTGTCAAACTAATAAAACAAAAAGAGCTAACTTAATGCAATACTATTTTTTAAATACAGTGTTTCTCAGATAATATCGTAATGTCATCCACATTTCTTCATATGATATTGAGAAGAAGTGCATTTTATTGTAAAGCTACCAAATAATGTGGCATTCTTAGAGGATGACATTGTGCACAAATTTNTCGTTGTCAAACTAATAAAACAAAAGAGCTAACATAATGCAATACTATTTTTTAAATACAGTGTTTCTCAGATAATATCGTAATGTCATCCACATTTCTTCATATGATATTGAGAAGAAGTGCATTTTATTGTAAAGCTACCAAATAATGTGGCATTCTTAGAGGATGACATTGTGCACAAATTTTGCGGCGCTCCTGAAAGTGTGCTACATGTAAGTATAAACGCATAATAAAAGTTGTTTTGATATCCAATGTTTCCTATTTTGGGATTCCATTCACATATTCCGGGAGTATCTGGGATATAGAAGTTGAAGTATTGGGGTAGTCCGGTGATGGAGTTGGTACCAATGTCGGTCTCTACACGACAGGATCGGGTTTCAAATCCCTTCCAGGCCGATCTCCAGTACGCAGCAGTAATTATCGTGCTGTGGGTAAATAAAGTCAGCGAAAGCCAGTAATGACAGGACAAGACCTCTCTTAAAAAGCTGATACCCAAAAACATTTTTCAATTCGTGAAATTACGTGAAGTTCCCTTATAAACAATTAGCGTTCATTTCCTAATACCAAAAAATATTCCCCGTTTATATCAGTAGGTTTCACACTTAGCCAAATGCTACAAAACTTGTGTACAATTTCATCTGCTATAAATTCCATTTCATATGGTAATTTTGCAATAAACCGTTATAGTCCTCCTTGTGATCTGGAGCGTCTACTATATCATCTAGTTGTGTTTACCTTATCATTTGAATCCTTTACGAAAAATATGGACATTAACTACTATACCATTTGTGAAGTGCTGTTATGCTTAAGAAAATGACATACTTTTAAAGTGACTTGCTTCGTTATGATTCAAACGACACGACCATAACACACCCGTTCGTTCATCCATCTTCAGAGCAGACGAATCGTTTAGTTTGCGGGTGTCTACTGCTCACGTAGATATTTCTTTTCTCTTCAACATATTAAACAACGGGTGGTACAAAACTAATAGAAGAAGGCATTTTTTATGCGTTCTCTAGGCTAAACACGTGTGTATGTCCATTGCCAAGTGTTGCTTTCAGTGAGAAGCAACAACCGAAAACAGCAGAACCTCCGCACGTTTCGCTCTAGCCGCACGGAACTAGCGGGCGACCGACATAAACGAACCCATATAGTGAGACATAATTCTATTCACGATAGCACAAGAGTAAACTGTACGAATCTTAACGAAAAGGGCAGGACCACCAACCACGTCCAAAGTACCAGTTCGGCATGTTGATGAAAGTGGATCTTTGTTTTTTTTGTGTTTGTTGGAGGGTTTTCGGTATTGGATCTCTTATATTCTTTTTGACAACTTTTGCACACAGTGGTGGTGATTTTTTTTGTCGTACACATGTCGTGACCGTACGATGCTTTTGTTTTTTCCTTTTCCCTTCCAGTTGTCTGGTAGCGGAACAGTAGCAAAATATCAATTCGCTCGATTGGATTGGATGAGATGAGCGTCGTCGGTAACGCGTGAGCCATCCAAAATCCTAATCCGTACCGATTCCGAGCGACCGATAAACGTACCCGACGAAATGATGCTGACTACTTGTAGATCGTTCCCGAAGACAATCGGCAAAAATGTTCCGGTTGTGCAGTGCAGTATGGAAGNAGCAACCATCTTTGCGGTACATTTCCGTTTTACGAGAATAATTTTGCTTCATCCGCCATTCGAAGACGTTCCGGCGTTCCGGGTAATGGTGGATGAGACGGTATACGCTTCCGAAAGCGTAGCAAAAATGGCTGGCCGGTCGTCCACAGGTCCTTGTTTTGCTCACACCACGTCTGTTGTGCGGGGTAGTATACGTGTAATGGGTATTACTTTACGGTTGTTAGAGATCAACGGTTGGATCATTGGTTGAGTGCGTTCAACTTCAAGGAAACAGCGCACATCGGCGCACCTCGGCGAAGGTATTAGTGAGCATAGAGGAGGTAGCAGAAAAATGGAATGTTGTCTAGCAGCAATCCTGGAACCAGAACATTCCAGCTCGTTGCGGAATGTGGTACCATGAAATCGGTGGCACATACACTCAATCGAACGAATCGAACCGACTATCATTATCCTTTAAATCCATTGCAGTTGCTCCTCTTTTCGGGATGTATCTTACCGTCTACCGCGTTCCGTTTGAAACATTTTCAAAACCATAAACAGTTCATTGAATCTTTGCAATGTCTTGATATATAAAGCCACCAGGAGAGCAGGCAGACGGCACTGCTGGTGGTGGCAAAATCCGTATACTTTGAAATAGTTTTCCTTCTAGCTGGCTGATACGGGTGAACGTTGCAAAAGTTTCACCCATTTATGGAATCAGATTTCCTGCTAGTTGCAGTATAATCGGGATTTAGATTCAAAGATTTGTAATGATTGGTGTTGAAAGCGAAAGTATGAAAAGTTTTGCCAGGACATTATACATGGAAGAATGTTAGCCAGTTTGTTATTACCGTTATGAGCCGTTGACGTTTCACTGTGGAGTGGTTAAACATAAAGAAATGCTTAAATTTAGGTTATTAATTGTCCTTTGTTGAATGATGGTGAACTAGTACGAGGCATTTACTAGAACTAATATTTTTTGTTTCTTTTTCTTTTTTTCCCTTTCTATCTTCCTTTCCTTTCTATATTTTCCTTTTTATATGATTTCACTGAGATGTTAAACAGTATGTTTAATAATAGTTTTGTAGCTCTCTCTTGTCTTGACTTTAACGACCTTACAGGTCAAGTCGGCCATTTCTGGCTTACTAGACTTATTTTACCACGTAGCCGAATAGTCAGTCCTTGCTAGGGGGGGACGGGCCGGATGGCCGGACGGTCCTGCCGTGTGGACCGGGGCCGTTTATCACATACACCACCTTGCCGCCCCGTTTTGTAGCTATGAGCTTGAATATGTCAACTTAAAAAATTTGGGATTGTTTTTGGCTTTTTTTGGGAAATGGCTGGTCCTATTTAGTCTGGAGGATAATGAAGGATGTGTTTTGTTCGACACAAAACTTTTTTTTTGTTGGAATGTTAAACGATCTTACTGGAAAAAATAAGCTTTGGCTCACCAGTTTGAATGAAAATAAATCAGCGTTAAAGCTTCGAAACGTTAAAACACATACAAATAATGTTTTTGAAGGAATCATAGATCATAAATAATGTCTATTTTTTCAAAAACGAGATACTTAATTAGAAAATGCATTATCGTCGTAGTTTCAAAATATAACAATTAATAATTAATAATATATATTTCCAATTTGTATTTCTAATTAAATTCATTTTTTCAATCTAAAACTAATCAATTGAGTCATATCCAGCCAAAGTTTATATCGGTGAAAGCAAGGGTTTACAGCTGCTAGTAATCTTGGTCGTTTGCGTCGCTTTCTAAAAAGAATATTCCTCCTGAAAAAAAAAAAATACATTTCCATCCAACCCTTTCGTGTAAGCAACCTTGAGACAACTGACCATCTGTTACCGAATGTAAAACGAATGCTGATTCTGTGTAAAATCAAAACATTTCACACACGGATAGCAGACCCTCGCACCATCCATGGAGCGTAAAACTATTTGTTTCACCTGAATTGTGAAACCATTCCGTACCGATTCCAGTACGATTCTGGTCACGCTCCTGCACAGGCATTACGTGAATCTCAGCCGGGCACAATGAGGTAAAATTCTTTGGAAAATTTCGCTTCTCCACTGCCACCGCCATCGTCCACCATCCATCGTTTGGTGTAGCAACCTTGGACCTGAAATGTTGCCACGGTATGTGAATGTTGGAATGTTTCGGTGGGCGGGATAAAATTCAGCACAAACTGGTTTCATCTTTTCCACGGGAGAAAATGGAGCAAGATTTATGTAGAATTAAAATTCTGCAGTGGTAATAAGCACGTTTCAATTACACTCCAATGTTGGGATGGAGCAGTCGGTATGCTTGTATGCATAAGTGGAAGCATAAAAGAGAGAGAGAGAAAGAACGATAGAAACAAAGTGAGTGAGAATGAGTATCGAATAGTAGAAGAATGTGTGGAAGGTAAGGGTGTGTCGTTTCCGTCTAATTAAAGTTAAACTGTTCACTTCCGTCTAGGTTCTGGGGGCTGGAAATCTGTCCTAAAAGCCGAAGGCAAAAAGGTAAAATCGATCGGTACTGTACTGGGTTGTATAGGCAGATCTGCACATTTCACAGAAAGCTGCAGACATGGACCGCTTCTTTGGCCGGGTTGATGCTAATTGATTTCGGGCCCTGCACCACACCGTGATGACCAATTATCGTTTTGTACTGCAGTGAGTTCGATCGAAACGGGTTGAAACATATTCGAACCTATGCCAACACGCATCCGAACGGGTAGCCGTGTAATTGGAGCATAAGAAACTTTCCACACTGCGTACATAGATTGACCGCACCCGGGTGTAATCACGCACAAATACGTTCATACTATTGGCACCCGTTACGCCGTGTGTAGCGATGGTCTGTTTAGGGCAATAGGGAATTTCTTCGATCGATGGATAATTACTTGTTAGGTTAGCTAATGATCTGTTTCTTCCTGCATGGGGATTTACCGCGATGGAAAAAGTTTAATTGAGTTCTAGCGCGCTGCTCAATGTTTTGTCTACAACTATAGTGGAAATGTGTTCGTTTTCTTTTTTTGTTTAGCAGATTGTTTATCTTTCTGACACTATTGAAGTTGTGAAGGTGTGAAGCTATTTAGTGAAGAAAACTGTTTAGAGTTGAAATCACATCTTGAGAATTGTTTGCAAATGTATTATATTTTTTATATTAAATATTTACCATAGCTCTTACACTGCTTTGCTGTATTCTACGTCTTTTTTATACTTTGTTTAACGAGTTCAAGTTCAAGAAATTCAAGTTTTCCAAGTTTTTCAAAGTGATGAATGTTCATTCCACTTGAATAACCTTAACTTGTCATGTCTCACAAATTGTTTCCTGCCATAGCCGGGAAAGTAACTAAGAAACTGTACCCCACTTTAGGCATCTTGCGTTGTCGCTTATCTTATGGGTATCAACAAATAATCTTTCCTGTTGCTTGCCCCGAACAGTGGTCTGCTATCACATTAAATGCTCATCGTGTTCTTTATACTTCATGAAAATTTTCCCGGCTGGGTCAGGAAAGTATGGTCGAAAAACTCGCCCAAAAGTTCTTTCCCGTTGCGAGTTGAGTTTCGGTATGACGGTAGCGTGTGCTTTCATTGATTCGTATTCTTCATGCCTTTAGCATCCGGGTCCGAAACGGCGCGTAGCCGAGATTTCCTGCAAGGCCCGAAATAAGAAGCCTTCCCTAGACACAAGTGAAGCAACAACGGAACAACCTTGTAGAAATAAAAAGCACGCGCCAACAAATTTCTAAGCAAAATAATGGAACCCAATACCACAGGCACGGGTGTGGGAAAACTTTTGAAATCTTGTGTCGCGCGACTCCTCACCGCAGACGACCTACACAGTCCGACTGTTCTTGGGTGTGCTTGAGCGTTGGAAAACACAGCACAGTGGTAGCATGAAGTAAGGTTTGTGCGAGATGAATGCTAGAAGTGTACTCGAATGCCGAATACCGAAATGCGAGTGAATACATCCTTTGCAACAAAAGCGACCGGGCGTCTCCATTTCGACTGGGCGTCTCCATTGCGGTTCGAGTAGTTGCGAATATTTCCGGTGAAACGTTCGCTGCTACGACACGGTACTATCTTGTTTTCTTTTTTTCCGTGTTATTATTTTTTGCCCGTTTGTTCCCTTCTTCTTCGTTTGCTATGCTACGAAGTCAGACTGTTTGTGATGGGTAAATTTGAGGGGCGGTGGAAGTGGACGTGTGCCGAATGTGGGTGCGGATTGCCGCAATTATGTACAAGCTGGCAAAATCGCAAAACAGCTGCAGACGAAATGGTTTAGGTCGCTTTCCCAGCAACAGGATGACAAGAGCAAAAACCCGGTGAATCTCATCTCATTTTGCAGGTCGTCCAATGCCACCATTCCGGAGGGGGCAAGCAATAAATGTGCCACGAGGTTGCGAAAAGCCCACTACCCCCCTTTCGGGTGCTCGCGCAGTATATGCTTCGGAGCCCATTTCCGACTTGAAGTTGTTTCATTCGACAGCGGTACCGGCATTCGAATGCTATCGCAAAGACACCCCAACGCCACCGTAGGTAACGGTTGGATGAATACTTACTTGTGTTCTTTTGTGTGGTAGTGTGGCCCTCTTCAAGATGGCACGTCCCTGTGAGGGATTTTGTGGACCGGCGGGCGCCAGATGTTGATTCAGGCCTCCGGTACGGTATTACAATGGTGTAGCCTTACACCCATTAGCTTGGAAAGCGGGAGCACTTGGGTGTTGGTCGAATGTCGGTGTGGTGAGGAAATTTTTCATTTTCCCACGATTTTTCAAGGTAAGAAGAAACGGTGGAATGGCCATGAGGAAGGGAAAGGATAATTTTTCAAGCCCCAAATTGCGATACGCAACATACTTTCGTCGTCGCTGTTGCTGTTGTCGTCATGTTCGTGTTCGAATTGGTAGTGTTAGTGCATACTCACCCGTTGGGCGTTCCAAGTCGTTCTCTAGTCGTTGTCATCTCCTGCCGTATCGCATTTGTTTTGCGTGGAGTTAGTGCGGGTGCTATTTATCACGCTGGTAAGGAACTGGTTCGTTGTCGTTGCGATTCGGAAGATTTTGCAAAAGGATGACTATAACAATCAGCTGCAACAAGCTCTTTTGCCTTGTTTATAACATACACATTTGGATGTGAAGAAAAGAAACCTCCAGTGTTGTGACGTTTATATTATGTAAAGAAGATACAAAAAGATATTTTAAAATTATTTATTTATTAATCATTTGTTACATTGCATAAAGCTGATCCAAAAAATTAGCTTTTCTCTGCTAGGTTTAATGTTCTGTCGTAATCTCCAGTTTTCTTTCATAATTTCATAATTTAGTACAATAAAACACGTTGAAGGGTAATGCAAAAAATGCATTCGTTTTCGCTTCTTACGGACAAGTTCTTGGGAACCCTCACTGCAACAAGATTCCAGTTTCTATATCTTTCCGTACCCGAATCATAATTACCCTACAGATAGCAACGCCATCCCACGAATAATGTCGCACTTGCTGCAGCTAACGAAGTGGCATCGCATTAAGCATCCAAGCATTACTTCATCAGTACCCCGACAGACGGTGGGAAGTAATAAAATTTTTCGGAAACTTTAAACTGTAACTTAATATAACGCGCAACACGCAAGAAATGTCTGCAATGTTTTATGATGGCAGCAACTTTAAATAAGAGTGGTGTTATGCTTCGTGAATATGAGTAGCGTGGAATGATGCACATTTTAAGCAGTTCTGTAACTAAATGGTTCTGATGATGATGTTGCAGTAAATTTGTGAACACAAGATGGTTGGTGTTGTTAAGGTTGATTGTAGGTATGGAAAGGAGATAAGGGTGTTAAACAATGTGAAGATATTTTGTTATTTATTACAATAGCTAGAGGATTTGTCATGCTCTTATGTATGTGTTTATAACATTTTTTATATTTAAAGACGTTTTATGGTGCAACAAAGAGCTCTTTTATGTATCACAAAATCATTGATGAAATTTAATCTTTTCTCGCACAGGTAATGTTTTAAGGTCGTATTTACATATGATACTGTGATAACCGTAAACGTTTGAACATGTTAAGGATGTATTTAAGGATATCATTTGCGCAGGGAAATTGTATCTTTTTTATAGTAACCCACCACATTGAAAATAAATAAATATTTTTATAGTTACTGATTCTTTTGATCGGTTTATTGTTCCTTTGTTTAACGTCCAATACATACATATACAAGTCAATTATCTTTATGTTTTATGCTGCTGTAATCAACATAACATGAAGTTGCAGTAAACATTGCTTAGACATTCGTTCCATCGGTACCATAAAAACAATTTCACGTACCATCTCACAGAGAGCAACATTGGCAGTTGGCATTATACTTACCATTCGCATTTTTAATGCCCACAACATTACAGCTGCTTACACATTACACTTTGTTTCGTCTTAGTATTGGCTTCTGCTTAATTGCTACACATATGCTATGCTTAATGGTTCGGTGCAGATGCGTGACGAAAACTCGTTTTGCTTCGCAGCCCCGATTGTCACCCGGTGTCGCCCGAGCTGACACCAGCTGAAAAGACGCACATGATGGGCTTAATTTTATTGTCATTAATTTAATTTAATTTCACTATCACTTACCATACGGTTCATGCGTACATCGTACTGCGGTTGCATGTACCGAACAACGCATTATCGGGTGAAGGGGACGCCACCGTAGCAGCAGAGAGAAGTAAAGGTGTGTGGAAAAAATAAATAAAAGACAAGCGAAAAAGATTAATAGGTCGACCGATACGTGGCATTGTTGCTGGTTAGGGCAATCGTGTAAAACATGCATCGTATGGGGCGATTGGATGGCTGTACAGATTTAATTGCAAAACCGAAGGATGATGAATATTACATGCGATCGAGCTTAACATGACATTTAACAGAATCGCTACTGTTTTACGATACATGTTTGACCGGGTATCGGTAGATCAATTCGATTAAATTTGTTTTGTTTGTTTGTTTTTTTTTTTGCAGAACTCAATTAATTAGCCGGTCAATTAATAGTGCTGATTAATAAATTAACAAACAAAGAAGAAAAGTAATCCAGAATAATGATCAATATTGTTCCACCAAAATCGACCCAACCGATACAAAAAAAATACTCTAAAAACGTAAAGAGAAGTGCATACTTTTATGAGAATGAATTATGATTTTTTTCAGTGCATTCGAATATCCTCAAAAAGATGAGGAACACTGGAAACAAACGTTGATGGTAAATATTTAGTCATGATCATTCTTTCATGAATCTGTCAAAAGCAGATGGCATTTTTATGAGTTATTTAACATTATCATAGTTGACTGATATAGACTCATCAATTTTCTTGAATTGTTATATTAAAGAATAGTTCTTCAAAAAAAAAAGTTGTACAATTATCTGTTTAATGTGAGTCACTCACTCGGAGTTAATATTTCCATCTTTTAAAAACCGCCCCCCTGCAATGGAGACGCATGGTACTTCATCAGTGAAGGGGGAAGGGTTACTTTTCGAACCAAAACTTTTCGTTCACTGCCGGAACTTGTCCAGTTGATGGATTGTAGTTTTTTTCTATCTTTTGCACACTGAAATTTAAAACATTTCAACAAGGTCGTCTCGAGTAACGCTGTCAATTAGGAAAGCAACCATCGTTCCCTTTACCATCCATCGTTGACCAGTTCATTAACGGTTCCTTAGCACAGAAATACAATCCGTACCGGTTGCCCCATTCCTTCAAACAGACGGGAGACAATTTTTTGACAGTTTTCCACCAGACCACTGTTTAGCAGTCTCTGGTAGGTTCATTTGCCACGGCAATAGGCGAACTAGGGGTGCCGCATGTGAAGGGTGCACTAAAAATAGTTTCCATTTTTTTATTTTTCAAACAGCGCCTCGTACTGTTGCACCAATCGCTTGTGGTGACATTTTAAAGTCGATAGAAAATCTAAACCGTACAGGGAACGATGAGATACGGTTAGAAAATAGCATTCTCCAATGAGCGTTGCGATCTTTTGGATGGAACTGTGTACTTTTGTGGATGCTCCTGTTCATTCGTTTTGAGTGAAGTGAGTCATGTGTAATACGGCTATTGGAAACATTATACAATTATTGGTTTAAAATCTATACCTTCCTGTAATACTCGGTAGTCTCTCAATACATCTGAATGCAAAGGAAGGACAAGTGTTCTACAACGAGTATGACCAGAGTTCGGGATGGCGAGCAGCAAACGTAAATTTTCGTTTTCCATCCCATGCCGCAGCAAACGTCCTTACCTTACAATCCATTCAACGGATGGTCAACCATTTATCATCATTAATCACGCTTCGTGCTTCGTGGCAACCATTTTGCACCTCATCTGGACGCACCGCTTCCTTGCGATGGTGCTGTATTGTGGACGAACACATTTCTTCGATTTGATCGCCTGTAAGAAAGTCTTACGCGTCGGCCAAATGGAAGTAAATCGCTGTCCAAAGGAAACCACTCACTCGGAGAGCTTTTAAGCTTTGAAACGAGTACACTTTCACAGTAATATGAAGTACCCAGTGTTTCATGGTTCGACTGCTTTACTTATGATTAAGGAGCAGTTAGATTATTTATTAGGTTGCATATTTCCTGCAACGTACCAACGATAAACTGGGCCAGACACACTGCACAACACGTTTGCCCTTTCACACGGTCCCAAAAACCGCCACAGCGACCTTTGCCTTATGCGATGGGTTGAGACAGGTTCAGCACGCGTAAATCGATGGTTTACCATTTGCTAGCGTCATTGAGGCGAAGTAATTAGCGATTAATGTCGCACAGCTGTTACCGCTTGGTGTGCATGGTTTAGGTTTGTAGTGTCTGACAATTGACACTGAAGCGACCAGTGTGTGTCCGTGACCAGTACCGCATATTTTTACAGGAATATTCTGATGAGTTTTGTTCGAATGTTGGCACATGCTTACAACAATTTCGCGTTTTTAATTGACTTTTTATTTGATAATTCAATGTTATTAATTTAACACAAATGCTATTAACATAATTGTTGCATAAGCTTAATGTTGTCTCTACACGACAGGAACGTATATCAAATCAAATTCAGATCGAATCTCCCAACACGCAGAACTGTTAAGGAAAGCCATTAATGGTAGACCAAGACCTATTTAAATTGTAGTGCTACAAAAGAAGAATGTTATAAATATTTTTAGAAAAGGTTTAATTTTCATTTCATATAAAACCCTTTCTACAACGTAAGAATAGAATCGGACCATTTATTAGTTAACAACAAATTAACATTTGATGGTCATTACACACTTTACACATAAGTTTCAATTTTGAGTATTCTCTGCAAATAATTCATACAAGTTTATAAAAAATAACTTGGCCTTAACATCCTGATAGCTCTTGCTTGTGTAAAAATTACTCATTTATTTAGATAAGATGTCTTCATAAACAGCTAAATCACATACTCGACATGGCTAGTGTAAACACTTTTTTATGAATGTCAAAAGGCACGGGCAAATGCACTCATCAATGATCAAAAGCATCGAATCGTCACAAATCATGCATGTTTCTTTCCACTCGTTCACACAGATGTGGCCACAGTGTAACAGTAACGACTCGCCTTTCGTGCTGGTAATGGTTCATTATAACGTACCACAGTTCCACAGGGTGACAGAGGCCTCCGTACCACCGTACCATTCCGCCCATTGCCTAGGGGACTCAAACATTTGTCACATGCATCTTTAATCGAGCGCAAAAGTAAGCGGTTAACTTTGCGTGTCCGCGTGAGTGTGGCGAAGTGTTCGGGTTGTTGATTTGGACGAAACTGCTATCGCTGTAGCATGTCCAGCGGCTATCGAATGTCCTATTTGCACCGCTCTCGTTTTCGTTCTGTTTTCGCCCGAAGGAAACCCACAAACAGCATCGCTCAAAGGCAATTGTACAGCTATGCCGTCACTTTTCCGCGTGTCCACCTTGATGACCGCCATGGTGGAGTATGGTAACATAAACGCTTCATCCATACCCGGCCCCTTTGCCAAGATCGTATCGCGAGGTGTTGCTCCATAAAATTGGTCATTTGGGAGTGATGGAAAATTTATAACCACAACCACGATAGGATCCGTTGTTCCGGGATGATACCCGGTTACTTGGGGTTGGGGGGATGGGGTGATACAAAGGGGTGGAGCTTTGTTTACCACTATCAGATGGAAGCGTGCAATGAGTGGAGTGAAGCGATAAGCGAAAGTTTTAAATTAAATATTCATTAATGAATAGTTTTCAGGGTGTTAGGCGATGTGATGGATTTAAGTTTTTGTTTATGACTATTTATGGTAAAAGATAATAGATAAAATCAGGTTTTATGGGTTTATATGCTCTTGCTTAACAAATAAATGATTTTCAATTTTTTAAGACATATTTTAAGCAACTTTAAAAGCGACAAATATAGGAGTATTTCACACATTTCAGCTGATTAATGGTGATCAATCGATTCCCAGGAACGAACGATAAGATTACGGTTGACATAGGCCCTATTTCAACCCATCTTTTGGGTGATGAAACAGTGGAGTTTACCTTACCGCGCCTGTTTTTATTCTCACATGCGTCTCACTCTCACTGATGTTGGCGCAAATTTGTCGACAGCTATGAGCAATTCGTCAACGAAGGGTAACTTTCGTTCAACATCGATAAGAGATTTGAGTGAATGCTATGCTATGGCTCGATGAATGGGATGAGAAGAAAAAATATTGTATCATTTAAAACAGAAATTGTAATAGAGAAAAGGTCGCTCAGAGTTTTACCGCTAGAACGGGCCAATTTTGAAACAGATTGGTTTACTTTACACACAAACACATTGATGAAGGTTGGCATTTGTGAAGATTGATTTGTCTTTATCCTTACGCACTGATCGTGCGGATCGATATGATGGATTGGAGGGTTCTTTAGAATATGAGAAGTTTATATTAAGAAAATGTAATATATAAATAAGTTTTTAGCTTTTTTCTAATATTTTTGTATGTTTTTTCTATTCTTTACAGGTAAGCGTTACAATAAAAAGTTTTTTTTTCCTGTCATGAGTGAGTATTATAATTATTTTAAAAAAATATTTAACGCTTATGATCGGATTTACATATTTACATAATTTTGTGTAAGTTATTATCATTTTTTGAAACACCATTTTTTAATTCATTTTTGACAGTAAACTAAAACACAGTGACAGTGATCACTATTGAAACAATAACATTTTTATGTGAAAATGGTTACATGACCGCATACCGTGATGGTAACACTTGTTTTGTCATATGAATTTGAAACTCACTGATTATTGCACTAAAAACAAGTCCTTGTTGTTGGTTCGTTAGTTAAGCCATACACAGGCGAGTTGTTGTGGTAGGACAATTCGGTAACAAAAACGATCATTCCCCTAGTGCAACGTTCTATTTGAAACAAAAAACACGTAGAAAAAACACACACAAAATCTCCCCACACTATCATACATTGCATGAAAATTTGATTCCTGCAACAAGGCAAAAGGAAAATGCGAGAGCATGAAAGCCCAAAAGCTTAACCAAACAAACATCGAGCGGTGTATCGGGCTAACCTTCGACACCGTGTTGTGCATTGTGCACAAGTTCGCAACAGAAAAAGGGGTTCTGCATGGTTTTCCATGCCATCAGCATGTTTCCTTTTTTTGTGCTGGGTCGATTTTCAATTTCTGTGCACGGTGAATGATGTTCGACGGACAACGACAGGTCACGTGGAATGGTATGGCTAAGAGAGTTAAAAAAAGGCCCCCCTCCGAACAGAACACGAGAAAACTTGACTGGCCTCGCGAATCATAAACGCACACAATGGTTCACGTACGAAACGTAGTGGATAGAGTTTTGGTTGAATTTAACGGATTAAAAGTCACGAAATGTAGAAGGTCAGCAAAGGAATTCATTCTGTGTTCGTGGATGTACCACGATTTGGTGTATTGTGTATGAAGCAAAATGATTGATTTTTGTCATTCATTATTGCCGAAATTGGGTTATGCTAGACCTGACTAGAAAGGGATTTTCCACCGAAAAGAAGTAATGGTGCATCAAATCGATTATGGGGCCTTTAAGCGAAAACAGTTGATGAACATTGAAACTATGAAAGGTATTAGTGATGAAACTTGTAGATTGCGGCATTGTACAAAACTTTACGTTCCAAGATAACCATGGGAAATGGGAAATTTGTGCAGCAGAATGTGACTGAATTGATCTTCACCGTCTTGAACAATGTCTCCATATTCTGACATTTCTCATTTCCGCAGAATTGTTCAGAATTCTTAAGCAATTCCCCAGACAGCTGGAATGTTATCGCTGCATGGAAGTGCCGAAAAAGGCGGTTTTGTAACTTCATCCCGAAGATAATGCTTGGTCGAAGAAACACTGTTCATCGTACGCACCTTGCTCCCTGCGGCCATAAATAGTTCCAGTACTTCCAGCCCGTACATTACATACGGCATTTCGCCCCAAAACCGACTAATCTATGCAAGAGGTTAGGGAAGTTTGGAAACATGATAACCACCTTGTGAAATAGATAGTTCCCGATGGATACAGGATTTGGGTGGTGTGTGGTGAGGACGAGGAAAATACGCCAAAAACAAACCGACGGTGTGATTCGTTCGCTGATTTCACCCCGGGTGCAATGCACGTCGGCCGTTTTGTTGCCATCGAGAGAGTTGGGAAACGATCGAAGGGGAACACATTCCAACCGGGCTAATGGGAAAACGAACAACCGTCTGTCCATTAACTGCGGCCACAAATTACTGTACCGCGATTCGCGTGCTTTGCCACTCGATTTCGGGGCCAGGCAAAAAGGTTCGGTTGCTATTTATAGCGCCAAAAACTCGATCTTAAGCTGTTTTTTTGCACAGTGGGTTGCATTCATCAGTGGTGCTGGTGCGCTCGGTTTTGCTAAATAAGAACTATTCTTTATAGTGTTGCAATGATGCGCATTGATTTACGAAAAGGTTTGCGTATGGGGTAGAGCTGATTAGATGATAAAAAGCGTAACGAAATAGTAGGGCTGCTACGGTTTTATTATTACTGTTGCTTATTTTGCTTGAATGATAGTTTGGTTGAAGTTCCATGAAGTCCCATCTTATATCTTGGAAAGTCATACAATGTCTTCAGAAGAACGCAATTTCTTGGAGCAGTTTTTACAACCCAACTCTTATATACGAAAAGGGACGATATTAGTATCAGATATCATTAGTTAAATAATTATTCTCCTCCTTTGTTTTATTCCCTTTTGGGCCAGTGGACTAAATGACGTTGATTAACTTATTTCCGTTGAGTCACTGGTCTGTATCTAGTCAGTTCTACTGCGTCTCAATATCTCAATAGCTCAGAGTATTGCCTTCCAGAACAGGAGAACCTAATATATCTTTCATCGGTCTCTCGCGAATTGCAATAGCCGAGAATTGTCGTGATCTTCCAGATAGTTCAAATCTGATGTATTCTAAATGCTCGCGAACGTCTCTTCCACTACTTTTTAAATTTTAAGTCATCTTAGAGATAGATGATGAGTTTTTATGTAAAATTTATACACGCACAGATGTAAGTCGTGTAGTGAGTTCTCCATATTTTTTGCTGGTACATCGACATAAAAATTCAATTTTTTTTTTTGTAATTTTGTCTGGGAAGACCTCTCTAATTCGTTGCACAAAAATGATAAGAAAAACTTTTTTTTAATATAAAACTAATAAAAATGTTTAAGTTTCTCTAAATTTTTTTATTGCTGTTCTGTATTATTTATAGTCTGTATGCCTATTGTAAACACCATTAGGATTTCTTAAGCAATGTTCATTAGGATCGTATATTTACTTTGAGATTAAGCTGACAAGCAGGGGCTTAATATTTTCACTTTTTATTGCACCATTTTCAAGTATGTAAAGAACTTCCCATGTTCAAACATGGAATCATAAATACGACTGCACATGCACACACATGTCAATAGTTCCATTACTTTGTTCATACGCATTTAATGTTGGGTAATAGTACATCATGACACAGAGTAAGCAGACGTACTGTGTAGATTACTTTATGATGTGCTCTCCCGTAGGAATGTTATCTTTTGTGTCGCTTAATTGGGCACCTATTGCGAAGAAGGTCGGGCACGGATGGCCCAGAGCATTTGAACGTTCCATCATATTTCCCTGCAATGCGCGTACGATGCGGCACGACGATGAGCTTGAACAGTATTGATGCGTTTTGTTGTTTTTTTTTCTTCTAAGTCTTCCAACGAGACATTCCATCCATCTTGAACCTGGTGCCTAGCGACACCAATTTGAAACCGCAACTAGTGTCGATAAGATAAGATTAGGTTGCGCACTGTTCCTAGCTTTATTTGGTATATCACAGGAACATGAGATGGAGGCCCAAAAAAAAAATAAAAATACGCATCTCAACCTTCGCCCCATGCGTCATGTGAGAAGGTTTTTTTTAAAGAAACAAATTCACTACACACGATAAAGATATTAGGAAGCGTGGTTCATTCACTGTGGAACGAACGTGTTCGACTGTGTTTGTCTGGAGAAGTAAAGCGCGATAAATTAAATCCTCACCTTGAGGAAAATGCGAGCTCCGGGTGTTCGGCTGGGTGCCAAATCTAAACAACAGTGCGCTATAGAACGCTACCCGGGACCTCCCAACCCCCGATCAACGATGGTCCGAAGTCAGGTGCAGTCTTTTTTATCGCGTTCGCGCCTTTAGCGCTACACACTACTTGCCTAGTCATGTGATGCGGTTCCGGGGTGGATAAATATTTAAACTCGTGACTGTAGTCGTTCCCTCCCTGCACCACGTGTTTATGGGGAGACGAATCGGAAATGGAAAGCGTTTGTTGCCAATCGAAAACGGCCTGATAGATGGTGGTGAATGATTTCCGTAAGCATTCACAGCAGCAATACGGCTGGGTGGGATGTGAATTTTTGGTTAGATTTAATCCATTTAACAAGTGATTGAGATTGTTGAAAAACTATCGATTGATCGTGTGTAGGATCAGTAAGGGAAAAATGTTTCCTTACTTAAAAATGACGTTTTGTTTAATTATTTGTTGTATAAAAACAATAAAGAATGGAATAAATGAAAAGGTGTTCATATACCTTATGTTTGATAAAAGTGGAAATATACTCCTTTATCAAACATTTCTTTTAGATGTTTTTTTTTTCAAATGAAACATTTACTCCTTCTTATGTATTACCAGACTACTAATTTGGTTTAAAATACAACATTTATTTACTTTGTTTACTTAATGAAATTTCCCTCATCAAATATTGAAGCTGAAAGGCCCGCTTACCGCACATTCCAATGCGCCTTTAGTTTTTTGTCGAAAAAAAAAACGAAACAAAAAAAGGCAAATGTTTCCTTTTTTGCCGAATGTACTGCGGCACACGAAAATATCGTTTAGTCCGTCGCATGACTCATCAGTAAAATACATACGAAACAACAGCAACATCTGGCCGAAAATGTCATGCCAAGTGGACAGGCCGGAAAATTCGTCCGCTCATCCCGTTTGCACCCACTGGCCACGGTCGATGCCGATGTAATGCGTACCATTTTGTTTGCCCCACGACCAGGTTCCGCAGTGACGTCGGTCGGTGTAGGTGCTCCATGTTATTAGAGCGGGAGAGACCAATCGAAGAACAGAAGAAGTAAAAAAAACAGAACAACAAGGAAAAAAAGAGAGAGCGAACTATATAGATTCTACTGCTTGCGCCATGCCTGATGTCCTGGGCAGGAGAAAACGCGTGAGAAAAGCCGACTATGACGTCATTCGTAGCGAATTTATTCTAGCTTGCCGCTGCATTATTAAAAGCGGTCTTATTTCTCTTTCGCAAACCTTTTTCCGCAACGTGCGTTTTTTCCCTCCATCGAACGGATAGGGTTCGATATCGGTTGCACTAGTGTATTGGCACCGTTTTAACATTGTATGTGTGTAAGGTTGTGTGATCAGGGTTTTCTCTCTGCTTGATTGTTTTTGTCTTCAATTTACTCGATTACATCCACATGGCGAGAGAGTAAAAGCGGGAGTAGTTATTGTGTAAAATGTAGCAAATGTAGTTGCTTCGAACGTTTAAACTATCCTGCGAATCACGGATTAACGAAGAGCGATGCAATGTCTAAAATGGAAGAAAAATAAAATAAAACTCGAACAAGAAAAAACCTTACAATTGGTCGCTAGGGAAATTTTCCTTGAACTTACATTTACCCGGCAAAAAGTCATTCTCTTCGTCGCGTGGTGCGGGATCTAACTGAGCGAAGGTCCTTCCTTGTCATTTAAACATGGCAGCTACCGAACCGAGATGCACAACAAACTCAAATAAAAAAAACAGAAAAACATAATTTTATGACCTTACAGACATCATAAAAATGCTAATGAAACGACCATACAGAGAGAAAGAGCGAACGATAGAGTAAGAGAGCATTTGTAAAACCTGCGGAGCGTGGTTAAGAGGGTAAAAATGCTCGCTCCGTGTGAAAGCTTTATCCGTAGGTTCGTAAAGTTGTTATTGTAACACTTTTACTTGATAGTGTAAGTAAGGCAGGCAGGCTGCCCAATGTTTATGTTGCGTTACTCCTACGCAAACAACAATCGACACTGGCGGCCTGTCGCGTTTCTCTTCCACAAAAAGGAGAGCCGAAGAGCAGGTCGGAAAATGAGTGCCGGAAAGCTTTCTAAACGCCACTCAGTGTGCAACGAAAGCTTTCAATGTTGAGTGGAGCGGAAAATGCAGAGCGTAAAACTAGCGTGCGGGAAGATACTAATTGTGGAGAGAAGAGAGTAATGGTACAACCAATAGATAGTAGCTGAGATGGATGTAAATCAAAACAATAGCAGTGGAAATTTGTTCCCGCGCGACATGCGCTTTGAGGTGCGTCACTCACGAGGCAGCATAATTCGAGCAGTTTGAATGTTTGCGTTTGTTTTGAAACAGAGGCATCAACTTCAGTTAGTAGACATATTCTGACCAAAAAGTTTCACTAAAAGTTTCTTTAAGTAACGATTGTTGGTTAAAATGAAAAGTAAATAATTTATTTCAATTTATTTATTCATTTTTATGTTTATGCATGATGAACTGGAGTGTGGCACTGCCTTTTTTTATTCAAAAATATAAATATTGAGTTCTAATTTGAAATTAAATTCCCAAAAAAAAAACAAAATATTTCATTGTCCCAACGTTTATTTTTAATAATTGTCTTTTTAAATTATTAATCTATTAAACATTCATTTTCCACAACAAATGAATTTATTTCTCTCCTTATTTCAATACTTTTATTAAAAACTACTATAACAGCTTTAGTTGCTTTTATTTTCTACCAAGGGTAATTTAATTATCGGCCATGAAATGCTCGACTTTATGTTGTTCCTGTTCTTCGTTGATACGAATCACACTGCATCCTATCGGTTCCAGCCAGTGAGCAAACAGCGTTGCTGTGCTTCCAACATTTTTCTTTCACACCAAAGTGCGAACTCATCGTCTATGAGCCGACGCAAACGCCTGGTAACGACCTCGTTTTCGAACGCAGCGAACATCCCGTGCGTAGCTCGGAGGGTTGCTATGCGCGACCCGTCTGGAGGCTCGACTTTGCCATGTCAGGGGTAACAAACGATCATCATTTCGTCATCAAATATTCCAAAGAGCAAAAGAAAAAAGTGAAATAGTTTACTCGCTTTGTACGCGCCATGTATGGCGCCCGAGACGCAGGTTTGCCGTAAAGATTAGCGTTAGACGATGGTGAAGCGACAAACTCTGGTCACAATAATCTAACCCATGTGCGTAACCATGTGGGAACTGTTTGCGCATCTTTACCGACAACGTCAGCAGTACCGGCCACAAAACACAAGCGAAATATCACGTGAACTTTGTATCCTTCGTGGTGTGTATTTTTATTGTGCAGGTTCTTCCTGTGTTTCTGCGTGCGCCTTATCAGTGACGCGTGATAATTTTGGAACATCGGATGACGAGCGGTAATTGCGGTGCGCAATGGCATTACCTCGCCTTCGGAGGTCATGAACGGGAAGTGATGGACCTCCAACTCGGTAGGAGATGACGCAAAAACAGCTACCCATGTACATCACCTTCAAAATAGCCGGGAGTCTCTGATTAGAAGCGGTGCTTTATGGTTGGCGGTACATACAGCTACTATGGACGATAAGCTGGTGATGTGATGGGATGTGTGCGTGGAAGTTTGTAGAAAACAATCTGAAGAAGTAGCAGCGCCCTGGTAAGAAGATTGTCCCGAGGGAAATTGAATCGGTGGGATGGGTGCGGTACTAAATCAATCAAACTGTTGATTGCACATTGCTAATGATTAGAGGAACTACAATTTGAAAACAAAACTTACAATGTAGGTTGGCACAGTTTTCCTAAATGAGCTAAAATGATTTCAATCAATGATGCACAACCCTTTCTTCCGACGTTTAAACCAGAGACCTGTAAATCGATTGATTTGTAAATATTTATATTTTCATTATGACGGTTTATACCCATATGGTGACATTTTGACATCTATGTCAGATTTTTTTATACAAATTATGCTAGTAGTTCTAGTGTATGAAAAAAAACTATAGGACTCCAAGGGTATTGACGAATAATTCTATTGGTTTCGCATACTCGCTTAAAATTATTATATTTAAAGAAAAGTTCACGTATTCCTGAATGTGTATACTGTCACATAGAAATACTACCATTGCAAATGTGAGAAAATCTCACGGCTGTGATTTTGAAATGTTTGCCAAAAGTATCCAAAAAATGACACCATTTCGTTTACAACTGTGTAATTTGTCTGTAAAATTCGTTACATAGATGGATCCTACGGGCTAATTAGCTGCTCTAGGTATCAAATAACAAAAATATTTCTTTGAAAGATGGGCTGCAAATATTCTTGAAAGTCATTCCAGCCTATATCAATATAGAATATAATTTTTCATTTTCATTTTCCAAAAATCATATCAAACTTCTGAGTACATATGCTGCATGGCTGTTTGGCTATTGCATTAAAAAAATGAAGATTTAAACATTTGTACCCGAACGTTTCGGTAATCCTTTTGCTGGCATTTCCATTCTTTCATCGTCATGCTGTGCGGTTGCATGGCTGATGCTCTTCCCGTTGCGTACGATGATAAGAGGACGTGGTTCACGTTAACCCTATGTGATAATACCTGCAGTACTGGTTCTTCCCGGCTTTTGAAAATCGGCTCACACCAACCATATTCGGCAAACAGTTAGAAGGTGCATTTTTTGTACGTTTAGCAAATTCCAACCGAGCAGTGTAATCGTGCCGGATAAGATTGCAATTTGCCCCCTTCCACGTACAAGCCGAAACGTTGAAGAGCGTGTCATCGCGATTATGTCATAAATCAACAGTTTGTTCAAGGTGTGGCCATGTGTTAACGTGGTGCTTTGTTATCGCACCGTGGAGAGTGATTTTTTAAATTAAAAATGAGGCTACTTTCTTTAACAGTAATGACTGCTTACGTTACTCTCACAAATATTGATAGAGTTTTGTAAATAATTTTTTTTTTATTATCATACCCTTGTATGTGATACAGAAATAGTCCTCTGACCTGTATTTCAATGGTCTACGTAATTTGGAAAAGGTTGTTATGTTCCCTTGAGTGACCATATTTTGTGAGAATGAAAATAAATCAAATATACACATGTTCCGTTCCCATCTGTTCTCAGAACCAGCTGGCACGAATGAAAGTTGTTTCCGTCTGCAAATGTACCACCAACCCCAACACCATCCATATCTCCCATTGGGAATTAAAGTGAGCGGCAAAATTGTTGAATGATTTTTTTTGTTTTCGTTTTGACGTATACCTTGTGCTTAAAGTTGCCCTCCACAAGAGAAACATTTGCAACAGCTTCATACATAAAGAAGCTCGAAGGAAGAGCCTTGTAGAAAGTTTTCCTAGTAAAAAAAATGTATTCATATTTCATTCCAAGCAAGCATCAATAAACAGAAGTAACTGGTCTGGTCCGGACGACATAAGAGGAGTCGTTTCGGTTTTCTGTTACCTCCCATTAAAGTCCTTTTCATTCCTATTGTATTACTGAGAGGGAGGAGAATGGGCTCGTCTTTGCTCGAACATGTAAAACATCCTTTGGGAATACAAGTGCAAAAACCTTCCGAATCACGTGGCCAAACACCTGTGCCACAGAACGCAATGGATAACAATGCTCTCACACCAACGTCATCCAGGATGTGCGTTGTCACGTGGCTCAACACGATGGTTCGACCGGGACAGTTCAAGGATACGAAATCTTGCCCTGGGATGATAATTACGTGTAGTTGTAGAAATGGTAGACAGTGTGGCAAACATTGCTTTACAGTTTTGTTCTATTATTAATAATTATTCGTAGCTCTCAACGTAACATTACGGTAACGTTACCGTTCAAATATATTTGTAGGAACACAACCTCAATCCAGCAAGATCTTTGATGTTTTCGAAGGTGTTTTTAATACGCATAACGGCACATCTTCTTATAAGAATAACAAAACCTATAAGAATTGCTTGAATTATGAAAAAAATGTCCCCGACACGCGGAAAATGCACTTTTTTTAACGGTCACGGGGTGACAAATTCAAATTTGAGCGAGAATTTTAAATGTGATTGTTGTTGTTGGAATTATGACGGTTGCACTGAAATGTTTCACTGTTCTCCATGCTTCATCATGTGAAATATTTCACCACGCAGCTGTGAACTGTGAAGTTGTACAACAATTCCGCTAGGTGGCGGTAGCAGCTTTATCTTATCGCACTGAGCGTTACTTCAGTTATTTTTTAATTTTTTTTCTGCATCCTACTAGTTTTTGAATAATTTTCATCCTAATTTTGATGAAAAAATAGTTTTATAAGCTTCACAGGCGTTGGGGTAAATAAATTTGCAAAAACAACTATGCTGTGGGTAGTATGAAAAGGTAATCAAAATGTTTTAAGCACACATGCTGTTCCGTGTGGATGCTTTTTGGAATTGAGCCAAATTTGTTTAAAAAAGCATTCTCTCTCGCGTTCATTGCATTCTGTTCGAAACACTGTCGGAAAATTGTTTACACTGTATACGAACACAGCATTGCGAATACAGTCATACAGCGTTACCATTGCATTTCGTCCATATGATAACGAGAAGATAACGCAGCTCGCCAACACAAAAAAGAGTAACATTCTTTAGGCGAAACACGGCGCAATCGCAGCGCACCAACACCAAACCAGAAGCCGGTCAGAAGGGTGGAGGAATACCGAGATAAAGCGCAACATCGGAGCTCGCTTGCCGTCCATCGCCGTGCCTCGCATCCCGGACCCGAACCAAACACATCCGATGGAGCAGCGATGGAGCGGCAAAACCGCGTGACACGTGTTCGGAAAACGTGACTCCGTTGTCTGTAGCGTGCGTTTCGGGAAGGGCGAGCGAGAGCGCAACTCGTTCGCGACCAGCTCGTACGATTGTGTGCGATTGGGGTGAAGGCATCTTGTCCTCTATCAACGGCGGGGGTGCGTTGTGTACGGTCACATTCTGAGATGCGATCTGTTGAATGTGAGTGTCGTCCGTCCGGATGTGCGAATTTTATTACCATTCGCAACGACACTGTGCCCACGACCGTGCGCTCCACCATCGCCAAACGGTCAGGCGTGCGAATGGACGCGCCCCGTACGCATGCACGAATGGGACAGCGATGTAAACAAAAACAGTTCGGCTTCATCGCGACCTGCACGATGCTTCTTGCTAAACCTGTTGGTGATTGAAAGGATCCTGTTGGAGGATTAATTTACTTTCAATGAAGAAGAGGAAACAGAATGGTATCGATAAGAGGGAAAAATAAATCTTACATTAGATCAAAGTGCTGAAGATGTGGTTATAAAGTCTATGCCCTCTTGTCAGCAGCAAGCAGTTGTGCACGGCACGGTAGTAGAAAATTTTCCAAACCTTTGCCACAGGAACGTGCAAATTTGAAATTCATAGGACAATCGTTTGTGCCAAGTGAAACATAGGGTGCACGGGTTAAGGAAACATATTAAGGCAAAATGAGACAGAATGGAGTTGGGTTTTGTTGGCCATAAGGGCTAGATGGGTTGTTAAATTTATTTGAAAAAACACATATCGGTCGCGCACGACGCAGGAAGCTGATGAGGATGCGTTGACAGAAATGCATGTTGGGATGCGTCCAAGCATGTGAGAAAGTGATTTTATATAATTTTGAATTTAAATCTTCGTTTTGGAACGCGTAACTCGTTTGCCGATAACGGGTTTTGTTGTACAGTTTTTTGTAGACTGAACTTAGGTTTTATAAGGATTTTTAATTTTAGGATTTAGGACCTTATTTTTAGGATAAGGTTTTTTGTTTTTGTCAACTATTTTTTCTGAATCTGTTGTTTGTTTGTTTTTTGTTTTACTAGTCTATTTCTACTGATACAGATATCCTGTTATCAGAAAATATGGAAATTTGTTATTATAAACATAATAAATTAAGGTATACCGGCAGGACTGTTGTATCGCGAATAAAAAATGAATAAATTAAATTATTAATTAATATTAAAAAATTAATATATTCAAACAGATTTACGCAACATTTCCATTACTAATGTTTCTTTTTTTTGTTTTATTTTTTTACAGGTAAGTGTCAACTTTATGAAGCGATTTACTAAAAAAGCTGGCGCACAGTATGTTTGTTTTTTGTGTGTACTAATCAAATTCTAACTAGTGCATCACAAAGTATATAAGGTTTGTATGCTTCTTAATTAAACTCTTATCCGTGGTTTTGTTATTAAGATAAAAAAGGATAACATCAAGGACAGCGAAAGGAACAATGTTTCCGAATGTTTGTGTTCTTCCTCGCTAACAGTGTTAGAGTAATTAATGACATAATAGCCCTTGGAAAGGTAAATGTTTTCATTTAAAATTTTCATCTCGAAATCCTGAGTACATTGCAATGCATGGAAAGTGTATCAATTTCCCCCGGAAGCCTTGTATGAGGAGGGAAAAGCGAAAGTCAACAGGCTTCAATACGATGAAAATGGATTGTGAAGGTTTGGTTTCTTTTCGTATGACAATATTTAGCCGAGTGAAGATGAAATATTTCATCTCGTGCAGTGAGCAATTGTATTCTGGTTAATTTAAGGAGACGCTAACAACACAGCGACTTGTTTTAATTTTGTGGGAAGAAGGAAAGTTTAACATGGGAGAATATCCTTCCAGTTTGTATCGTTCGACTGGTAACGGATATGCAGCCTCATACACATCCATCGTGCTGCAATTGACACATTTTACCTTCTGGAAACTTCTTTGAGTTTGCAATTCCATCTCAACACTCGCAGCAAGGATTCCATCACTCATTACTGTGGTTGAAATCATTTTGCCACGGCTAGCGCTTCGCAGCGAGTGAAAAAGGGGGTTCGAATTTAAAATAAATAACTCCACCCCACGTTTCATATGCCAACCGAAGCGATTCAAGCGCCGGAACGAACATCGTCAAATATGTGTGTTTGTGTGTGACTTTGATGCCAATTGCAGGAATCGTTTCCACCTCTTCACCCACCTTCAACTTTCCACCCACACAAGTGGGGCAGGTTGTGGGATGACTCGGACGAGTATGTGGGAGATGTAAACCGACCCCGCAACTACCAAGGCACGTTGCCGAGAGCGCGTTTTCGATGCGTCTCGTTTCGGATTTGATAGATCGCTAGACAGAGAGAGAGAGAGAGAGAGAGAGTGAGCGAGCGAGAGAGTGAGCGAGCGAGAGAGTGATGGATGGGAAAAATGAATATAAATTCACCGGCAACTAGTAACTGGTGGATGCCGCAAGGGGGTGTAAAACATGGATTGCCAC
Organism: Anopheles parensis; assembly: GCA_016254315.1. NCBI lineage: Eukaryota > Metazoa > Arthropoda > Insecta > Diptera > Culicidae > Anopheles > Anopheles parensis. The sequence continues at coordinate 32,938,381 of CM028127.1, forward strand.
GTGCATTGCGCATACATATGAATACATACCCACAACACACCAGCTCTCATGCACATCCCTCGGAAAACCAGCGACACAAATACACGTACATCGGTAATGGGAAGGCGTTTTGTTGTGCTGTTTTTTTTTTTGTTTTTGCTTAACATTACTGTTAGTGTTCACCTCTACGGGATGGATCCGTGTCTTCATCCGCGTGACACAAACAACAAAACCTCCCACCCCGCAGGAGATTGTGAGATCCTCATGTACCACCCTTCCCGGTGGCGATGGAGGCGGCTGGTGGCTGACACACAATAGCACAGAACCAATGCTCGTTGGTGGTGGTGGTGGTGCCGTCTAGTCGCCCAACGCAAACGCGTCTGACTAACGTGACCGATGCCACCCCGCACTCCGGCCATCCATGCCACAGCACTCACTTACCTATCCACTTGTGGAATATGGTGGACTTTGCAAACTGTTCGACCACGAAAGGGGAACCGAGCACCAGTTCTAGGTGAGCTTTCAAAGCCATTTGAGGCCACTTCTTGCTTTCTCCGTCGTTCATCGTTGTCGTCTCCGGTCGAACGGTTCGGGATTTCCTTTCGTGCATTTCTTCGCAGTGCGTTTTAGTGTGGGTCGACCTCCCCATCCTCCCCTTACGAACTCAGGAAGGTGAAGCAAACGGAAGCCATAAGGAATATTCCATTCCCATTTTTCTGCCTTCACGTTCAACCAACGAAGCGCGGTGCTTTTGTGAGGAGCGAAAGCTGCAAAGCAGGGGGAGAAGTTTGGGGGGAGACATGAAGGCGATTTTCCTTCGGGCACGAGGCACGACCGTTTGCAAAATGTGAATGAAAGCAGACCCCCCCTCGCCCAATAGCACCATTTATCCTTCCCAGTTCAGCTGGTCACATTTTCTCCAGCATGAGCTGTTCGGTCCTGCCCGGATATGTGTGTTTCGTCCTGACGGTGCTGAGCTGCGTGCCCGAAACGTGTTTTGCTTCGATTTGGGTTCACCTTCCACTAGGGCGCTGGTTCGATGAGGCCGGGACGCTTACGGTGCGATCGCGAAACAGTTCCATTCCGGAAGCGTTCGCTGATGGTTCGTCTATAGACAGACACCGGTGCGTCGTGTTTTAATCCATTTCGAGCGATTGCGTTGCTTTCCGTTATTAGTAACTGAGAGAGATCATAATTGTGCAGAAAGTGAATTAATTCATTAAACAGTTTTAATCTAAAAACCGATCTAAAAAGATTTTAACAAAAGTGGTCAGTTTTTTTGTTACTTTATATGAGTATCGAAGTGAAAATATTTATTTTGTTTTAACTATCAGAGAAAATTATTTTCAACAAATTTCTTAAGATTGCTATTTAATTTCTTCTAAAAGTAACGTATAAAAAATATCTTTTTTGGCAAGATTTTACAAATTGATGCTTTGTTGGCATTATCACCATTCCCAAGCATTGAGTGGGGTTTTTTTTAGGGACACAAGTCTTCGTGTCACATCCAACGGTATTTGGTATCTCTTTTCTGGCTTTTCTGTTCCATACATTTACAGCATTGAATATTTGTGTTCGTTGTGNACTTTATATGAGTATCGAAGTGAAAATATTTATTTTGTTTTAACTATCAGAGAAAATTATTTTCAACAAATTTCTTAAGATTGCTATTTAATTTCTTCTAAAAGTAACGTATAAAAAATATCTTTTTTGGCAAGATTTTACAAATTGATGCTTTGTTGGCATTATCACCATTCCCAAGCATTAAGTGGGGTTTTTTTAGGGACACAAGTATTCGTGTCACATCCAACGGTATTTGGTATCTCTTTTCTGGCTTTTCTGTTCCATACATTTACAGCATTGAATATTTGTGTTCGTTGTGAATCATTCTGTGCAAGAAAAAAGAAATAATAGAACCGAAAAACCAAAACAAAAAACAAATATTTTATTGTGTACCATATAAATATCTCCACTAGTGACGTTTTGTGTGACACATAAAGTGAAGTGTAAAGTGAATAATCGACAAAAGTGTAGCAAAAATCGAAAAGTGTTGAAAAGAAAAGGATAAACAAGGATATTGTAACAAGTTTTTGGCGAGCGTGTTTGTTCTTTTCCATCAAACGCATATTATCTGCTGTGAACGTTGGGTTTAATTTTGAGTTGAAAAAATGAGCAGAACTGTTCGTGTATCGTTCTACTGCCAAAAGTTGCAGATGTGGTGCAACGAGCCGATCTTAAGTCCGGTTAATCGCTAATCACCATCTCCGTTCAAGTTCGGTAGAAAAAGAATTTTTAATAATTGGGAATTAATTTGATAAAAGAATACTAAAAGAACATTCCCAAGCAGCTGTACATCAAGTTCGAAGAATAGTTTGAACTTATTTGGGTGAACAATTTATTACTTTGCTGTAAACGAACGGTGTGCGTGTGTATTTGTACGCGGAAAACGGGACAAAATCAGCATGGGTACAGAGACAGCCTGTGGAAACTATTACAACGATCCACCAGCCGGTCCTAGTGCCGCCGCTATGGCAGGATATTATCGAATGTCCTCGGATGAGAGTGGACCTGCTCGTAGCGAATCCTTGACCGATGAGGAGCTTGCACAAGCGACGGTTTCCGCCTCAGATTGTGACACTGAGCTTGAGCTGCGTCAGACTCCCCAGCAGCAGCAGCAGCAGCAGCAGCAACAACAGCAGCAGCAACAGCAGCAACAACAACAACAGCAGCAACAACAACAACAGCAACATCAAGGACAACACCAACAACCTTCCCCGAACCGATCTCATCTGCAGCAGCATATGCAACATGGACAACAACATCAACACACAAACCAGCACCAGCATGGGGACTCGAATGGGCGCTCAAACCATTGGGCAGTTTCGCAACAGCTGCAAAACCACATCACCAACACGAATGCAACCGTAACAGGGACCGGGGGCTCACCGGGTCCATCACCGGGACGATCGAATGCAAACAGCTGGTCCTTTCCTAACTATCAGCGGCTATACAACGAAAACTCGTACAGCATTGCGATTGCAGCGGCCGCTGCAGCAGCTGCTAGCAGCCAGGTACAGCAACACAACACTACGCAACAGCATCAGCAGCAACAGCAACAACAACAACCACAAAATCAACAACATTCACAACATACCTTGCCGGGCCCATCACAACATCATGCTGCCGGTCAGCAGCACCAACAATCGCAACAACTTGTGCATTTACAACACCAACAACAACAACAACAACAGCAACAACAGCAACAGCAGCAACAACAACAGCAGCAGCAGCAAGCACATCAACAATCGGTAACACAGGCGCAACAACAGCAGCAACATCAACAACCGCCACAACCTATTCAGCATCCATCGAATGGTTTGACAGCGGCCGCAGTGGCAGCAGCTGCAGCAGCAGGACAATTAGGAAAGCGGTTTTACTACCAAGGTCAGTGTAATTTTCCTCCACAATTAAGATGTCAAAGAAAAACAGTGAAAAATGATCATCAAACTACCCTTTTTGAGATTTGGGAAAAAGGTTTTAAATTTGATATATTTTTATGAGAGCAACGTTTTTATTTCTACAATGGTTATGGGTCACAGATGAAGACGTTGTCCGCTGTTGCCACATTGTTCGTCATATATTGTTTTTATTTATTTGATGATTTTTTCTACTTCTCATAAATATCATAAGTATTTTGAATATGCTCTAATTTATAGTGATATTTTCTAAATTTGAAAAAGAAAATAAAAAATGATAGCCAGATCACACACTTCCACTGGCGATGAGGCACTGTGCGTTCAGCATGATCGTTGCATTTGTGTAACGCATATTACACTAGCGCCAGGTGGCACAATATGGAAGCTTCGTAACGCGTTGTAGCGCCCTCGCAACGTGTAGCGGCACAATTCCATAACTATAATCGAATCGTTTTTTATGATTTTTTTTAATTTGAAAACGAGACGGATTTTAAAAATATGCTAACCGACTAAGGTGGATGCAGTATCGAGTAGAAGATGACTTAAACATGCATTTACGCTACTCAAAACAGTATCTGGTAAATGAGTACCAGTATTACGTTATGGTGCCAAATTAAATCTCAAACCACCAGAAACCTGCTACTCTCTCAGTACAACAAATACATGAGAAATTGTCAACCCTCCTTAATGCGCAGAGACAAAGCAAAGCGTACGCACCTGTACACCGGACAGGGAAAATAACTTCACAAATCACAGCTAATGAGCTGGTCACGCACCGGAAAGCTCACCCGTGGACCGGTTTCCCGAATGTGTTTCGGTGACACTTCGTTTCGAATTTCACCGACCTCCACGTCCGGACATGGAAAGCGGTGCATGAGTGACGATCGTACAGGGAATTTCGATCCCAACCAATCCATCATGCGAATCCAGCGGGAATAGAAGGTTAAATGCAATTGGGTTGTTTCATTCCCAAGCATATCGTGGGCGGGGGTGGATATTAATTGAATTAAAATGGGATCGATCCATGTGATATGATGTGTATCTGTGGTCAGGTTAATATGCATGTGATGTTGGTTGTATTTGACGATTAATTAAGTTAATAGAATTATTTTATTTTTTCCATAGTCTACTCGTTCCCCGGAGAAATAAGCTTAATATTGAGGTTAATAAAAAACAGAGAAAAAATCAAATATATTCTTTGTCGTGAAAGAGTGAGATCCATACACTAATATTGGACATTCCAATTCAACAATGTTTTCAATGAAATTTATTTCGCTCCAACCGATTGTAAAAAATTGTACGTGAAGAGTGTGTGTGTTCGCACCGACTGCAAATAGTATTGATTCTAGCAAACGTTCAAGTGTATTTTGTTTGGAGTCCGAGTATTTGCTCAATTGCCGTTGAACTTATCGCAAACAGAACACCTCTTCATTATTTCTAGATGTTCAGTTCATTTCTTCCCATTTTTTTTCATCAAATTAGATACAACTATTTGCCAGTTTGTCTCTAACTGTCCAGTTATGCAGGCGTCCAAAGGCAAACGCGCATCAACCTTATCATGGATACACAAGCAAAAAAGGCTTTGCCCATAATGTAATAGAAAAATACGTCCTCCAAGAGCGACCAGCGCTTCGACAAGGGCGCGTGAGCGTGGAAACACACGGGCAATGAATATGAAAATTTATAAATATGCTAATCAACGTATCACACTATGCACCGGCGACCGAAGTGATCGGATGCTGGTAAGATTGAGCGGAAGTAAGCGTCTGCTACGCTTGCTAAGAGTGGTGGATGCGTGCGATTTTATATTGAGTGTGTTTGTGTACATGTATATGTAAGAGTTTACTTCAATTTTCACGGATAAAAACGATGGAACGCAGCACTGGAGGGGGGGCACTTGGCAGCNGAAGTGATCGGATGCTGGTAAGATTGAGCGGAAGTAAGCGTCTGCTACGCTTGCTAAGAGTGGTGGATGCGTGCGATTTTATATTGAGTGTGTTTGTGTACATGTATATGTAAGAGTTTACTTCAATTTTCACGGATAAAAACGATGGAACGCAGCACTGGAGGGGGGGCACTTGGCAGCAATTGTTTTCAACTCAAAGAAATTGCATTTGCACTTTGGTTGAATTGCACGAATTCTCAAATAGATTTATGGGGCGGGCGGTGTAGGCCGCCGGATGAGCCGTGCATGTCTAGCTAATACGTACAAAAAGGGAACAAAACAAAACCAAGCCAACATTCCAGCTGCTCATGTTCTGGAAGGTTCTGCAATGTGGAAATCCACGTACAGTCCCAATCAAACTAAATATTCTAATGACACGAACGGTGCACAATACGACGGGGTTTGAATGCTTAGACCTTCCGGAAGCTAGAGTTGGTTTTTGTGCGGGTCGTCATAATGATAAATTATTTATATTTTTTTCAAATGCGTATGCAGTGATTGTGTCAATGCAAAAAACGTCAACACGATTTGTTATCGCAAAAAGCCACTGTATTTTTAGCTCCTTATTAATAGTTAAATATATAACATGGAGCCGAGTTTAAAATTTATTGGATTTTTTTTGGTAATGACCTGTTATAAATTTGATGGTAGCTTGATAATTCAATCAGCGTGAAAATAGGAGGATATTATAGTTAAGATAACCGACATAGGAATATATAAATGGCGCCGGTTCCACACGACAGGACCGGGCATCAAATTCCATCCGGTCCGTCCCTCCGTAGCAAAGACTGACTATCCGGCTGCGTGGTAAAATATGGTCAGTAAGCCATAAATGGCCGGCATGACTTTAAGGATCGATAAACCAACCAAGCGAGAGAGAGAGAGATAGATACAGAGAGAGGGAGAATTGACCGAATTGACAGTTTGGCTTGATATCAAGACCTCGTCATACATAATATCCTTCCAGTCCCATCAATCACTAAAAAAAACTTTGATTGCAGTTCATTCTGATTCTCGTTTCATTTCTGGAGTATTTTCCAACAAATGAAGTATATCCAACAAATTTTCAATAACCTGTCATGTTCTGTCGTTCAGGACGAGAGGCATAGGAGGCATCGGATAGGAAGGGACCAAACCTCTGTTAAGTTGTTCGAATTCTTGTAGCATTTGTCACATTTTTGCCTCTTGCGAAGTAATACGCCTCTAAAGAAGTAATAGCATCACGTCGGACAAATATTGCGAAATTTCATTTAATGATGAGTACAATTTAACTCAAGATCCATAACAAACAACATGGGTACTAAGATACTACTTAGGTACTAAGCTATTATTTTTGCCTGACCTGTCAAACAAGGGATCAACTTTCAAAACCGGTTTGAAATTGATTCATACATGTAATACAAATATATACCTACATAAAATACAAAGATAATTTGATATGGTGACCGATTAGAAATCTATAAAATAAACTAATTGCTTTACTGGACTAATCAAATATGCTATAGTGGGTCCAATAAAAATGATCACTAGAACCAATTAAAAAACACCATTTAAAAAACACAAATTTGACATTGAAACGGGATGACATGGTATTGTTTTCCTCGCCTCAAACAACACACATCCAGCTGGCACACAGTGCAACAGGCTTTGCATTAAAATGCTGCGCTATTTTCGCTTGACATTTAAGACGGATTCTTATCCTTCGGTGTGTATAATACCCACCAAACGCTTCCGTACTGTCACAACAGCAAGTGCTGCTTTTCATACTTTGTCTTCATTCGCATCAACACATGAACCGAGCGGTCGGAAAAAAGGGAGTGCTCATTCTGGCACTAATGCGCCTGAGACACCGCAAGCCACGTGAGGATGGCCATGGCAACTGGATCGGGAGCCCTTAAGCCAATTGCCAACGTGGTTTCGATGACCGTAGTTCATGTGGTCGTCGTCGAAAAAGGCGAACCAATATCACTAACGTAGCCGCACGCATAAGCTACACCACCGTCGATGATAATCCAATTAGAGCGAAGTAATAATCAGCTCTTGGGGCGGTTGACAATGGGTTTTCTCGGAGTTCACAAAAAACCACTCATCCCCGGTCTGTTTTTCTGGTTTAATAAAAAATATAAACAACCCTGTAATGGTCCTTGATGTGAGAACAGAGCAAATGTTGATCGATGCATACATTGAACGTCAAATACAGAATCAAATGCGGTGATTTATTTGTTTGAACAATAATTATTAAGCTGTGCCAATTATTTCATCCTTCTCAAAAACCGTAGTTTCTAGCCGTGTTTATTATGATCTGGTATATGATCTGGACATGATTTTTCTCCCGTCGGATTGTTGGATTAACGAATGAGAAAGTCTATTTTTAATTTAATGATAAACAAAGTTTATTTTTAACTAATAATATTAAACATGTAATTTCCTCTTAGATTTCCGAACTACAGATTTGAACTGAAAAGTTGTTTTTTTTATCTCAGCTTCACCAGAAATAAAATTAAAAATGATTCTCATATTTTCCAAAACCCGTAACCGTGATAGAAGTCGTTGGTTCATTTTAGCATGCAGTGTTTGACTCTTATAGATTACTTATAATATTTAGCCTTATCGTATTAATAATTTCAACCAAACAATGTGATCGTCCAACATAAAAAATTATGTGAAAAAATACGAATTATTTGTTTTATAAATACTCAGATAACTTAATAGTAGCAATGACATGAGACTTAATAATTTTATGTTAATTGTATTACACATGATATTTTAATTGAGCTTTAGAATTATTGGTATTTAATTGTAATTTGACATTATTTTTAACTTCGTAAAACAGATTTTATACTTTTTGTAATTATTCCACTATTTTATAATCAAATTAAAGCTTTACTAT